>CM021733.1:79065053-79109573 GCA_011075105.1 Heteronetta atricapilla
GAGGAGAGGAGAGGAGAGGAGAGGAGAGGAGAGGAGAGGAGAGGAGAGGAGAGGAGAGGAAAATTTCCTTGCTATTATAACCTCTATATGATAACTAACAGATGCTTTTATGCATGTGCAGTGTTGGCACCTCTATATTTTTAGCATTTATATTAATATATTCATGGTATGATGCAGTCATTTTCCATTGCAATTTTTTTTTCTGTGCTTCTTGCTATTTAGATAGCTCTATTTCCCACTGCCACTTGCTCTTTATATCTAATCCACATACTGTTTTCTATACTGGTCTGTCCTGTAACTCGACATAACTCATTTTAGGGAACAAAAAAAAAAAAAAAAAAAAAAAAAAAAAAGAGGAAACCAAGTAAGTTTAACTGTGTTGGGTCTGTCTGGGATGGAGTCACCTTTCCCTGCAGCAGCCCACAAGCCCACACAGTGCTGTGCTCTGCACTTGTCGCTGGAACAGCACTGGTATCACTCCAGTGTTTTGTGTATTGCTGCATAGTGCTGGCACAGCATCAGAACTCCCTCCAAGTCCCCAAGAGCCAGCAGGCCAGGGGTGGGCAATTGATGGGGAGGGGACATCACCAGGGCAGCTGACCTAAATCGACCAAAGGGATATTCCATAACACCTGATGTCACACTCAGCAATAAAAAGGGACTCTTGTGGGGGAGGGGCTCTCCTGAACAACTGGTACGCGTTTTGAGACCCTGCTTCCCAGGACGTGGCCATACATCGCTCGTTGATGGGAAGCAGAGAATAACTTGTTTTCCTTCCTCTCTGTGCTTCAACGCAGCCTTGTTGTTTCTTCTGTTTCTTTTGTTTCTTTTTCCTCCCATTCCCCTTTCCCTTTAATTAAATCATTCTCATCTCAAACCTCGAGCTCTTTGTGTTGTCTTTTTCTCCCCCTCCCTCTTTGAGGAGGTGAGGAGTGAGAGAGCGATTGTGGTGGAACTCAGCTGCCCACTCGAGTAAAACAATCACAGTCCTTTTTGGCGCCCAGTGTGGGGCTCGAGGGTTGAGATAATGATAGAATTGATTAAAGTCATTTCAACTAACATACTTGCTAGTCACAATGTTCAGTTTGCTGTTAATATTTTCTTATGTGACTATGTTGTTTGTAATCCGTTCTCTGTTCTCTTTCTTCCTCTATATCCAGTCGGAGAACGTGTTGAAATCTGTGTTTCATTTCTTTATCATTATGTGCTGTAACTTGCTTGTCTCCAGTTTTGTCTGGTACTCAGGCCCTGCATTGTTATCCTTCTGGTCTCCTGGAGATTATCTTTTTGGGAATATGAAGAATTACACTGCCTTCTTTTTCTTCCCTAAGAGTCAATTTGTGAATAATATCAGGGGTGGTGCCTTCTTCTTCTCTCCCTGTGGGCTAATTGCAGCAGCCTTTGAGACTTTTGGATACCCTTGGTCGGATGCCATCCACCTATTACTAGTTTTATTCTTTTTCTTCCTCCCAAAGGTCAAACAGTTTATTAAGAATATCATCCAAGGACCTGCCCCGAGGAAAAGTAGTTGTGGGTGGCAAGGTGTGTGGGGGGATATGGGTAGTTACCTGTCAAGGTTTTCTCCTCCAATGGCTTTTAACTTCACCCCTGAACAAGTGCAAAATCCAAAAAAATGGTAGAATGTTTGAAAGACGTATGCCCTGACCCTGGCAATACCAGAGAACTCCATCAGCTTGCTGCACTCTGCTGGGGTCTGGCTTACGCCTATCAAATGTCAATTAACATTGCTCAGCACCCGCAAGGGGATAGGGAAGTTTCTGAATTTGATAATGAGATAACACACACTGTGACCATCCCAGAGGACCAACCATCTATGGTATCAGTAGCCCCTATAGTCAAGATAAAACAATGGAAACGGAAGTCAGCTTGTTTAGTAAGTGAAGAAGCTCCTCCTAGGGAGGATGGAGAGGAGGAAAAGGCAGGCAGCTCTAAAGCAGCAGCATCACAACATCAGAGAGAAGAGACTGATATCATAAAGGAATCAGAAACCACTCAGTCTCTATCCTTGAGTGAGTTGTGAGAAATACGAAAGGATTTCAGTCGTCATCCAGGTAAGCACATCCTCACCTGGCTGCTTCAATGCTGGGACACTGGGGCCAATAGCCAACAACTAGAATGCAGTGAAGCCAAGCAGTTGGGATCCCTCCCTACAGATAGGCTCATCAACAGAGTAATTGGGAGAGAGGCACAGGCCCTAAGCCTCTGGAGGTGACTCCTAGCAGCCGTAAAAAAAGGTATCCCCACAAGGAAGATATTGTATACACAGTAGGCAAGTGGGCCACCATGGATAAAGGTCTCCAGCAACTGAGGGAATTAGCTGTGCTGGAGATGATTTATAGTGATTTAAACAATGCCCAGACACCTAAAGATCCCGATGAAGTCCAGTGCACGACATCCATGTGGCGGAAGTTTCTACGGGCTGCACTCTCATCACATGCCAGCACACTGGCAGCAATGAATTGGGATGGGGGGATGGGGCCAACAGTGGACACTGTGTCCATTCAGCTTCATAAATATGAAGAAAATCTTACTGCCCCAATACAGGCCTGCATTTCAGCCGTGGAGAGACTGTCCCAACGGTTAGAAGAACACATAACTTCCTCCTCACCTAGATGGAAGAATCTTTCAGCCATTAACTACCAGCATTCTCCAGCTCAAGCAAGGGAGAATCCAGGACGCACACCACGGGGTACCTTGTGGTTTTATTTACCTGACCATGGGGAAGATATGAGGAAATGGGATGGTGAACTGACCTCGGTCCTAGCTGCTCAGGTACGTGAACTGTGGAAAGATACAGTAACAAGAAAAGAGGCCCCTAAGAGGATTGCTGCCCCAGTTTCTGTTGGGCAATCCCCCAGAGGCAGTAGAAGGGCTAGCATTACTCCTGACCCTGACGAAGAGACCTCTGCTTCACATTTGGAAGAATTAATTGACAGATGCTCCAACCAGGACTAGTGGGGCCCTGCCAGGTACAGGAGAGGGACAACCGGATTTACTGGACTGTGTGGATTCAATGACCTGGCACAGCAGAACTGCAGAAATATAAAGCTTTAGTGGACACAGGTGCACAGTGTACCCTAATGCCATCAGGCCACCAAGGGGCAGAACTTATCTCTGTCTCTGGAGTGACAGGGGGATCCCAAGAGCTAACTGTATTGGAAGCCAAAGTGAGTCTAACTGGGAATGAGTGGCAAAAGCATCCCAGCATCCCATCGTGACTGGCCCACAGGCTCTGTGCATCCTCGGCATAAACTACCTCAAGAAAGGGTACTTCAAGGATCCAAAAGGGTACCGATGGGCTTTTGGCATAGTTGCTTTGAGCACAGAGAAGATTAAGCAGCTGTCTACCCTGCCTGGTCTCTCAGAAAACCCTTCTGCCGTAGGATTGCTGAGGATTGAAGAACAAGTGCCAATTGCAATTACAACTGTGCACCGGCGGCAATATCGCACCAATCAAGACTCCCTAATCCCTATCCATGAGTGAGTTCATCACCCTGAGAACCAAGGAGTAATCATCAAAACTCACTCACCCTTCAATAGTTCTATATGGCCAGGGCGAAATTCTAATGGCAAGTGGAGGGTAACAGTGGACCATTGGGGCCTGAATGAAGTCACGCCATCACTGAGTGCCGCAGTGCCAGATATGATACAACTCCAGTACGAACTGGAATCAAAGGCAGCCAAGTGGTACCCCACAACTGATATTGCCAGTGCATTTTTCTCTGTCTTTCTGGCAGCAGCATGCAGGCCACAGTTTGCTTTCACTTGGAGAGGCATTCAGTACACTTGGAATTGACTGCCTCAGGGGTGGAAACACAGCCCTACCATTTGCCAACACAGCCCTACCATTTGCCATGGACCGATCCAGACGACACTGGAACAGGGGGACGCTCCTGAACACCTGCAGTACATTGATGATATCATTGTATGGGGTAACACAGCAGAGGAAGTTTTTGAGAAAGGGAAAAAAATAATTCAAATTCTCCTGAAAGCTGGCTTTGCTATTAAAAGGAATAAGATCAAGGGACCCGCACAAGAAATCCAGTTCTTGGGGGTAAAATGGCAGGATGGACGTCGCCACATTCCGACGGATGTGATCAACAAAATAACGGTTATGTCTCTGCCAACTAACAGAAAAGAAACATAAGCTTTTCTAGGCCTTGTGGGATTTTGGAGAATGCATATTCCAGGCTATAGCCAGCTTGTGAGTCCTCTATATTGAGTCACTCAAAAGAGGAACTCTTTCGAGTGGGGCCAAGAGCAATAACAGGCCTTTGAACAACTTAAACAAGAAATAGCTCGTGCAGTAGCCCTTGGGCCTGTCCGTACTGAACCAGCTGTACAAAACATACTTTAAACTGCAGCTGGGGAGCATGGCCTCACCTGGAGCCTCCAGCAGAAGACCTCAGGAGAAACTTGAGGTCGACCTATGGGGTTCTGGAGCCAGGGCTATTGAGGATCAGAAGCCAATCACACCCCAACTGAAAAAGGAAATATTAACAGCATATGAGGGGATTCGAGCTGCTTCAGAAGTTGTTGGTACAGAAGCACAACTCCTCTTGGACCCACAGCTACTTGTGTTACATTGGATGTTCAAAGGAAAAATCCCCACTACACATCACACAACCGATGCTACATGGAGTAAGTGGGTAGCGTTAATTACACAGCGGGCTCAAATGGGGAAACCCAACCACTCAGGAATCCTAGAAGAGATTATGGACTGGCCAGAGGGCAGGGATTTTGGAGTACCAACAGAAGAGGTAACTCGTGCTGAAGAGGCACCACCATATAATGAGTTGCCAGAAGACAGAAAGCAGTATGTGTTGTTCACTGACGGATCCTGCCATGTGGTAGGGAGCCATCGGAAATGAAAAGCTGCTGTGTGGAGTCCCACACAACAAGTTGTGGAGGCCATGGAAGGGGAAGGCGAGTCGAGTCAGTATGCAGAAGTGAAAGCTATACAACTGGCCCTAGAAATTGCTGAAAGAGAAAAATGGCCAGTACTGTATCTTTACACTGACTCATGGATGGTGGCAAATGCTCTTTGGGGGTGACTACAGCAATGGAAACAGAGCAACTGGCAGCGCAGAGGTAAACCTATCTGGGTTGCTACTCTGTGGCAAGATATTGCCCGGGTAGAAAACCTGGCTGTAAAGGTACATCATGTAGATGCCCATATGCCTAAGAATCATGCCACCGAAGAACATCAGAACAATGAATAAGTGGATCGAGCTTCAAAAATTGAAGTAGCTCAGGTGGACTTGGACTGGGGACGTAAGGGTGAGCTGTTTGTAGCTCCATGGGCCCATGAAACGTCAGGGCATCTAGGGAGGGATGCCACATACAGATGGGCTTGTGATCGAGGGGTGGACCTGACCATTGAGGCCATCACACAGGTTACCCATGAGTGTGAGACATGTGCTGCAATCAAACGAGCCATGAGGGTAAAGCCTCCCTGGAACAAGGGGAGATGGCTTGGATTTCGATATGGTGAGGCCTGGCAGATTGACTACATCGGACCACTCCCACAAACCCGCCAAGGCAAACGTTACATACTTACCATGGTAGAAGCAACTACTGGGTGGCTGGAAACATATCCAGTAAACCATGCCACCGCTGGAAACACTATCTTGGGCCTGGAAAGACAAGTACTGTGGTGACATGGTACACCAGAGAGAATTGAATATGACAATGGGAGTCACTTTCAAAACAATTTGCTCACCTCCTGGGCCAAGAGACATGACATTGAGTGGGTGTATCACATCCCTTATCACCCACAGGCTTCTGGGAAGGTTGAGAGGTACAATGGATTGTTAAAAACTATGTTACGAGCATTGGGTGCTGGGACGTGGAAACTCTGGGACATGAATCTACCAGAGGCCACTTGGCTAGTTAACAACAGGGGGTGTGAGAGCCGTCCTGGTCCTGCTGAAACAAAACCCCTACACACTGTGGGAGAAGCTAGAGTCACTGTAGTGCATGTAGGGAAGTGGATGGGGAAGGCGGTGTGAGTTGCTCCTGCCATGGGAAAAGGCAAACCCACTTGCGGGATTGTCTTCGCACAGGGACCAGGGTATACCTGGTAGGTAATGCAGAGGGATGGGGATATCAGGTGTGTGCCTCAAGGAGATTTAACCTTGAGAGAAAATTAATCTGTAATCCAAGTTATGTGTTGTAGGAGGACACTGCAGAACCAACGACAGGTCAACTTCACAAGGAACCAGGCAAATGCAACAGTGACATGAGCTAAGCTGGAGCTGGTGTCAAGAAAACTAATTTCGCCTGCCCTGAGTGACCACTTTGACAGATGAAGCTGAAACCATCAACAGCTTTTATGAACATTTTTGGGAAAAAGCCTGTGGAATGAAAAGTACAGATGTATAAACACTTTAATAGACAGAGAATAATGGTGATTAAATATCTATATACTAAACTATGTGGGACCTGAGTGTGACACAAATGTTATGGAAGAAGGGGTGGAGGTTGTGTTGGGTCTGTCTGGGATGGAGTCACCTTTCCCTGCAGCAGCCCACAAGGACCATCACAGGAAAAGTAAAAGACAAATTCTATTTTTATATTTAATTACATATTTAATTTATATATTTTATTATACATTAATACCCACTCTCCCCACTTTCCCCAGACAATGTATTGCTCGCTGATAGGATCAATTTTATCAGTACCACCAGCACTAGAATGCCACTGAGTGCTTGCTATCTACACAGCTAGGTTATATGTTAGTTTGTTATAATCACAAGCTAAAGAATAATCAGAATTTCTCACTTGTGGGTATCTTTTTCTCTATTTGATCTTTGATAAGAATACACAGGTTTGTGTACATTTTCCAAAGTCCCTGTTCTTTGTGTTGAATTATATATAACAATGTTTCCAGTGGTAAGGTATGTTAATAAACCAAGAGCTAACTATGAAGCAAAAGATAAAATAGCTGTAGAGGTTACAACACTTGAAAGAATCTCTACTGAACTGGTGCAGCACTAACCCTAAATGAACTACTAGAACCACTCATCTCCATATTTCTATAAAGATAACTTGATAAATTCAGCAGAAAACATAAACATTGTCTGTGTGTTTAATTGAGAATAGTTACACAGTATATTCTGGCAGTGCAGAGCACATAGTCTTATCAAGTTTGACTTACTAAATGACTTACTAAAAATTAATTTTGTAGTTTAAAAAATAAAGCATGTAACTCATACTGTAGTACCCTCTGATAAAATACTAAATCTCATTATTGAAATCTGTGTGTACAGTGCTGCTTTCTCCAAGATTTCAGCTTTTGAAATCCTATAATTTTTCATAGTCAATCTATGCCTCACATTTTCTTCATAACAAGTTTTACTGACTTATTCTTGAATAACAGCTTCATCGATTTAGACAATGTGATTTCATGCCCCCATGAATAAACACAGTCCATCTGATGTTTGGCAACTCAATAATTTGGCATACTGGAAAGATAATTTTGGCTGAATAGATAGAAAATGAGACCAAGGCTTAGGTATTTAAAGGCAGTTAGGAGTTTAACTTCCCTTGAAACTTTTTTTTTTTTTTTTTTTTTTTTTTTCCACTATTGAAAAGTTCTTGTAGCTATTGAAAACATTTGTAAGGATGTTATAATTGGTCAAATAACACAATGCATATCAGACCATTTTGAATGGTGCTGGAAAGTGAACTGAAGTAAAAGTATGTGATGACAACTGCTTTTCTCTGTCCAACACACAAAACTAGGGAAGCATTGCCACCCTCCTACAACTCTGAAGAATGACATTCTGATTTTTAGGACCTTTTTAATTATTTTTATTCTTCTACAAAGGTACTTAAGCACAGAAGGTATCTGAAATTCTTGCAAGTTTGCAGCTGAATAATTCTAGCATTAGCCTGTGGGAGGTATACATGGCTCTAATGTTAGTTATTAAAATGACATCTGCAGAGAAATGTAAAAACAGCTGCCATTTCGTTTGGACAATTCTAGATGAGTAAAACCCACCAGACTGCTTGAATAACTAATAAAAAGCAGCTGATTCACTTACCATATTAGTTGCTAAAATGCATCTGGGGATTTGGATTTGTAGACAGTATATCCCTTCAAGACTCAGAAAGAAAGATGCCATGGAAGCCAATTAACCTAGGAATAGCTGATAATCCCTTTCAGGTCTTGTAGAGGGACAAGTACATATAAATACAAGATACAAAAATACTTTTGATTTCACTAAGCTGCTTTTTACAGTAGTTCTTAGGCAGTCAAAATAATAGCATTGCAGCAGGTCACATTTCCACAGTGCTATAGGAACAGCTAATTAGGTCTCACTTATCTCCAAATCTTACAGGCAGGAAAACTGAGGCAAAGAACTGGGAAGTATCCAAGGCAAAACACAGTAACAATAACCAAACCAAAATTACAGTTTCTGGGGTGGTTATAATTAATTCCCCAGCTTGTGTTACCATATATATGTATGGTAACATATATATATATATACGTGGTACCATATATATATATAGTAGGAAGCATTATATTTACTGGGCAATTTTTGAAGATCATTCTGCATTTAATCTGGTCTTGCTTCTGGAATGAAAGATGGTTATCAACCCTGATGGGTTCAACCCAGGTGCTAAATGTGCAGGCCCTGATTCAAAGCAGCACTTAAGCACTTGTAATTAATAAACAAACAAATAAATAAATAAAATCTTAAACCTAAATCAGTCTCAAACAAATAAAACATTTTATTGTAGGTGTCTCCCCAGCAGGAACAGTAGGCTTGGTTTTTTTTTTTTGTTTTTTTTTTTTGTTTTTTTTTTTTTTTAATCCTTTTTCAGTTCTTTATGATTGCTTATTTCTGCTGACCAACACAAAGACACCAAGTAAAGCCAAATATAATACCTTTCAGAATCCACCCCTTTGTTTTTCATGATCCAGACATTCTAGTACTACCATGCAGCCAGGCTCACCATGATAAAGAGTATTTTACATCACCATACTCTCTCTGGAGAGAGATCAGAGACGAGTTCTTAGAAATATCAGGATGTTGTTTGCCCATATATCTCTTATAATCCCTAGTCTACATTCTAATTTTGATGTATCTGAGCTACCACGTAGAAAAAAATGAACATTTCTATGACAAGTAAGTACTGACAAATACTGATTCAAGTAAAAATTAAACTCTTATTACCGGATATAATCATCTCCTGATCTTTGCTAATCTAACCATTAACATTGTTAACTTCAGAAATTCAAAATGTTGAGTTAAACTATCTCAAATAAAGAGAGATTTAAGGTACTTAATTACAGGAATCTAACATTTTGACCACTAATTTTGAGGTAATTACTATGGGCTTCATTTATAAAGAAAAGAAGGCACATACAGAGGATTAATCCCCCTTATTTTTCAGTGAGATTAGTCACTTGCCAATAAAGAGAAAATTGTCTGAGCAGACTAAATTTGGACAACCAGCTTTAAAATCTTAAATTAGATAATTTAGTTTACTATAAAAAAAAATGAAAAAGAAAAAATACATTTGGTTTTGTTTGTTTGTTTGTTTCTCTTCTAGCTCTTGAATCTCCTGAAGAAAGTTCCATAACTGAAGCATTTGGTGACAAACTCTGGTGCACACAAATGTCCTCAGAATTTAGGATTATGAGAAAGGAAAGAAATTTCAATAAAAAAAATTATCATAGAATCGTAGAATGGCTTGGATTGTAAGGGACATTAAATATCAGAAGAGAGAGCCTCATTCATTCATTTATTTTAAAATCTTTTTTATTGAGTAAATATGATTTACAAAGTGAATTATTTTCAAATTGAAATGCGTAACTGAATCTTTGAAAACAAACTTGAAAAATAAAGATGAACAGAGAGAAAATTGCACTTGAAATGGTTACTTTATTTCCAGTGAATATTTAGATAAATTAAGCATGTCTGAAAAGAGTATATTTATTAATGGATATGGTTTTTACTAGATACATCTCCTTGAGGTATCTACCTTTCTTAATTTAAGCAAATTTTAATGGAAATTTTCTCTTGCATTTTCTCTCTGTCCAAAAGTAAATTCTGAACCTGTTTGTGTTCTGTAAAATACTTGATATTTCCACTCTATGTTTTTTAATGACAGAAAGGCATTGGTTGGCACCCAGCTGCACCACAGTACTTAGTGTAACAGTGAAAGTTTAAACTGCCTTCCATTCAAGAAGTATGTACAATTTTGATGTACAGGAAATATGTCATTATTTGTCTAACTGAGGAAACTGGGGATGAAAAATTGTTGAAACCATCAGGAAGTGATGCATCCTTGGCTTTCATAACATTGCTGCTTACCTCCTTTGAAGACTTTTTTTATTATTATTATTATTTATTTTTTTCCCACAGAGTCACAGAATCATCTAGGTTGGAAGAGATCTCCAAGATCACCGAGTCCAACCTCTGACCTAACATGAGCAAGTCCTCCACTAAACCATGTCACTAAGCTCTACATATAAACATCTTTTAAAGACCTCCACGGATGGTGACTCAACCACTGCCCTGGGCAGCCTATTTCAATGCCTAACAACCCTTTCAGGAAAGAAGTTCTTCCCAATATCCAACATAAATCTCCCCTGGTACAACTTTAGCCCATATCCCCTTGTCCTGTCACCAGGCACGTGGGAGAATAGACCAATACCCACCTCACTACAACCTCCTTTAAGGTATCTAGAAAGTGTGATAAGGTCTTCCCTGAGCCTCCTCTTCTCCAGGCTAAACAATCCCAGCTCTCTCAGCTGCTCCTCATGAGTCTTGTTCTCCAGACCCCTCATCAGCTTCATTGCCCTATTATTACATAAGATATATAATAATATAATAAATAAGATATATAAATAAGATATTAAAGAGAACTGAACCCAGTTCTGGGCCCTGGGGGACTCCACTAGTGACCAGCCTCCAACTGGATTTAATTCCATTCACCATGACTCTTTGGGCCCGGCTACCCAGCCTGTTTCTAACTCAACTAAGTGTATGCCAGTCCAAGCCAAGAGCAGACAGTTTCTTGAGGAGAATGCTGTGGGAAATGGTGTCAAAAGACTTGCTGAAGTCAAGGTAGACCACATCCACAGCCTTTCCCTCATCCACCCAGCTTGTCACTTTGTCATAGAGGGAGATCAGGTTTGTCAAGCAGGACCTGCCTTTCATAAACCCATGCTGACTGGGCCTGATCGCCTGCTTGCCCTGCAAGTGCTGCATGATGATTCTCAAGATAATCTGCTCCATGAGCTTCCTTGGCACTGAGGTCAAACTAACAGGCCTATAGTTTCCCAGGTCTACCCTCCGTCCCTTCTTGTAGATGGGTGTCATGTTTGCTAGCCGCCAGTCGACTTGGACCTCCCCTGATAGCCAAGACTGCTGATAAATGATGGAAAGTGGCTTAGCCGGCTCTACCACTAATTCTCTCAATACCCTTGGGTGGATCCCATCCGGCCCCATCAACTTGCGTATATCTAAGTGCTATAGCATGTCACCAACCATTTCCTCATGGACTGTGAGGGCCACATTCTGCTCCCCACCCCCTTCCACCAGCTCGGGGTACTGGGTATCCAGATAACAACTAGTCTTGCTGGTAAAGACTGAGGCAAAGAAGGCATTATGAACCTCAGCCTTTTCCTCATCTCTCGTCACTAAGTTTCCTCCCACATCCAGTAAAGGATGGAGATTCTCCTTAGTCCTCCTTTTCATGTTAATGTATTTATAAAAACATTTTCTGTTATCTTTAACAGCAGTAGCCAGATTAAGCTCTAGATGAGCTTTGGCCTTTCTAATTTTGTCCTTACACATCCTTACAACATCCTTATAATCCTTCTGAGCGGCCTGCCCTCATAAAGCCTCTTTTTTTTTTCCTGAGCTCTAGCCACAACCCTCTGTTCATCCAGGCCTGTCTTCTTCCACGCCAGCTGGTCTTTGGGCACGTGAGGACAGACCGCTCCTGAGCCTTTAAGATTTCCTTCTTGAGGAGTGCCCAGCCTTCCTGGACTCCTCTGCCCTTCAGAACTGTCTACCAAGGGACTCTGCCAACCAGTGTCCTGAACAGCTAGAATTCTGCCCTCTGGAAGTCCAAGATAGCATTTTCACTGATCCCCCTCCTGACTTCACCAAGGATAGAGAACTCTACCATTTTGTGGTCACTCTGCCCAAGACATCTCCTGACCACACCTCCCACCAGTCCTTCTCTGTTTGTGAACAGAAGGCCCAGCAGGACACCTCCCCTGGTAGGCTCACTAACCAACTGTGTCAGAAAACTATCTTCCACGCTCTCCAGAAACCTCTTAGACTGCTTCTTCTGAGCTGTACTGGATTTCCAGGATGTCGGGGAAGTTGAAGTCCCCCACGAGAACAAGTGCTGACGATTTCGCAGCTTCTGCCAGCTGCCTGTAGAACTCTTCACCTGTCTCCTCATCCTGATTTGGTGGTCTATAACAGACCTCCACCACGTTCCCAGTGTCAAGTTCCACAGCATCAAAACACTCTCTAATATAGACAGACATCCCACCACCCCTTCTATGCTGCCTGTCCCTTCTGAAGAGCTTATAGCCAGTCATTGCAGCACTCCAGTCATGACAGTGGTCCCACCACATTTCAGTGATGGCAACCAAGTCATAGCTAGCCCGCTGCACGATGGCTTCCAGCTCCTCCTGTTTGTTGCCCACACTGCATGCATTAGTATAGATGCACTTCAGTTGGGCCATTAGCCCTGACATTGTTCCCCCTGGCACACCTCTAGCAAACCTTATTTCATCCCTGTCCCCCTTCTTACCTAGCTGAAAGCCCTCTCAATGAGCCCTGACAGATCCTGGGCTAGTATCAGTTTTCCCCTTAGAGACAGGTGGAACCCATCTGCAGCTATCAGGCAAGGTGCCAAGTAAAGCGCCCTGTGGTCAAAATATATATATATATATATATATATATTAAATAAATAAAAGTCTGTGTTGACACCAGTCTCTGAGCCATGTGTTTATCAAGTGGGTTTTCCAAGTCCTCTCTGTACCCCTCCCTGCCAGTGTAGGGATGGAGGAAAACACCACCTGAACTCCCACTCCATCTACTAATCATCCCAGTCTCCCAGTCCCCTAAAGTCCCCTTTGATAGCCTTCAGGCTTCTTTCTGCAAAATCATCACTGCCAGCCTGGACTATCAAAAGGGAATAGTAATCAGAGGGGCGAACCAGGTTGGGAAGATTTCTAGCAATGTCCCTGACCTTGGCCCCAGGGAGGCAGCAGACTTCCCTATGGGTACGGTCAGACCAACAAATAAGGTCCTCTATTCCCCTGAGAAGGGTGTTGCCTACAACAATCACCTTTCTTTCTTAGTGGAGGCAGTCTTAAGGCATGGAGTCGACTTCCTCGCCCTAGACATCCTCCTGGGTAGATTTTTCACCTCACCATCACCCACCAGTCTCTCAAGCTCCAAGGCCTCAAACCTGTTGTGTTAAGGGCAACTGGGAAGGCAGGGCCAGTAGGGAGGGGGGACCTGTTTCCATTTCTTCTCATCTCCTAGGTCCCCTCTCTCTGCTCGACAGTGGCAGGTCAGAGTGTCCACCACTGTTTGGAGTGTCTCACCCCAGTGCCTTTCCTTCAGGCCTTGCAGGGTGTTGTTCCACCAGTCTGTCTCCCGCTCACACTCCCTGATGGCCCTCAACCTCTCCACCTCCTCCTTGAGCTCTGCCACCAGGCTTAACAGGTTATCCACCTGCTAACACCTCATATACATGGTATCTCTGCCGCCCTCAGATGGCAGAAACAGGCTCAGGCACTCCGTGCATCCAGAGACCTGAACTGCCATGTTTTTGAGCAGGCACTCAGTCTGGGTGGCCACAGACTTTCTAGCAAGAGCTTTCTGCCTAGTGTAGACCATGGAGATTTACCATGGAGATGTACACAGCCGGTAGATGAGTTGTTCTTATGAGCAAGCCAAGAATGCTCTGCCCTGCCTTCACATACTGCCGCACCCCATCCTGGTAGCTGTGCTCCCCAGGGGCTGCTTTTGAACATCAGGGGAGGGGGCATTGCTGGCTCCACCTACGCCTCATCAGCCACCTTCGGGAGGGCTGCCGGGTCCTGGCAGTCCCCTCTGCTGCTTCGAGTGGCCTCGATGCAGCAAAAAAAGCCCTCCCTGTCCCGATACCCCACTCCACTGCAGAATGTGTCTGCTCCAGAGCCGATCGCCTCAGCTTCTGTCTTAATGAAACTCTAGTGCTAAACTGAAGAAAGATCTCTTCACATAGTACCTGGTTTGTATATTTATAAATTTATAACACTGAAACAACAGCTAAAAGAGGAAACAAGAGATTATTGGTTCTTTAAGTTTAGATTTGTCTATGCTTTATACATGCTCTGTTGTAAATCGGCATACATTTTTAAGTCTTACATTTTTTCCTATACCTGCATTCAAAGTATAATCTAAAATGCATGTGGCGTGCTGTATTTTGACCTGTATAGAAGTGATAGAATGCTATATTTGTGTTTACTTTATTTCATATGATTGTTTAAAAGCACAGCTGACTCAGCAGTTGTTATAATCAAGAACTACCAACTCCTTCAGCAGGATCTGTCTTCTACAGCCGTGGAACTCCTAAAAGTTTCATACAAAATGATTTTCAAAATGGTAATAGTTCATTTTGTATTTTTTATTTTCACACTAGCAATTCACATCACAAAATGTTTGTGTTCCCCAATGTCAGTATAATGACGAGTGAATAGTAAATCTCATTTGAAAATACTGGGCCCCAAATAACAATTGCATTAAGGCAAGAAAATAAAATATGCAGTCAGGAAAGAAAATAGGAGATTGAAAATGCATGTCTATGACTTGGGTGTACCAACCAACCCAGAATAAACCAATGATTCTTTTTCATCCCTCTCTATATGATGTGTTTAATTTTAGATAATAAAATTCTATTTATGGGAGTCTGTTGATAATATATAATATAATGACCACTATTTTCTTGCTAGTTTACTCTCCCCTGCTCCAGTTTATAATTCAGTTTCATATTTTTAAATTGGTTTCTCATATTTTCTAAAAGCCAGTAATCAGTTTATACAAATCCTATATTCTTTTTTTTTTTTTTTTTAGTTCTCCATAAATACTACTTCAAATAGATATGCTAATTCCTTCAGTCCATTCAGTATTCTTAACACTGAAGTGAAGTTTAGTGAAAATGTAGTGAAAAGCAAATGCACTATATTAAATCAACATTTATTACAAATAGAGAAAGACTATTTATGTATGTTAAGCTTAGCCAATAAAAATATATGCAAAATTTTTAGAAAAAGTTATTAAATAATGAGCAAATTTACCTCTACTGAAGTAGAGCTATTAAATCATTGTCCTGGAAAAAAAAAAAAATAATTAAAAAAAATACTGCTTTAATTTCTTCCCTCATCTGCAACCCCATTGATTTCAACTTACGATTTCCATAGAATTTACATTTGGATTGAGATATATACCTAAGGGACAGTTATGCTATTCTTACACATTATTTTCTATCCTATTTCAGACCAACAAAGCCACTTATAGAATAAAACGTCACACCTGCTTGTGTGTTGAAGATGTAAGCTCTTCATGATTCCAAACTCACTTGTTTACTGGTAAAGAGCTGTTGCATGTTCAGTTTTTTTTTGTTTTGTTTTGGTTTTGTTTTTTACAACAAGCTGCCAGTGCAGCTGAGAAGACCAATTTAGATCTTATGTATTCACTGTCTCTGCTTTTGTGAGAACTACGTGTCTTCTTTCCCACTCAAAGATCTTAATGATTACCTTGTGTTCCTCTTATGGCAAACCTAAATTAATTTGTATCTAAAACTCCTTATATACCAAATGATGGGGGAGTGCGGTGGGGGAGAAGCTGGCTGCATGTCTACAACCACAAACATTCAATTTCAAGAACCCTCACTACATCTTTGTAACCTTTGTACGAAGCAAACTCTTCTTTTTTTTTTTTTTTTTTTTTTATAGACATTGCAGAAGAATAATGCTCAAATAAAATGAGATAAAACTGATAGCGAGTGCCCATTGGAAGGGCTTTATTTATTTCCCTGGATGTGGCTTACATATTTCTTTGAGTGTGTATTTGTGGTTACAACTTTTTTCAGTGTCTCATCAGAAGCTGTATATAATTTGTTACTAGAATCAATACTGTAGTGTGTCCCCATTTCTCCTTTTCCTCTCTGGCAGCTACAATTTCAGTATTTGTGACATCAGATCTTACTTAGAAATTACACCTCTTCTCATTTGTCAGTACATTACTTTTGTACTTTCATTAATAGACTAGAAGTTGTAGTTGAGGTTTTACTTCCTATTAAGTTTACTGTGTGGAGGGATCATAACTTTTTTCCTCCCAGGATGTAAAATTACAGCCTAAGTTGATTTGACTGGAATTTTTTTTTTATTCTGGTATATTTTGCAGAAATTTTTGAAAGGAAAAATTACTAGGAAAGCCCAACTAGATAAAATTTCTGACTTTGTTCTGTTCCATTGAGTTAGATGACAATGTCTGAGGAGATTCGAAATAGGAATTTCCTACATTTTTTTTTCCTGTTCATGTTGAATACTGAAGAAAAGAAAGGAGAAAATAAATGAAGCAAAACCTTCTCCTTTACCTGAAATGTCCTGAATAGTGTCACCTGTGTACTGCAAACACTAAATTTTAATGAAGCATCCGTTGTTCACTTCAAAGTCTAATCTAATGTATTTAATCTAAAGCACTGCCAGGCAACTCACGTATTTTTTCAGGCAGATCACAGAAGGCATAAAGCTGGTTGCCAGTTTTAGAAATGTCTTCCTTCAGTTGGAAATTGCCTGGGGAAGATATAGCTAGATATTCTCACCAAGAAAAAAATTATCCTGAACACCATTCTGACCCTCACTGCAATCTGACAGGGAGGACATTTACCCTTCTGACCTCAAATCTCGTGGTCTGCCAGTCTCTGAGCTGTCAGTACCAGATGCCACCCAAGTATTTATTAAAAGTGTTTTTCATCATGTCACTTATCTGCCCCAGCCATTGCTTCATTTCTGTTATTTCAGAAGGAAGAGATTGCAGGGGCCCAGGAA
This sequence comes from Heteronetta atricapilla, assembly GCA_011075105.1. Lineage (NCBI taxonomy): Eukaryota > Metazoa > Chordata > Aves > Anseriformes > Anatidae > Heteronetta > Heteronetta atricapilla. The sequence continues at coordinate 79,082,161 of CM021733.1, forward strand.
AAGGTAGATAATCAAAACAGAAAAAGAATATATCCGAATAGTTGTGTTCTGGAGAACATTTTTGAAAGTTTCAGTGGCTGAAATGCTGAGGTATGAGATGTGATTGATGTTGTTTTCTTTGTGCAGTTCTGCTCATCCTATGAATCTGTTTGTATTAGTGCTGGCATAAAGGGAGGAGATGAACACAAGGGCCCCAAAATTTCAGGCAAGCAAAAAGTAAACAACTGTGCTTAAATTACTGCTTGCAGAGACTGTTTAACAGTTTCAGAGGATTCAGAGTAAAGAACCTCTTTAAAAGTAATTTTACAACTTAAACAAAAATAATAATAATTCCAAATAACATGGAGTGCACTGTAACTCTAGGTGAACTGCTGTAACACTACTCTTCACAATTAATTTTCAAAAATTTCATCTAAAATATTTGGAATATTTCCAGCTATTAAATATGTGAATGTAAATCAAATGAATTGCAGAATAATTGTGCAATAATTAAAGACCAATTAAACAGGGAATTTCTGGGGAAAAAAAGAATGTTATCTCATGAGAGAAAACACTGTTTTACTGTGTCAAATAGAATCGAGAAAACTAATCTTTTATGTAAAATGTGTAACATTTAAAATAATAATAAGAGTAATAATGCAGCTACAACCACATAAGAATACATCATTATTGTAGATTTTATTACTAGTTAATTACTGCAATTCACATTTTTCAGGGAGCTGCTCAAAACTGAAGTTTAGAGAGTTCAAAAGCACAGATAGGCCATGAAGGCCATACAATTGAGAATACCTGGATGATGATCTAAAACCGTTGTAAATCAGTTCTTCTTCAGAGTAAGAGGGAAAAAAAGAGGTGTACATTTGATACTTGTCACAGATATTTCCAGGGGTTAATCAGGGAAATAATCCTTTACATAAAACTGCATATAATTGTAAAGTGCATTCCCTAGATGTGGATACTGTATTAAGTAAAAAGGAAAGACATAAAATTTTCAGAAGAAAAAATAGGTATTTGTTTCATTCCAGAATTTGTGGCACATCTTTATTGATTATTTTTAATCTATTTTCCCCTTTTAACATCTTTAGCTGAACACAGTTCATTTTCCTGAGTGCATAATATGGAATATGTTTGTTAAATACTGTTTAATGAATTAATAATTTTTGTACATTTCCTTTTATATCTATACTTTACATTGTGTTTCAACAGAGCTTACAGACTTCAGTTTCTATTTATTTATTTTAAAATAATAAATACACCTGTAAATAATGTATAATAGATTTGGGGGAAATGGCGCTTAATACTTTGTCTAAGAAAACGGCCTTGGGCTCATACATCCCTGAATCTCCCAAAGCAAGTTAAGCAGAAGACTTAGGTGGCTAAACGTAATACAGTTCATGTCAGCAGCTCCCCTGACTTTCCATTCAGAATCCCAGGTTGGGACATCAGATCTTTAAATTCCTTCATCCCACCAACCCACACCATACTCCCTTTCCCTCCACCCCTTGCCTCCTTCCCTTCCCCCCCCCATGATTTCAGAAAATCAATCCCAACTGGATTGCATATTTTTTTTTTTTGTCTATTCATCTGTTTGGTTTTGTTTCCCTTGGATATTTATTTCAGCCAAATTTAGGAGAGGGAGGTCTGACTACTCTATTTCATGTATGGGCTGTATGTACTTCTTATACCAGTACCTGCATAGGGAAACAAACAAACAAACAAAACAGAATCACAGAATCATCTAGGTTGGAAGAGGCCTCCAAGATCACCGAGTCCAACCTCTGACCTAACACGAGCAAGTCCTCCACTAAACCATATCACTAAGCTCTACATCTAAACGTATTTTAAACACCTCCAGGGATGGTGACTCAACCACTTTCCTGGGCAGCCTAAAACAAAACAAAACAAGTACTTTGATTGAGGAGAAGACTGTGGTTTAGGGTAGTCATTCGATCTGTTTGTCCTGCTGGGTAGTCCGTCAGAAAAAGCATGCAAGATACTTGCCAACATGATAAGTTCTGGGAAGATGCATTTTAGAGCAGATCTGGGGATCGCAGCATGCAGAGATTTTCCTGCATCAAGGCTATTCAATGCAGACAAAGGAGTCACCAGGGGCCAGCAGCCCTTGCGAGAGCAGCTGATGTGGCTTGGGAAGAGCCAGGAGCAGGCACTTCCCTCATTCAAAGGCAGTCCCTAGGGAGTGCAATGAACAGAATGGGCAGTCAATGCGCAGTGTGGCAGTTTGTGATGCAGCTTGTCCAGGGCAGGTGAGCAAGGAGGGTGGAAGGTAGGTCATTTTGCATTCTGGAAGCAGCAGAGGAAGGGCCTTCTACTGTAACAGAAATGGTGCCCACCTGCTGAGCCTATTGGTCTGAGGCTGAAACCCAGATGGAGGAGCCACAACCTCGCCAAGGCAGATACCTATACCTAAACAGACCTCCCAAGGATCGAAAGAGCTGCCCAGACCCTCAGTTCTGAGGAACTCCATCTTCTGGAAATCCCCATAAGTCCTGAAGGCAGAGGTGGGTGTCATGGGTGTAAGTGTACCCAAATGGATGAACTTTCCAAATAAGTGACTGTTACAGGAGGAACTTACCAGGCAATGTAGCATCCAGGAATCTGAGTGGGAGATTGACAAATGATATTATGCACTGACATGCTCCGAGTAACATCCCTGCCTTAAATCCTAGCAAGGGGAAAGTAAACAAGCTTGCAGCCCTGAAACAACACGTGTGAAAGACTCACAGGACAAGTGGACCCTTGTCTCTGCTCATAGCTGGAGGATTAGTCCCACCCTTGCCCCAAAGTGCTTGTTTGCAACATGTGATAGTCTAGGGCAGGAGAGAAGAGACTCCAAGAGAACTAGTAAAAACCTCAGAAAGGCCAACCATACAAAGTTGACTCAGTCTACCACCTTCATCAGAATCAGTGCCACAGAAAAAGGCAATAAGGTTGTTTGTAATCGGAGACCTCTTTGAGAGGCGCTGAGGCACCCACTTCCTGTCCAGATACGCTCTCCAAAGAGGTTTGCTGCCTCATTTTTTTGCCCTACATTGGCGATATGAAGAGACTACCAAGCCTGGTGGGTCTCAAGGACTACTACCCTTTCCTGCTTCTTCATGTAGGATCAAGCAAGGCTGCAACAAAGAGACTCAGAAATATGAAAACAAGGACTTTATGTCCCTCAGAAAGATGTTAAAGGGATCAGGAGTGCAAGTAGTGTTCTTCAGTTGGTGACTGGGACTCCAAAAAAAAAGGAGACAGACTAAGTGAATGATGGCTGCAAGGCTGATGCCATACTCAAGGTTTTGGGTTCTATGGTCTTGGACACTTTTGATGTACCAGGCATGCTGACACAAGATGGAGCACACTTGACCAGGTGGGGTAACAATGGCTGGGGTTATCAGGAGGGCTTTAAATTAGATGTGAGAAAGAAGGGAATGTACCTCTGAGTGAAGAAAGCAAACCTGAGTACATTGTCATTTTAAGAGAAAATAGGGAAATACTTATGAACTGTTCCAAAGCAATCAGGAAGGGTTCTTCTGGAAAACAGATGCGACTGATAGCCCAGCTGAAGTGCCTTAACACCAGCACATACAATATGGGAAACAAACAGAAGGAGTTGTAAACCATGGTGCAATTAGACAAATATCACCTGGTTGTTATCACAGAAACATGGTGGGATGGATCACACAACTGGAACACTGGAATAGAGGGCTACAAGATCTTCAGAAGAGATAGGCAGGAAAGGAGAGGAGGGGATGTTGCCTTCTGTGTTAGGGAAGGAAGTGATTGCGAAGAGATACCTCTGAGAAACAGCTATGGACAGCTTGAGAGCTTGCAGATAAAAGTAAAGGACCACACCAATAAAGAATACCTTGTGGTCAGGGTCTACTACAGGCTGCCTGATCAAAGGGAGCCTGCTGATTAGGCATTATTGATTCAACTACAAGAAATGTCATGCTCGCATGCTCTCATCCTGATGGGGAACATCAGCCACATGGATATCTGCTAGAAAAGCCATACAAGCCTCTGTGAGAAAAATCCAGAAGCTGCCCCATGTAAGATAAGGGACAGTTTCAGCCAGATCCAAAGGGACCTGAAACCGGCCAGAGAGGAGCCAGTGAGTGATGTTGTTTGCACCTCTGAGAGTGCAGATTCAAGAAAGGGGAAAGCAAAAACACACACAAAACCAAACCAAACTAAAACAAGAAAACAAACAAACAAAAAACTGCTGCACAACAGCAATTGGGAGAGCAAGGAATGAGAACCAGCCCTGCAGACACCAAAGTCAATGAAGAAGGATGGGGAGGAGGTACTCCAGATGCCAAAGCAGAAATTCTCCAGCACCCTTTGGAGAGGCCCCTGGTGGAGCAGGTTGTTCCCCTGCAGCCCATGGAGGCTGCAGAGCAGATCTCTATGCTGCAACCCATGGAGGAGCCCCTGGTGGAGCAGATGGATGTGGCCTGGAGGAGGCTGCAGCCCATGGAGAGCCCCCGCAGGAGCAGGCCCTGCGCCAGAGTTGCAGCCTGTGGAGAGGAGCCCTCACAGGTCTGGGGGGAGCTGCTGCCCATGGGGGACTCGTGCTGGAGCATTTGCTCCTGGGGGATGGACCCCATGGTATGGAGCCATGTGGGAGCAGTTATTGAAGAGCTGCTGCCTGTGGGCAGCCCCCACAAGATCAATTTGGGAAGGACGGCATCCTGTGGGAAGGACCCCGTGTGCAACATTTGCAGAGAGTGACTGTGAAGGACAGGTGGAGGAGAAGTGCTACAGACTGCAACCCCCCTTTCCCTATTCCCCTGCACTGTTCAGGGTGGGTGGGGACATGGAAGAGGGTGGATCAGGAAGGTGTTTTTAGTTTTTCTTTGTTTATCACTTCTCTAGCTTGTTAGTAGTAGGCAATAAATTTCTCTAATCTCCTTATGCTGAGTCTGTCTTACCCATCATCATTACTGCTGAATGATTTCTATGTCCTTATCTCAGCCCTTGAACCCTTTTCATTGAATTTTCTATGCATTTCCCTTTGAAGAGGAGTGAGAGGGTAGCTGTGGTGGATCCCAGCTGCCCAGCTGCCCATCTGGATGAAATCACCACAATTTTTCAAAAGGGTAGAAATGAGAGCCTGGAGAACTGCAGACTGGTGAGCCTCACTTCTGTGCTTGGCAAGATTATGGAACAAATCCTGCTGGAAGCAATGTGAAGTCACATGCAAGACAAGGAGGTGATCCGATACACCCAGCATGGCTTCACCAAGGGCAAATCATGCCTGACCAATGTGGTGGCCTTCTACAATGGAGTGACTGCATCAGGTGAGCAGGGAAGATGGACCAGTGTCATCTACCTAGACTTCTGTAAGGCCTTTGACATGGTCCCGCTTGACATCCCAATCTCCAAATTGGAGAGCTATAGAAATGATGGGTGGGCCATCCAAAGAGACCTGGACAAGCTAGATAAGTGGGCTCACGTGAACCTAATGGGGTTCAACAAGTCCAAGTGCAAGGTGCTGCACCTGGGTCAGGGCAATCCCAGACATGAGTAAAGACTAGGGAAACTCATTGAAAGCAGAGAAGGACTTGGGGGTTCTAGTGGACAAAAAAAATTGACATGAGCCAGCAGTGCACACTTGCATGAAGTTTGGGCTGCATGAGTGGCCATCTGGTCGAGGGAGAGAGGTGATTGTCTCCCTCTACTTTGCCCTTGGCCTGAATGAGTACTGCATCTAGGTTTGGGGACCCCAGCACAAGAAGGATGTTGATCTCTTAGAAGAGGTCCAGAGGAGGACTATGAAGTTGATCAGAAGGCTGGAGCACCTCTCATATGAAGACGGGCTGAGAGAGTTGGGGATGTTCAGCCTGAAGAAGAGAAGGCTCAAGGGGACCTTACTATATCTTTTCAATACCTAAAGGGGGCTTATGAAAAAGATAGAGAGCAACGTTTTTGCTCAGGCAATGGCAAGACAAGGGGGAATGGCTTTAAACTAAAAGGGGAGATTTAGATTAGACATTAGGAGGAAATGCTCCATTCAGAGAGTGGTGTGGCAATGGAACAGGTAGCCCAGAGAGACTGGAATTGTTCAAAACTAAGTTGGAGGAGTTCATGGGCAACCTGATTTGATGGGTTGCACTCCTGCCTGTGGCAGAAGGGTTGGAACTAAATGATCTTTAAGATTCCTTCCAACCCAAGCCGTTCTGTGGTTATATGGTATGGTACACAGTCAGCTTTGGTTTTATACTTGTAAGGGTTTTGTATTACACTGTTAGTCCCTGGGGGAAAAAATAAAAAATAATAAAAAATAAAAAGGAAAAGAGCTAATTGTACTTTACTGGCTTGGCACAGACACCAGAAAAGTGAACATATTGAGGTGGAATAATTAAAAGAAGAATGGATAGTCATTTAGAGGCAGGTCTGTAGGAAACTAAATACTACTACTGCTTCATTTTATTTGCTTCTATTTAAATTCTAGGTTCTGTGTATCCTTCAGGTGGTAACACTCGCCTATCAAATCAGCATCAGTGAAACTACAGAAAATCTTTTATTTTTATTCATATTCACAAGGATGTTGATATAAAAGTATCTAATATTTGTTGTGGGGAAATACTCTTCAGGATGTTTGCCATGCAAACTATGCTGAGATTGTAAACCATGGGGCTATTTACTATCAGTCAATAATTATCACTAGGATTTAATGGAAATCAATACTAATTTGAAGCAATGAAGAACAATCACCAAGTTCCAGTTTTACATTTTGCTTCATTATAAGGAGCTGACATCAATACAAATTTTAAAAGCAAATTAATTTTTTTAAAGTATCTGTAATATGCACAAAAGGAAACTATTCTCTTTCCATCATTTCTGTTGTTTATCAGTCTTAACAACGTGTTTCTCCTCTCCATAAGTAGCTGTTTTTGGTGTTCTGTAAGTGCCTTTTCTGAATATAGTTGAAGTCATGCATAGCAGCCTTGAAAGAGCTCTTCATCACCAGAGCAGGATTTCACTCTTAATACTTGTGCATTACTCTCATTAACACTAATTGCAGTTACAAGGGAAGAATAAACCCCAAATCATTTAAATGCAGTCCAGCCAACTTTAGAAAGACCTATTCTGTTACTTAACTTTTTTTTTTTTTACTGTATTGCTGGGTGTTCTAAAATTAAATGGGGGGGGGGGGGGCATGTTGAAAAAAAAAGACAAGAAGGAAGAAATTAAATTTCTTATACATTTCAGTTAATATTAATACCATGCACCTAGGACATGGGTGATTGTTTTCAGCAGGGGTATTTAGTAGTTTGCCTTCAGAACACACATACACAAAGGTTAGCAAGGCTTTTTTTACATGTGTTAAATTTAATAAAAAATGAGGATTTTACAGAATCTGAGGACATGTGGTCCTCTATCACAGCAGATTTCCATGATGTTATGTTACTAAAAATTGCTGATTTCACAAATGCAATCCAAGTGTGTAGAAGCATACACATAACTTGTCACCTTTCATTTTAATACCAGAAGAAATTATGTGTTTTAAACATGGAGGGGTTTGTCAGTATTCTTAGGATTCCATGTGATCAGGCTAATTTTTGTAGTCCAAAACAACGATCTAGACATGCTTTCTCTATGTTTTGTACTGTGTATGTGCTTGTGCTTTATAATATCCCCACCACAAATCTCATGCCAAGCCGTGAGCTCATTCACGGTAGATAATAGATTCCTGCACTGACAGGAAGATTTTTGTTTCATTAGACTGTCATCCCACATAAACTTGCACACATGTTAACCCTAGGACTCAGCAGGCAGCTCCAGAGAAACCACTGAAGTTGTTCTCAGACCATAAAGATAAACAGATGGGTGATTATTTGAAAAACTGGGATCTTAGAAGTTATACCATTTTTAGATGACTTGGCAAGGTAATATCTTTCCTGTTTCATACTACAGAGTGACAGAAACTGTGTGCATAATGCAGCATTAACCAAAACATGTTTTATAATGTATTAATGTATTGGTTATTTTATAAAAACATAGAAATACAGTAGAAATGTCTCAAAACTATTTATATGTTAAGATGAAAAGGACCCATTTGTGCAAGTTTTCATCCACTCATTAGGAGGGAGACTACAGACTGTGTTCCTGCCAGCTTTCAGATCTCTATCCACCTGGGAGATTTCATCTCAAGTCTAGACTTAGAGTTACTATGTTAGAAATGTTTTTTTTTGTTTGTTTGTTTGTTTGTTTGTTTTTTGTTTTTTTTTTTTTTTTTTTTTTTTTGTTTTTTTTTTTTTAGTCAAGTTAATAACTGTGTATGAGACAGAATTCAGAATTGTTAGTAGTGATAAATATAACTACTCGATTTGGTCCAACTGGGTGGGGCTTCCAGCCTGCAGGAGAAGGTGAAGGGTGAAAGGTGAAGGGTGATCTCCATCGGATAGCATGCTGAGATATTATCAAGAGAATTTTTCAGGAGATTATTAAATTAAAAATATGTAAAACTACATAATGCATGTGGAAGTGCATTTGTGTAATCCCTGAAAAGTTACTAAATAACAAAAGGAAATAGATTTATTTATATTTCAAAATTCAAAACATCATTGAATCCTTTTTATTGACTAAGGCAGTGAACTCTCATAAACCTCTTGAAAGAGTTTCAAAAAGATTAATGTCACCAATGATATCCAATATAGTGATACCACTGACAACACCAGTGTATGACAATATCTTGTGCCATAAATATAAACAGTATCACATATGAGAGAGCAACTTAAAGAACAAGCTGTATTAATTTGTCTCTAAGAGGGAGGAGGGTTAGGGAGAAAAAAAGTTATAACTTTTTCTTTCTCAGTTTATTCTTTTTAATCTGACCAGGTTTCAGTACAGTTTTTGGAACATTAAATGAACTGAAAACTATTTCTTCCCCTTCCTTGTACTTAATGACTGGTCAATCCAGGAGAGGAAAAAGTGGATTTCATTGTGCTGCCTGAAATTGTTTGGAAAAAGACTGAATGAAATATTGCTGTTTAGAACTTTGTTGTTGTTGTTTTCATCTCATTATCACAGTTGTGTTTTTTGTTTGTTTGTTTGTTTTTAACGATGAAATCCAAAGACATTTTAAAAAAATGTTGAGTAAATCTCACTAAAGAATTTTCTTTATATTCAGTTTGTTTCATATTTTTGCTCCTTTTTTTCTACTCTTACTTTTTGTTAAGAACAGGAAAAGAATTAAATCTCCAAGTAATTTAAGGATCAGAACCATTGATTCCAACTAAGCTGTACTCCCTCCATCCTATACTTCTTCAGTTCTTGTTATTAATATAGCCACAAACTGGTTGAAAAAATTCCTGGAAAAAAAATATAATCCTGGTACATCAACAACAACAAAAAACACAATATTTACTCTGAACTGGTGCAAACCAATATATCCTCTCATACTTGTGAAGAATGATAGTGATTCAGCTGAGGATATGGCCAAATGTATTTCATAAGTTTGCTGTCTAAATTCTCCTCTGAGCTGCAGTTATGTTCCTGAATTCAGAATTTGGTCCAAAGTATATGGTATTCCCTGCGTGGTTTTCTCTAATATTTATTATTCACAATTTGTACAATAGCATAATATGTGCCGTATTATCCAATGTTGGAGTCTAACTCACATCACACATGAAAGCAAACCTCCCTGCTAAGAAATGCCCTAGTTCTCAGAGGTGCACGTCATCTTTCTTCTTCACTTCAAAAGCAAATAATGAGGTAGTCAAAAAGGCTGTTTCAGAGGCCATACGTTCATTTGCATATTGAAGAGGGGTCAGTTTAGTATTCATTTTCTTCAGATGTTCACTACAAAGTGAAATCTTGACATGCAAATTGAGTCTTGACTCACAAAAGCACCTTTTATTAGTCAAGCACTGAAACTGGGCATTTATTATTATTATTATTAATTTATTATTTTTGAATGGCTCTGAGAGATACAGGTTACTGTTTAACTTTAGGCACAATTTTAACACTAAGAAACTTCATCACATGCCTAGCACAAGGAATCTCCTGTACAAACACAGTAATGAAAAGCAAATGAACAATGGGAAATGTTGAAATGGAACATGCTGTTGTTAGCAATCAGGTGTAACACTCTCATCTGCTGATCTGAAGAATTCAGATGGACTCAAGCTAGCGTACAAAAACAGATCCATGAGCCTCAGCTTACAGGAAAGAAAGGTTGTGTGGGGAAGCCTTCTATAATACTTCCATTATCCAAAACATATGTGACTCTTGTTTTAACACCTTTTTAAAACAATGCCCCTTTTAGGTGTCATGCTCAATAAAACACTTGTTCTCCAAAACTCAGAATGAATTAGAGAAAGAAGGAGATATAAAAGCCACACTTTTTATCATTACATTTTTATTGAAATTTAAACACCCAAGTGAAAGAGATTTACATGAAAGAATTTGACCTACACAATATACCATACATGATTGAAAATAACTTTGCTGTACTTCATAAAGTCTCAGCTTGACTGGCAGATACTATGTAAAAGCAATATGTGAGCTCTGCTTTCATTTAAGTGTGCACTTTCACATGTCAAATAATATTATATATTTTTGTTTAATATTTTACAACAGCAAGGACATTAGTTCAGTATCCTTCTAAAGAATAACCCAACATGTGCCAAAAGAGCAAGAAATTTAAATTCTTTACTTAACCCTTCATATGATCATCCTTTCAGAATGAAAACTTAAGCAGAAGTCAATGGGGATATTTTTGCTGAAACTTAAGGAGACTGGGATCGTAACTTTAAGGTGAGTTTTATTTATTTAAGAAAACTAGATCTCAAAAGACTTTTGTAAATATCTGTAAATATCTGTAAACTTCAAAAGAGTTAGGTATCTAATTTCCCTAAATAAACTTTGGAAACCAACTATTCCTGACATAGATGTCCAAGTTGTAAAACCTATTGTTCTTTCATCATCCCTGGAGTATGAAAACAATGGGATTTCATCTTGTTTTTATCACAATATTGCTTTCAATGGGATAAACATACAATAAGTAAAAGTTTCAAGTTTTCTTCAACTTAGAAATATATTAAGTATATACTCTATACTATATTTTTTCCTCAAGACATCAATCACAAAAATCCCACTTTATTTAGATTTTTTCCATGGAAAACAAACAAACAAACAAACAAAAAAGATATATAATTATCCAAAGTTTGTCTGCAAAATGCCCAGGCTAACAAAAATTTCAGTCCTTTTTCTGCACATAAAAGAGATGAGTCCCAGAGAAATGCTGAAATACAGTACAAATCTTTTGCTATGTTCTTACAAGACTTCAATAAATAACTAACATCAGGATGGAAATGTTGCATGGAATGATCCAATAAGTTGATAAGTGTTGGAACTTCTTATAGATCTGAATATATGTAGGATTTGGTATGCCAGGTAAAACCAAAGTAAAATATGTATCTTGAAAGTATTTGTAATGAATGAAATGCTTCATTCATTACCACAGAGAAGTATAAAGGAATCCATAAATCTGTAGGAATTGTGCAAGAAACCTTTATATCTTTAATGTTTTATCTAACAATACTTCTTTGGCATCACAGTAAACATATTCATTAAGTGGGCTAGTTCTTTTTTCCATTTCTGGATAACAGTTTTGTACACTGTCTGTTGACAACAGTGGAGGTCCTTCTGAAAGTCAGTCTGTAAAAACAAAAACTATTCCTGAAAGGGAGGAAGGGGGATTTGTATCAGAATAGTGATGAGTGAATATTCTCCAATAACAGCAGTAATAAACAACCCTACAACATGTGTGAAACAAAAACAACAACAAAAAAAATGAAGCTAGGAGAAATCTTCTGGAAGTTTTCCAAGGGAGCCAGGGGAGGGGCAAAAGGAGAAATGTGGGGCAAAAGGAGAGGGGCAAAAGGAGAAAACCAGGGATGAGCCACAGAAGCACTACTAATCATTTCTGGGGACTGGAGAATATGACAAGGTCAAGTGAAGGATATGAGCATGAGCAGGCAAGACAGAGACATAAGCTGCCAAACGTCATCAGTAATGAAGCTGTTTAGTAACAGTAGGGAGCAGAGAAGCTGGAAAGAGCCTATAAGAGTTGAGCCACTTCAAGCAAAGTCTTAGAAATAAAGCTAAAATATGTCTGAGAGACCAAAGAGGAAAAGAAAGGCAATGGTGTACAGTGAAGAAAAAGAAGCATAGAACCATATGTAGCATTTTCTGAAATATCAGCATGCTTTAGTCCAGATGTTCAAGGCAGCTATTCATACTGAAATGCCCAGTCTTTTAATTTAATTTTTTAATCCCTGATAGTCCGTAAGTGCTATAGTAGTAACTACCTTAAGTACTTTTTGACACTGATCGAAGTTTGGGAAAGTTTACTGCAAAGAAAGAGCATTAAGATATTTCAGTGATATTCTGTAACAAGATTATAAATATCCCATGTTTTTGTGGAAGTTTTATCAGTGTGATGATATATTTTCATGCTTTGAGCTCATTTTAGAACAGAAAACTGGTGAAAAAAATCACACAGAAAACTAAGCACTAGAGATCCAAGGTACTAAAATTTACCACAAAGTAAAAATTTTGGAAAAAGACATTTTAGAATTTGCAAAAACAGTAAGTTTTTTCTTGTTGAATCCTTGTGTTTTCATTGATAGGTATGTTTCTATTAAAGGTGTCAATATCTTAAATTTTAATTAGATTTACCCCCTAAATCTAAAAAATAAAATAAAATAAAATGCATATGAAAACAATCAACACCAGTAAACTACAAAAAATCGTAGCAAATACATAAAGAAAAATAAGTCTATCTTAAATATGTCATTACAATAAAAATACATAAACCTATAAATATGTAATAATTCAAAAAAAAAGAATATGCTTGAAGTATTAGTATAAAAAAGTTTTTTGTTGTTTTTTTTTTTTTTTTTTTAGTTTTCATTGGCATTTTAGTGTGAAATTGACCAAGCATTCCAGTATAAATAAGACTGCATTTTTAATTGGAATATTGTTTCACTGCATGTTTTCACTCCCATTAATGTCTTTTCTTAGAGTGGTGTCCAATTATTGTTTTAAATACATAATCATGCATTATGTATCACAGCATTTAAAGTCAAGGGTATGAGAAATCCATTTGCTGTAACTGTGAAGTAGCTGAATTTCATGAATCCTGAAATATTTTATTTTCCCATTATTTCATAGTTTCAGGTTTACTTGTCATAAATGGACCCTCTCTCTACTTTCTCTACTTTGAATTGCCTGTGTTGTTTTTTTTTATTTAAGCAGTTGGAATGAAAAGTTAGAGTCAAATATTGACAAACAAATGCTAGTATAAATTCTCTGCTCAGCTTGAAAAAAAAAAAAAAGCAGTCAAGAGAGCAGTCTCCTTGAATATATCCACATATCTGTATTGCTCAGTTTTCTGTAGTGTTCATTGCTACCATACTGAAGTGCTGTACACAAAGGTTAGAGTAAACCTTTACAAGGTCATTTATAACTAAGTCTGATACAGCAAAGCTTGACTGGGTTCTCTCTCTTCCATGGGTATTTCATCAGTGAGGTTTCCTTTTCAAATTGCCAAATCTTTGTCTGTTTGTTCCTTTGCTCCTTATAATCATTATTTGGAGTATCTGTGTGCTTCTCTGTGTAAAAAATTGTAGGGTATTGGAAAAATAATAAAAAAAAATAAAAAAAATAAAGAATATTATACCCAATTATATCAGTTAGATAGAGAGTCTCTGTCCATCATAGACAAACCTCCTATAATCCTTAATTCTTTATATGTATGTCCCTTCTTAGCCTTGTTTTTTATTAGTTGCTATGTTTCAGAGGATCAAAGCTGTCTTGATGGATCACAAATACATAGCTGTATCTAGGTAAAAAAAAAATACATATATATATATACACCTGCTACATGATGCAGGTGTAACTCCCTCATTAGTATGCCTCACAGGTTCTCCTGTGAGAAGTCTAAAGCACTGAGAGGCCATCGGCTTGTCATGGTCTCAACTGAAAAGCTTGGGTCAAATTGCTGAGACTTAGGCATATAGTTTTTGAGATTCCCTGGTTAGTTTCCCAACCTGTCAGGGATATTGTGGCCTTTACGTAAAATTAATGGATTTGAATTTGAATACACCTCAGATGATTGGCTTCAACTTCTTCTGATTTTAGGAAGCAAATCATTATTCAATATGGACCATAATCAGAGAGAATAAATAGTATCATATACATTTCTTGTATTTTCACTTCCCATATTCCCTTGCGAAATTCAGTGCATACCATTGTTTCCAGCCAGTCCCCAGTACATTGTCCAAAAATGACATTTCAAAAGACAGATAGCTCAGCAAGACTGAGTTTATGTATATGCCATAAGGACAGCTGTTAAGATTCAACCTCTGCAGTGCTAGGGAAGGATGTCCCCTGCAACAGTCTAGATTCTTCCTATGCTATTTCTCTACTTTTCTTACTATTCCTGTAACATTTCCATACTTAAATTAATTACTACTACTTCCTATGCTATTTTTTCAGTACTATTATCTAGACAAATAACAAATATTAGCAGCCAAATCTCATATTTTCTCTGGCGGTTACTTGACAGCAATTTCTCAGCTATTTTGGAGGAGGTATGTAATGAGAAAATACTTGTACAGCTCTGCTGAAATAAATGTTATTCTTCTGAGGAGTGACCAGACCTCTGCATCATTCCGTCCCTGTACAAGGGGTGGGAAATGAGACTTACCAGAAGGAATCAGAGGGTTAATTTTTCTTTCCGCTCCTCATCCATTCCTATTAACACCTGCTTGTTTCAGTCCCGTGTCACTTCTACTGCCTGCAACCACATCAGTGTGTAACTCCTTCCTTTTAGGTCAAGGACTTGTCTTCCTTTTTATAAATATTGATATTAATATTAATCATTCCAGTTATTCGTAAAGAACAGTGTATACACTGGATGAGGGATTTTTAAAAGCAAAACTGCTGATACTAAGGGATGCAGCATTGTCTAGTAAAGAAGTGGACCTTTAATAGTCTTCTTTTAAGCTCTGTCTTTGAATTCGTCTTTGATACAGAAGTAATTTAATTCCTGTGATGCAGTTTACCTACTTGTAGAATTAGTCTAATAATAATTACCTGGCTCACGACATCTTCCAAGACTTCATTAGTGTTAATAGAGCACTTTGTCAGGTTTGAGTTCTTTGCTGCAAAACTCCACATAGTAAGAAAGCAAACAGTGAAACTGTTAATTATTCCTAAGCAACTAGTCAAGTAAAACAGAGTTACTCATTTGCACTGCCTTTCTCTGTTTATCTTTTCATGTATGAATGTGGAACCCTTATCCCAACTCTCTCCCCTTCCTCCCCCCCCAAAAAAAAAAAAAAAAATCCAAAAACTTATAAGGAAAAACACTGTAGCTTCCATGGGAATTAGAAACATGGGAGAACACTGAAATGTATGGCAAACAAAATTCTTGACAAAGGCTTATTCGTTTTTTTTTGTTTAAACTGTCTCTGTAGTTCAATGGAGTAAAACGCATCAAATGATCATATTCACTGAGGCTATACAGCATGGCCATGTCTTGTTACTAAGATTAAAATGTGCCCTCTAGGTGATTCTACTGTTTACAAGAAAAATAAAAAATAATAATGATAGGAGAAAAAGGTAACACACACCATCTTCATCATGAGGAAGAAGAGCTGAAGTGACTTCAGAGACCTCAGTTTTGAGATGTGTGGGAGGCAGAAAAAGGATAAAAGCCAAGGAAGTTAGGGTGAAGTAGAAGGAAGTAAGTTATCCATTACATTTGGTCTCAAAAATTACTCTTCTTTTTGTTCTTTTGGCTGGAACACTGGGATGACAATATCTTCTAATATCATCAAGCCTTCTTTGGAACTTTTCTTGTACTACCTGACTCTTTTGGGGGACCAATTTGTAATCTCAGTGAACACTCTAATCTGAACTATGATTTGACATTTACAGCAAGGCAATTCCTCCAGCCTTTGTGTCCAAAACTGAAATCTCTATCTCCCAGGGAGCAAAGAAGCCAAGGGTGTGCCCTGGATACATTCTCACTGAAAAATAAATTAATGCTAAAAAAAGGTGGGTAACATATACTCATGTAATTCATGACTATCTCATTAAAAAATTAGATTTAATAAAATCCTGATTCATCTCACTTTTAGCATCAATCTGCACTTCCAGAGGCTATATATGATCAAGATTCAAGATATATTATCAAGAAATCAACATATATTATTAGTAAAAAACAAAAGGCAATGCATAAAACAGATCCAATGAATAAGGACAAAATCAGACAACACACAATTTAAAAGACCTGTTTTTGTTCTCTGTTTTGAAGGAGGATTTTGCACAAAGGGATTTTGCACAGATATACTGAAAAAAATACATTGGGAATTTGGAAATACTCTGTGGGATGTCTTCAAGACTCTGCCTGTTCATTTTAATTGATTAACTACAATTTTTTATTTCTCTGACTTTAATTTCTAAGAGTTCAATTATGTCCCTTGTATTTAAATTGCAAAACTTATTATCAGTATGTTAGGTGAATGCTTTGATTCTGCTTCATATTATTCAGCGATTTGAGGGTAATAAGTGATTTATTTTTTATTTTTTTTATTTTTTTTTCCAGGAATAGGAAGAATTAAAACAACTTTCAAAAGAGGTTATATATAAAAAATATATGATCTGAACCATCCACACTGAAATGGCATCAGTCATGGAAGTCTTTCTGGAACCCCATCAATGCCACCATGTACAAATAGAACCACATTAGTCTGAAGGATTTTTGCATTTATTCCACTTATACATAGACACGTTGTCAGCTGCTCAGATTTGTCAAAATATACATGTAATCTTAGAGGGGGATGAAATTTTGAACTAGTTAATGCCCTTAGACAAGAAAAACAAACACAAACAAACAAAACCCAAACATTACCAGTATATTTGAAAGACATTTGGATTTTAAAGACTTATTCAAAGTGATGTATAGCATACGCATATGTAGGTAGCTATGTAGATGAAAGGAAAGTAAATCCATTTGGATCTAACACTGATATATCTGATTTCAGGAGGAGAATCCTGAATTTTTCCAGTATTTCATCTACCGTGTTTTCCAGCTGTTTCCCAGTTTTAATGTGTTTCCTGTAAGTAAGATAACCATTTTTCAAGTCTCAACCTCATAGCCTCCTATTATACTTGCAAATTGTCAGTTAAAGTACATCTGTTCTTTATAGTGAAGTATGGGTTTGCTTTCTATTTCTCCATGGCATTGATTGTGGCATACCAAAATATGCACCAAATAATTTGCCTTTTACCTTAAACACAATATATTCTCATAAGACGATAGATACACATAGATATATATCTAATTTAATCACTAAAATACTCTGCTAAATAAAAATAAGAATAATAAAAAACATTTAGGAAATAAATGTTTGATACTTTTGCATTGCAGCAGGCTACTTTAAAAAAAAAAAAATCCATATAGGTATGCAACTGACATTGATGGAAAACCTTGGAGAATGTTTTTTGCTCACTAAGCACAGATTTGCATGATGGCAAACAGTTTCTCCATTACTGCTGATATTAAGAAGCTGTATTCATCTACTTGACAATTTTGTTAACTCCCTTCCCCCTTCCTTCTTTCTCACTGTATCTTATTCTACTGGAGAGTAAAGATCCTTCATTTAGCTGTCATCCAGACCCAGTGTTTTAGCCTGACACCTGAACTTAATTTAGAATAATAAGATTATTGCAATGTAAAATAATTCTTAGTATCTGCATTTAAGGTATGCAAAATGTACAGCAGTTTTAATGGGTTGGTTGTTCACATTTTTCTTCAGTTGCTGCAGAACACACTTTAAAACATATGTTTTAAATTACATAAAAAATATATTTTATGATGGTGCATTGAAAGCAAGGCAATCTGGAGGACAAAATTTCCCAGCAGCAACAAATCTGGTATGGTGTTATTATGTTCCCATATTCTGAAGGTTGTTTTTTATTTTAAATTGAATTTGTATAGCTATTTTTGGAGGGAGAAAGATAAGAAAGGAATACTGTCTATTAAAATAATGTTTGACAAAATAAGAAATAAATCAGAACTAAAAATTAATTACTCTTACTTTTACTGGTAGTGGGGAGAAGTGATAATACAGTGAGTATTAAATTCCTGGTATACACTAGATTTAGTAATTTTCTCTGTTTATACAACTCAGACACTATGAAAGGCTTTACCAATAAGTATACATGGATCTGTGAATGGCTGCATTGAAAATACTCTGATATTTGACATGTCTGTGTGTCTGTGTGTACTTGTAAAAGAAATTTACCTGTAGCTGTGCTGAACTATTTATTATGTCATCACAGAAAAGAAGAGGGTTTCAGGACTATCCAATGTCATATTCTTAGATTCTTCTATTTGTGATTAGTTTGTAAAGCTTGGAGCTACTCATACCCTGGACAGAAGAAACCAGTTCCCTGGTCAGAAGATGGGAGCTGAGATGTGTTCATTTGTTATTTTCAGAGGAAAGTTTACTATCATCCACAGATGTTTTCGTTGCAATCAACATCCAGCAAGAGGCTGGATGTGTTCAGAAAACCTCAATGATAAGAGCAAATGATTCAGAATGCCATGCTAGCAGCCTTCTGCAGTCATAAATGCCCCAGTAAAGCTGTGCAGGGCTTAGAGGAATTTCACTTCTTTTCCAGTTTAACAATAAGCCAGAGAGGAGACATTTAAAGCAATATACTGAGGAACAGATGGGTGAGCCAAAGGTTAGTGTTAATATGATCCTCTGAAAATTAGCTCAATGGTCACCATTATCACAGACTGACAAAACAAGAAATGTTATTGGAAGGAACAAAGGAAAGAAATACAAGCATAGACAGATCAAAAGAACCTCCAAGAATATGTGCATATTAATTTAAAGAAAAAATTTCATGCACCTCCAGAGCTACTAATTGGAGATGTAAGTGGTCTCCAAAGTTACCTATAACAGAGACATCTTTAGTACGGACACCCTAATTGGAATTCCCATCAAGTTAGAGTTGCTAACACAGACTTATAGTTTTCAAAGGATAGAAATGTGGTTTTTAGACAGCTCTCCCTGAGAATGCCTTACCCCCTCTCGTGTACTTTGCCTCAGGGTTGTGATATGCATTAATATAGACAAGCACTATTGTCTCACTGATTCATAGATTGTAGCCAGAATATGATCCATTATCCTAATTATCACATTGAAAGAAATATTCCAAAAAAAAAAAAGAAAGAAAGAAAAAATGTGTTTTAAGTTTCATCCACAGAAATTCATGTCTAGTCAAGTGAATGAATGTACTGAAGTTTACTGTAAGCCTGATTGGCACAGATTCTAATTCCAGTAAAGCCTATGGAAAAATGCCTAATTACACCAAATGTGAAAAGCTAGATCTAACTACACATATTCATCTATTTTTATTTCTGCAGTTTGAATGAATATATACATTAATTCCATAGACTAGCCCTGCACTATAAAGAAGAGGGTTATGGTTTTGTTTTTCTCATAATAAGTGAATGAATAATATGATTCTTGACAAATGATATAAAGAATGAAAAATAAATCCATATAAATCTCCATAATACAACAGATTTTCTCACTAAAAGAGTGAAATAATGATTTATTAGATGATTATGGGGGTCACTGAACTTGGATAGTCATAAGCTTCAACAAGCTCTGTTGAGCTTTAAAATTTGAAGGACTGGTATACCACTGCCTGGAACCACAGTCTAGGAGAGAGAAAATGTCTTAATTTCACCTAGGAATTGTGAAGAAACAAAACAAAACAAAATCATCGGGGGGGGGGCCCGCAAAAAAACACACACACACACACATACACAAAACCAAACAAAAAACAGGAGGTGCAAAATGAAAAGGTCCACCTTAAAAAGGAAGACAAGGAGACAGAAGGGCATCTAGACACAAGCAGAAACAACCCTTTTGATAATATATGTTTCCTTGACTTTTTTCTTAATGCATTCTCTCAAGATGTTGGTTTGGAAGCTTTCAGAACTCTAAACTCAACCTTGCTCTAAGCTTGTAAGTAATCTCTGAGCAAACACAAAAATTCTTGCAGGCACACAACATTTACAAACATTACCCCAAAATAATATGCCAACTGGCCACTCGGCATCTTGTTTGAAAAGTAATGCGTATTTCACTGTGGAGTGACAGAGGTTATAAAGTCTCTGTGTTCACTGATTAGAAGCACAGAAAGAGGCAGTCATGTCTCTGGTTTGTAATGTGGTTTCTTATATTCTGTGAACAAATATTATCTTAATCAACAAAGAATCCCACAGCTTTCTAATCTACTCAATCATCAGACAATCTATAATCAATCAGCAATCAAAAATCAATCGATCTACAGAGGAAAAAGAGAAGAAACCATTACTGTGTCCAGGGAAAGAGAACACTTAAACAAACAACCCCCCACCGCCCCCCCCCCCCGGGGGGGGAGGGGAAAGAAAAAAAAAGTTTCCTCCAAATTTATTAAATAATCCAAATTTAAATGACAGTGAGAACATTTTCCTCACAGAGCATCATTTGAGACATTAAGGAGTATATCAGCACCTATAATCTGACACAACATCAACACAACAGTCTGTGACACAGTATGTGAAGTGCAAAGGAAGGGACTATTTCATTAAATTTAGGATTCTGTATATAGATGAGTTTGAAGCAAATCAAAATCTCTGCAATTAGATTTCTTAATATCTCATGGGAAAGATCCACAGATGTCCTTTTCATTAGATGTTGTGTATCTGTCCACTTCCACCACTGTCATGGTTCCCAAAACAGCTAAAAAATAAATGCACACAAAAAGGTGCTTTTTAGAAGATTTGTGTTTCCAAGGGGTGTTTCTGTCCTGGAAATTATGTCTACATACAAGATACGATTTCTCCCTTTTGCCTGTCCTTAATAATGATTTCAGGACTGGTAGGTATGTATGAATTGCAACTTGTTGAATATTTCTCAGCTCAGCAAATCCTTCATTCTACCTCCTTGAGATCTAAGGAGATAATACTTCACTGAAACATGCTCCTCAGTGCCCCTGTTGTTAAATATGAGACTCTAGAAGAGAAAAAAAAAATCAGCTGAAACAATAAAAACATAACAGCATGACTCTGTGTTCACCTAAAAATTCTTCAAAGTCCACCTGAACTTCTGTGGATACAAAAATAGTAAATACCCCTCAGATACCTCTCTTCTGCCACCATAAAAATAAATAAAATATATTTAAAAAATCCCAATTCGTGTGTCAAAATTTGAATTTGCACTGGTTATAAGTCTAATCATAAAATTACTTCGCATTTTTTGAAAGTATATTTTCACAGTACATATTTTGAAAATACAATCAACCTGTTTAAAATTTCTGATGATGGTTTGTGTAAGAGTAAACAGCCGTGGTTATTTTACAGTACTTTATCTAGCATGTTTCATCTAGCATAGATATTAGAGTTTCCCTCTCTGCAGGTGAGAAAACTGAGGAATGGAAAAGAAATGATTAATCTCTTTACAGAAGAACAAGGATCAGAACTCAAGCTGACGTTTCCTGTAGTCTATTGACCTGAATGATCATGATGTAGCTTGTGTGTTATGAAGTCCTATATACATCCTTGGATCAAACACTTTCATTAGTCAAATAGTGATGACTTTGAGTAAAACTCTTGGATTATTTAAGTTAATAGAAAATTCATGTCACTTTTGTGTCGTGTTTTCCAGGAACAGAGTTCTATTTACAGAGTAACATAGATGCAAAGAACCTTGTTGAAAGGAATAATGTCAGACAATTGCTGTGGCCAAGGTTCAGTATTGCTTTCTCTCTTGCCATATTCTCCTTCGCCTTTCTAGTCTTCAGATTTCACTGCAGTGGTACATGTACTATCCATAGATTTACCACTAAATCTGTCTCTGAAAGCAGCCAGCAGAACTCTCAGTGAATCAAATCTCACATGCTTCTACTGTATTATATTATTCTATACCTTTAGTATCCAGACACTAACTCCAGTTATTTCTGAACAGAAAGTATGTGGAGAACTAGTTTTATATATGTGCATGTGTTTTTTATAGAAAGGAACAAATGTATACAATCACATACTCCTGTTTAAAAACAGATGATGTATTGCAGTTAAAATACATCACAGCTTTATGGTATTTTCAGCAAAGGAGAAACAGACAAAAGGCACTAAAGATTAGGACAGCTATCTTATTTATCAGCATGCACTATTTAATTGCAGGATTTCAGAACCAGTTTTAACTCTGGATCATGACTGATAGAACATGATACACACATTCAAACTGAAGAATAGAGAGGGAAAATATTGAATAGTTCCTTTCCATCCCAGAGGAAACTCCAAGGAGCACAATTGTAGGGCAAATATGAGCAAATACTCATCATGTGTTTTTTGTTTGTTTGTTTTTCCTTTCTTTCTCCTTTCTTTTTCCTGAAACTGTCTAGGAAGACACTATTTAGGCAAAAGGCAAAGCCTCCAGGGAAGAGAAAGAAAACACTGAAATGTTTCAGTTTTATTCTAATAGCCCAAAGTACAGGAATGCATAACAATCATTAAAAACAAAGAAAAAAATATTGTAAACAAGAAATACTTATGATGTGCTATTGTTTTATCTGTTGTGTTTCACATACCTCCTGCTTTCCAGTGCCTACAATTATTTCTGTGACTAGCTGAAAATAGCCAAAATTAGCTTGATAAGAAAAGTGTTCCCAGAGGCCAGCCTAGCCAAGTTTCTTCTCCTTGTACAAAGTAAAGATGAACCCTTATCAATTCCACATTTAATAAGAACGTAAACAACATGAGATGATCAATGATGTTTACAATCTAACACTGGTGATTCTGGAAAGGATGGCTGAGGGCACTCAGCATTATGTCATTGACGCTCTGCAGTATACCTACAGTTTATGAGGACTTGTGGCTCAGAAAAAGATTAATGATGCTGATTATTTAGTGCTTACATATTGTGTACTATATTGGTTTATTTTCATCTGTACATATCACCTGCCCAGTTTAATTCTCTCAAAAAAATTGAGTTAGAAACACACAGTTGCTATTCAGAGAGATATAAAACAAGACAGTAAAGTATTTAACAAAGGGCAGACTATCTACTGCATGCATGAAATGAAAATGAGAAAATGAGGCAATTCTCTCTTGAAAAGGTGCTAAGGTACTTGAAAGAGGATTCTCAAACTAGGCATACAAGAAAGCATTATGAGCACAGGTCTTTGAAGAAATCCTGAATATCTGAATCAACAGGCTATATTTTGGTCCGTATGAATACAGAAAACAACAACAACAATAAAAAAGCCACGGTAAATGAACCCTAAAGAACTGAGGAAGTTTCCTTCAAACTCTCTTCTGTTACTGTAGGACGTATCCTATTCACACCTCTTAATGATGCTGTCTTTTTTATCTTTTCCCCTACATGCCTCCCAATCTCATTCAAGCTTAAGGAATGGTTTAACTTGAATATGAGTGATAATTTTATATTATAGGCAACAGTTATAATTCAAGGCATTATCTGATATCATAAAATCATTTTATACTTTTGGCCTTAGAGGATAAGCTATAGTAGCCTCAGGGTAGCCCTAATATAAAACTAGTACTAATTTTTAATATATACGTATTAGCACTTTTTATATTCAAATAAATGAAGACATTTATTTATCATACATGAAAAATGCTCAGAAATATTTTTTTATATGTCCAAGGACTTTCAAATAAGCAGTAAAGTAGTGGTTGTGTATGGCTATATTATATGCTACAGACAATGGTAGCAGTATAAAAACTGTGAATGAACTAGCTCTGGCACTGGCTATGGTGTGTGCATATTGTGCACTACTCTACATCACTTTGACACTCATAGGTTGATGCAGTGAGGGCTGATGTTCCTTTATCATGTTTTCTTCTTTGCTAGACTTGCAGATACTAGCTATAGTAAGACTTGTTTTTACCAATTAATCTTTTATATTTTTTAATATCATGTAGCAACTATTTCTAGCTTCCAGTAGTGTACAGCTGTGGAGGACTGAGGAATTGCTTTGAGCCCTGCCACTATACTCAGATTCTTATTGGAATTTTGTCATGAAGAAAAGGTTTTGAAATCTAAGCTTTTACTTTGGATACTGATATTGGCCACACAGAATGATATTTCCTCTAAGATCTGGTATGTTCTCAAGGCTGTTAGATCTAGGTCATACCTTAAAGCATTAATTTTTTGAAAATTAAAGACTGCCCTGTTGTTAGACAAAAGTCTCCTCCACTCATGAGAATTTCAATGCAGAAAGTACTGGAAGTTCGCTGTAATCTCACTCTTTTCAGTTCAGACACTTCCAGATAGCCTGTATTTCCAAGAATTAGTAACTAAGTGTCACATCAAATTGAGGGCTGATAAGTTTATATGTGGTAAGCTGAACACACATGTGCCCACACCATTTTTAATTTAAATTGCTTTTAAATGTATATATATTAATAAGTTCTAAAAGTATGCACTTTCACCCAAACTAATATAACTTAATACCAATGCATATTTATTGTTATTAGATTTTTATAGCATTTTTCCTGTATGGCACCTCATAGGTGTTAAGTTAGCTGAATTCTCTAAAAATCAGGCTGTTTTGAGAACAATGGGTTCATTCACAAGCAACATAAACTGCTTAACAATTTATAGCTGTTATTTACACTTACCTTATGTAATATAGGTAGCATAAATCTTCACTGAAACCAAGAAATTAATATATTTGGATACAATGAAACAAGAAAATGTCTGAGGTGTTTCCTTGTGTTTCATAAAAATGGTCTTTAAGCTTGAGTGCAAGCAAAAATATCCCTATTATAATATAAAATGAAATTACTGAATACATTTTTCTATAAGGTTTCATTTAAGTCTTTGTTCTTCCTTCCCTCCACTCCCGCATTTCCCCCTCACTGTTATATGTATAACAGTGAAAGCCCCCACTAAAGATGAGCTAGAAAGAGAAGAGGAAAATCAGCCTATTCCACTGGAGCACTGACTGACAATGTTATAAATGATGGCAAGGCTCCAATTTTTAAAATTGTTTCACTTAAAATCTGAACATTGAATCCCTGTACAGTGTTTAGAGGCTTCTAAGCCTTCTCTGATTCAATTTAGAGGAAACATTTATGGGGTTTAAATTGTTCCTGGCAATTCTGAGCTCTGTTGCATTTTAAACAAATGTATTTTATACAAAACTATGCCACATATAGTCCTGAGAAATCTAAAAATATCCAATCAAATTCCATTTGCAAACCAATTATAATAATAGCCAGTGGTTCAATTGTTCTTCCCTCTTGGAATAATGTTCGATTTAAAGCTGATAACTGTGAAATACATATTTTCAGCAACACTCCTCACATGGAATGGCTAAAACAATTCTATAGTCAAATAAAATAAACTCCTCAAAACAACATGTAGTCTGTTTTTTTTTTTTTTTTTTTTTTTTTTTTTCAGTTATTATATATAACTTCAATGCATAAGTCAAATATCCGTTAAGTTCAGCATGGTACTATTTGGAAAATAAAACTTTTGGTTTTCTTACTTAAAAATAAAAAACAAATAGAAAAAATGAATAGCTTGCCCCTCTGTATTAGAGATGCAATAATTAAATATGAGACTGACTAACTATTTTCAGTGTAACATCTATTCTTGTTTGTTTGTTTGTTTTTTTCTCGTCTTGGCAGGTGCTATGCTATTCTTATGTATCTATGGATGAAATGACATACCAATGGTGAATTCATCCTATTTGTTCTCTCTTTTTCTTTTTTCTTTTTTTTTTTTTGGTAAGTCTTATGAAGAGGAAGGATCTTTTCTAACTCAAGACATTAAATGTATATTTGAAAACATAGATTAAAAGAACATCTAAAGGTCAAATACAGAGCAACATGTTTGTGTTCTCAAAGTTTTATTGGCAAGTTCTGCACTCATGTCAATTCTAATTATGTATTACGCCAGTACCTGGATGATATTATTAAAATATTTAACCTTCTGTTAGCTCTTTTAAGTCAATCACATTACATTTTGAATATTTTGACAGTTCTTTTTAGGATTTTCTTTCTTTTTTTAACACTTGCTGCCTCCTTAATTTTTCCTTCTAATGAACCCACCTTTACAAAGTCCAATTTTAATTTCATCTTGCCTTTTACAATTTTATTTTCCCTTTTTTTCTTTTTTTCTTGCTTGCTTGCTTCCTCTTTTCTTCCTTCCTTCCTTCCTTTCTTCCTTCCTTCCTTCCTTCCTTCCTTCCTTCCTTCCTTCCTTCCTTCCTTCCTTCCTTCCTTCCTTCCCTTCCTTCCTTCCTTTCTTCCTTTCTTCCTTTCTTCCTTTCTTCCTTTCTTCCTCTCTTTCAGTTACTTTCAATTCTCATGTTTGTAAAATCTGATAAGTAACACCTATTTAATCTTTTTTTCATTTCTTTTTTTTTTTTTTCCTGATAGTCAAGATGATTGACTATCACTTCATGTGAACAGATTGTCATACTAGTTAGTTAGTTAGTTGAGGCCTGATTTTCAAAACAGATAGACACTTGTATCATCCATTAATTTTATTCAAATTTAGTCTTCAGTGCCTTTCTGGAAATAATTTTCAGGCTGATGTTTTCATCTTAATTTATATTTTCTGCCAGCCAAAACTTTACTATTATTATTATTATTATTATTATTATTATTATTATTATTATTATTATTATTATTAAATACTAGTAATAATAATAATTTTAGAATTAGTAATAATACTTAGAATTATTAATTCAGAATTAATAATAATACTTAGAATTATTATTACTATTATTATTATTAAATACTAGTAATAATAATAATAATAGTAATAATAATTCAAAGTATTCACCTTCCACCCTTTTCATTGTATGAGAACTTAGCAATTCTTTAAATTCAAAACCTACCATTGAAATGATTGGTGGTACTTCCAATTAGCATAACTTCAACTAGTCAGGTGAACAGTTGGAATTTCTTTTTTAACTTTATAAACTGATTAAAGTTAAACCAGTACATCATTTCTCTTTCTAGAAATCTAAAAGATTTACACCATTTGGAGCAAGCACATATTTGCTTGCAGCTGTCAAAACAGGCTGTCAGTTCAATTATCTGGAATGCCTATTAGTCATTTTTTAATAAAGCTTCAACTACTTTTCTCTGCAATTTAATGAATAAGGTCCTTCTGCACACCTTTTAAATATGTGTTTCTTAGTCCCTATGGAACTGAGAAATTATAAAGAAAAAGTGATTTGATTTCCTCATAAGATGCATTATAATTTCACAAGTTGCACGAAAATGCAATTATTATTATTATTATTATTATTATTATTATTATTATTATTATTAT
>CM021733.1:79109583-79134245 GCA_011075105.1 Heteronetta atricapilla
TTATTATTATTATTATTATTATTATTATTATTATTATTATTATTATTTTATGGGACCTCCTGTACTCTTCTAACAGTATTAGGACTTCTGCTGGAAAAAAGCATTTTGCATAGGTAACACAACTTATAAATAAATGGCCTTGGTAAGATGTTTCATTTTTAATATCTTCCTATACTTATCTTAAAGACTGAGCTTTGGCTTGCATAGCCATAGTATTTCCATACTAAATGTGCTGCCACATTTTATTTTTCCTTTTTAAAAAAATACTAGTAGAGCAAAGGAGATCAAAGTGGGGAGAGAACCTTATAAACACTTCATATTTTGGTTCATGTAAATTTATTCATTGGATTTGCTTCATCTGTGCCCAAAGTGGGTCAATACTCCTTCCAGAGAGATGGCCAAGTCAGATTTTGCGTTTCATGCATACCTGCATGCATGTCCTAAGAGAATGACTCAGTTCCCTTGAATGTTGTTCAAGGGAACACGGTACCTTTGTGTATTCTGCTGAAACACTATCATATCTCCTTTGCCAGAAAGTATGTCCTGTCCGTGGTCCATTTATATGAGGCTGCAGTATTCCTATGTGATTGCCCTTTAATGTTTGTCCTGCCATTTATTAGCAGCAGCTACCAGATTTCCTTCCTTATAAGGTGAAAAATGATTTAGTCACAAAGTTGTTGCAGTTTTGAAGAACTGAACTGACTGTGACATCCTTGACCTTATTCTTTCTGGATGATGCTTTGTGGATACAACTTTCTATGGGATATTGTCTTCAGGCTGTCTCTTGCTCAAGCAACAGGATAAATTTTTATTCAAACTTCTAATGGGAAAGAATTTTCTTTCTAGTGTACCTTACACAGCTAATTTATTATGTGAAATGAAACTGATAAGAAAATCTAATTTTCATTTTTTTTGTTTTGGTTTCACTTTGCTTTGGGGTGTATGTGTGTGTCACTGTTTTCCCCAGTATGAAAATTCAAGTGATCTACGTGAATTTCAAGTTTGATGAGACTTTCTCATCTAGTCTTATCTAGATCAAGAAACGGCAAGTCCTTTCCTTAAGTGAATGACTACAAATCTTTAGAAATCATAATGATTTACTGAATAGGTAGTAGTTATTTAAGAATGAAAAGAGGTTGTATAAGAAACATGTCTGACTATGATAAGACTGCCAGTGAAACAGAGAATTTTGATAAAATGGCAGGAACATTTAGTGTAGAGTGAGCACACCAAGGACTTTTAGACTAAAAAGTAAAGTCTTTGTCCCTAAAAAAAAAAAAAAAATAAAAAATAAAAAAAAAAAAATGTTTATTTGTTTTTCTTCTGTTCTCTGGGAGTCTTGGCAGCTTGTCTGCTCCTTGCATGCTTTCTGGGGTCATTCAGTTTCTGTTCCTGCCATGAATCCTCCGCTCTGTGTTCTTCACACTCTGCTTCTCACACACAAACATCTCCCTGATGAGTAAGGTTGGATGCTGTCATGGAAAGCAGCATATCCCCATATCCTTTTCTTCCAGAGGATTGCCCTGACACAGACTTCAGCTGTTTGGACAAAGCAAAGCAAAGAGCTTTCTTCTCTGCTGCCCATTTACATCCCTAAAAGGGAGCAGAATCTAAAATAAATAAATAAATAAATAAAATTTACTGTAATTGGAAATGAAGCTGACACACAACCATTAGGCTGATGTAAACCCTAACTCTACAAGTAGACTCTAATTTTGGATGCTAAGAAACAAAACAATTTCAAAAGAAGAGATGCTGGTGTTAAAATTGCAGTCCATGTCATAGAGAAACAGTCATTGAAACAGAAGATTAGTGTAACCTGCAAAGAATGAAAAAAAATATATTGTTAAGAACCAAAACATGTATCCCTAGTGCTTTGCAACATTTTAAATGGTATTATGTCATATTATTTTGATCTATCATCTAAGATCCTACTCTCATCATTACATGAACTCTGTATAGAAAATTCATCCTCATAATAGCTGCATACTACTGGGAGAAATTATCCATGTCATACCATGATGTTGAGAGAGACCCCTCTGTGGTGCTTAGCCCTGGAGATTCCTCAGTTTCATAAGTTGCATAGTTTGTGTCCTGTAGCCTGTTTGGTACTTTGGATTCTGACTTACTCAAGCACAGATTGGTTCTGATTTGGGCCTCCTGGAAAAATGCATTTAGGATGTCAAAAACCCACCTTTAACCCATTGCAGGGTTTTATCCAACAGGACTATCAGAGCTCTCTGAGAACTCAGAAAATGCAAAGTTTTTTTTTTTTTTTTGTT
Source organism: Heteronetta atricapilla (assembly GCA_011075105.1). Classification (NCBI taxonomy): domain Eukaryota; kingdom Metazoa; phylum Chordata; class Aves; order Anseriformes; family Anatidae; genus Heteronetta; species Heteronetta atricapilla. Next base: position 79,111,866 of record CM021733.1, read on the forward strand.
TGTTTGTTTGTTTGTTTTTTGTTTGTTTTTTGTGAAAAGTGAAAACGGTGCTGGTGCCATTTTTCCTTTCTTATTTAGTAGGAGATTAACCTTTTACCTAGGATGTAGAAATTAATTCATTCCTTTCCCTGTCTCTTGGAATTTAGAAACACATTGTCTTGTTTTCCTGATAAGTGCCCAAGACTGTTCTTCACCCATAACTCTTTCATGAGTTTTCACTGTACAGTTACTCTAGTGGAAGGGCTAAAAAGCCATTTTTCCTAGAGAATTGGCAACCAAAACACTTGCACAGACATAGGTTTAAAGACCACTTACAATTTGCGTTTTTCATGTTTCTAAGGATTTCTCTAACCTAGAAAATGCTGTAAAAAGTGCCTTGTGGAAGCACCATAAATCACTGCAGCCACAACTGCAATTTGTGACAGTTATGATGGGCCATAGCTAGAACTATCAGACTCCTTAGGACTGGAGGCATGACGCCACCTTCTTTCTGAATAAAAACACTTAACGTAGAAATGAGGTACAGAATGTGCAGAAGTATGCTTATGCCAATAAATCCTCTAGGATAAATGAGGAGTCAGATAAAGATAGGTAGCCACTCAGTGGCTAAAGAGGTCACAGTTTTGGACTATATGCCCAACATCTACATTTTCTATTTACATTTTATTTTTGACAAGATTGTGGATATGGAGCCTTAATTCTTCATTTTATCAATCTCAACATGTGTGGTAAATCTTATTTTATTGCATTTAAGTTTAAGAACAGGGAACAAAACCTTTCCAGAATGCATGTGGCATTAAAAACATAGATGTTCAAAATTTATGCACGCAAGACTTAGTAGAAGTTGCCTGTCAAACTTAATATTGTCATAACCTGACTTTTGATCCTCTAACTGGTGTGTGTTATGTTTTGAATAGAATACTCTTCCTTACACTTTCTGTACCTTCTTACCATAATATTCCCTGGTCCTTACCTAATGTGATCCCTTTCAGTTGAAGACAAAATTGTTTTCCAAGGATATAAGACAATATCTTGTTCTGGTATAGTGTATTGCTTTACTTATGGCTTAGTACTTATTGAGAAAAAGGATTGAAAAAGGATTGAAAGTTGAAAAAGGATTCCTTTTGTTCATAATCCTCACACTGTGCTTTTTATTGTTTGTAAAATACTTCTGTCATTTTCATTTGTAACTGAGATGACACTAGGAAAAAATAAGACTTTTGTCCATTGTCCGTTTTGTTTGTTCATTTAAGTAGAATGCTCACAGGACAGAATAAGATTTTAGATCCATTGCTTATCAGGTAAATTGAGATAATTCTAGTTCAAACAAAATCTGTTCTTCCCCATTGTAAATTTGTATTGCAAAGATATGAAAGGATCCTTTAGGGAGAAGGGGAAGAGTTATAAGGGAACAGTTTTTGGACAGCTGAAGGAAAAGATGGGCACCTGCTGTTCAGCAAGAAGAGGGAATTGTTGCATATTGCAAATTTTCTGTGTGTTACCAGGACAAGCAGATGGCCAGAGACAGAGTTTTCTCCTTGTGTGTAGTTTATCTCCAAATGTCTCCTAATGGCCTACATTAAAGTTTCCCACCATCACATTCAGTTCACTTTAACACAGCTAATATATGTTTAAGCAATACCAGTTGCTGTCAAAATTACCTACTTGGAACAGATAACACTTCCACATACTTCGGTAAGGATGCCAGGATAAGGAGCAATGCTATCTGCTTGCTATTTCAGGGGATTAATTCAGACCCCTAGGGATGAAACTGCTGTCTTACTCATCATGAGACACTTGTAATTTTCAAAAAATTACTTTGCCTATCTGAGCCTTCACATGGGAAAGGATATAACAGCTTCTGTCTCCTGAGAACTTTTGCAAGGTCTAATTTATGCTGAAGATATGCCGAACTGGTCATTTAAATATATATAATATAATTTTTATTTTATTATTTTACCTCACTTTTTCTGGAATTTTTTTGTACATAAAATTATGAAAAATTCTTTGTGCAAAACTTATCCAGGCCTTTATCAGTTTTTTTTCATTTGTTTTGTTTTGTTAAATACCATTGAATATTGATGATATACAGATTTAAATTATTAAAGTATATTAAAAAAAGGGATGTTCTTTAGCAGAGAAAACAGAAGGAAGTATGGATCTGCATTCAGAACCTGAGAATCTTCAGCAAAACAGGGAAAAAACAGGCACTGCTTTCTTCTGATACTTGTTCCTGCTTGAACTACATTTTCTCCAACAGTTACTAGGATTACATAAAACAAAAATAGTGTGTGAAAAGAGCCTGGGTACCAGAGTTGCTCTATATGTCTTATATTTACTTTTCATTGTCTCTTCTCCTTGAATTCTATGTTCTTCTTTCTATGATCATGAAGTTGAAACAGGAGAGTGAGACTGAGTTATTTGTACTTTTAGGTGGCCTTTGAGCTAGCATATTTTCAGTTTCAGTTTAGGACTGAAACTACCTAATGTCTGTGTGACAGCAGTTTGTTTTTAGAAACAACTTTTAATATCAAGTCATAACTGCAAACACAAATCAGATAAAGAGATGATTGTATTATTTCTACCTCTTTGGGATTCAACACAAAATATTTGGCTCCTCCAGTTTTCAAATACATATTTCAGTTTTCATTTTTTGTTTGTTTGTTTGTTTTGTTTGTTTTTGTTTTTGTTTTCTTCACTTGTTAGTCAGCATTTATAGTAAGACCTGATAACTACCCCAGATATAGGTGGGAGAAGACTAGAAAGGACATAGAGCAGAAATGCATTCTGGTTATATAGATATATTTTTAAGTCAGGTGTTCAACAAACCACAATTCCTGAAGCACTTCAAATTGCTATGGAATTTTGAAGCTGAGGTTCCAGAGTCTTATCCAAAGGAAACTTTGCTGATCAATTCAGTAATTTCTTAAGAGCAGAGTTATGCAAAACTTTCCTTATGAATCCCACACTAAACTTAAATTCGAATCTGCAAATTTATTAATTATTTTGGAAATCTAGGATGGGTTTTGATCAAAATATTTCCTTTCCCATCAGATACAGGGTGGTATGATCACTCTAATACCAAGCATCATCTGTTTCCAAGAGTAATCAATAGGGCAGCTGGCATATGACTAAGCCATTGTCTCCTCCAATAGAACTATGGGATCTCAGGGATCAGCATTACAAAGAGGTATTTCATATAGGGGCAGGAGTTCCTGGAAGAAGGCAGCAGGCCTTCAGGTAAGATGTAGATTGATTTTCAGGGTGAAAGTAACTGATATGAACAAGAAGACATAGAAGAAGAGTCACTGAAAGATCTACTCTACAGCTGAGGACCAAGACTGTAAAAGTCCTGTGGTTGCAAGGGTTGCAAGTAGAGTTAAGTGCAAGAGAGCTTTCTTCCTTTCTGCATGTTTCCAAGAGTTGCAAGGCTGTTTTTCTCCCTTGGAATGACACAAGGCTCTGATTTTGATATTCTTAATAATAATAAAAAAATAATAGATGAAAATATTTCATAGCTAATGACTAAGGCATTGACTGCAGGAAAGGATACCACAACCTGCTCTCTTTCCGCCTTGTCTGATCATGAGGAGTATGAACCCATCTCTCCCGTACTTTAAGGGAGTGCTCAGCTGCTGGGCCATAGGCCACCTTGATGTCATTTTTTATCAGTCTTTTGGGGAGTTCACACCCTGTAAATATGTGAAGACACTCAGCTATCAATCCCCAGATACGAGCTACCCTTACAACCCAAATAAGTACCATAAGCATTAAAACTATTTTTTTAAAAAAAATCAGGTCAGGTCCTAAAAAAAAAATCTATATAAATTCTTAACTAAACCTTTTGCAATTCTGTGAATAATATTGTGTTGTCCTTTTCCAATGAAACACTGTTTTAATGATTATCCATACCCATGAGGCAGAGTGTAAGGGAAATAAATAAAAGTTATGAAGTTGAAGTTAAAGAACCAGTATATGAAGACAAATATTGGCTTGGGGAGACTACGTGTGCTTTTTTTTTTTTAATTCCTGTCTTGTTGGGGGGGGGGGGTTGTTTTGTTTTGTTTTTATTTGAAAAGAGTGGGGTTTTTTTTCATGTTAAAGTCTTAAGTCTTTTATTTGCTTTTCTGATGCTCTTGTTTAACAGTTAAACAGTATATGCAAAAATACAGACGACAAGTAATATATTATTGACAATATCATCAGTCCTTTGCATACTATGTTACCCTTTGGGCCTGATCTTGGGAAACTGAATCATAATTTATTATTATTTATTGTTTTTGAAGTATGTATTTTCAATACTATTTTCAATTTTTCTCTGAATAAATAATGTAAAAAATGCATTATAGATCTGTAAAGAACAATTAAGTATTACTCAAATTAAGAAACTGAATTGCTTACAAAATGTTTTCAGAAAACACTCTCAGGCTCTCACAAAATAACTCCTTTTTCCTAGCTTACATGGTAATTGTGCCTCAAGGTAGTTATTGTCAGGTATGCAAAACAATGAAGTGCATAGGCTTCTGGATAAAGCAAAAGTTCTTATAAGTCTGTACATCAGTACTAAAGTCAGCTTGAGTACTTATAGATGAGTTCCGATAGAGTGAATCACAGAAGCCCTGCACATGGTAGTGCTTGAGATACGTGCAAATTGTACTGTAGTGTTTTAGGATGCCACAGGTTTTTACTCAGTTTGGCTCACTCCATCATTTTTAGTGTATGCAGAAAAGATGGCTACACTTAAAAATATTAAATATTAGCTGACTTGGTTTTGATAAGCATCCAAAAAGCCTGCTGCTTATTTAAATTTTGATTCTGCAAAATTGCTTTCATTGCATTCTGTCATTTTCCATTGATTTTATTCTTTTCTTTCCTTTGGAGAAGGTCTGAGAATATCCTTTTTATTGGAAGGGTCAAAAGGAAGGTAAAACATGCTGAAAATGTCAAAACATGAAAGAGAGAGGTCTTTTAGTCAAATGATATAAAGTTGAATTCCATGCAAACTTCAGCAAATAGACTATATTTTATGGTATCTTCGTTTTTGAGAAGTTTTTTTGTTTTGTTTTGTTTTCATAAATTGTTTTATTTCTACATGTATTTTTTTTTTACAGAAATGATGAATTTCAGTTAAGTAATTGTGTTTTATCAATATAACTGTAGCAGTTGTTTTTATGATTCATTGAGTACAAGTACTGGCTGGAGAATGTTTCAGAACATTTTTTAATTGTCAAATATCAGTTTTTTCAAAATATTTTTCATGTAAAGGAATTGGCTTTCATGTGAAGTGTTAGGTTTCATGTTCAGACATTCAGCTTCCTGTAAATGTGGGAAACACAGATTCAGTTCTTGGTACATAGGTGTGAAATATGTTCATTTGATTTGTGTCAGTAGGGAACAATGCTAGGGCTGCGTGATGAAATATAACCTTTTATCCAAGAAAAACAGAGTGATTAGTGTACATAGTTCTTGTATCATGCAAAGGAAGGGTCCAGCAATTCATGTAAATAGATGGTTTGAAGGGCAAACATTAAGACTCGAGTCTGAGAGGTAAGAGAGCCAAGAAGTTTTTAGGAAACTGCTGACTTTTGCATGGGATGCTGCGCAAGCCTCTAATATCTGGCAAAGAGATCACCAAATAAGGAGAAAGGGGATGACCGAAGGACAAAGCCTGGGAGGAAGACTAAGAGTCTTCAGCACAAGCGACCCCCAGAGGGACCACCAGAGACTGATACACGTGCGTCCAGGAGGTGGTTCGGATTCCGAGAACTAATTATAATAACCCTGCCTTTTCTAGGATTAATGATGAATATGTATTAATCTAGGAGCATAAAAACCAGCCGCCTGATGAAACAGATGTGCGTGTTGGTGGAGCAGAGACTCCCAGTGCACCCAGCGCTGTTTGCTTGCCTCTATTCGCTTAATAAATTACAAACTTTAATTGGAATCCTATTTGGGATTCAATCATTTATCACATAGGCAAATAAGAAATTATATATATATATATATATTTCAATAATAAGAACAATAAGAAATTGTTCAAATCTTTTTTCATCCCATCTTCTCTTATCCTATGCTAACCCATTCCAGGCAAATTTGCTGATTTAGTGGTTTTCATAACATGGAATGTTTTAGGTTTTTTTTTTGTTTATTTGTTTGTTTTGGGGGGAGGGGCAGAGGTGTAAGATGGGGAAGGTGTAGTCTTAGAACAAGGTCTTAGTTCCATCCTTATACAGAATAAAAGCAGGATTCCCAAATTTACATTCATTTCATTTTGTTGTTGTTGTTGTTTTTCTTGGTCAATTCTAAAAAAAAAAAAAAAAAAAAAAAAAAACACTTGTACCTCCAAATGATATAATCAACTAAAAATTCACTCAGTCTTCTATCCTCTGAAATTTTTCAACAAATCCATCTTTCAAAATTGTTGCAATAAAGACTAGTGAGAGCTAAATTTGAGATTATTCAAGGACTTTGTTTATAATACACCCACCGAGATACTTGTTATAATCTTGGTAAGTGACAATCCAAACAGAATTCTCACTGAGATGGTATTCCTCACTAAACAAAGGTAATTTCACTTCCAAAGATGGTGGCATGCAAGTGGAAGTCAGTGCAGTAGACCAGCAGTATGTTTACAATGCATGCTTATTTGGGATCCAAGTTCCTCAAGCAGCTTAGATTTCATGTTACCCATACTTCCTCATCAGAATGTCTAAACAGTTTTTTTTTTTTATTTATATATATATATAATTCTTGTCCCTTGTCCCAAGGTCAAGTATACAAGAGACTCTATGCACCTCTCCATTGGCCCTACCACAAGCCTTTCTTTCCTATAAGTAGTTTATTTAGGGTATGAACATACTGAATTTTCTTGCAAGGCTGAGCATTGTTATGCTAGAAGGCATTAATTGGATGCTATTAATTAATTCTTCATTCTTTGCACAGTTTCAGGAGCATGTAAGCTACCAGATGAAAGAGTGCCCACTCCTTTATCTGTCTACATTTTTAAAATGCAGGCTTTCCCTGGAGGCAGGGTTTTTGTCCACCAATGTCTAAACCAGACTCTGATCAGTTCCACGATTTCAGAGAACATCTTATTAAAATGCAAAGATAGAAAATTGCTGATGAATTTAAGGCCTCAGCCAAAAGACACTGTATAACCATTCACAGACATATTTAATTTGGCATAGTACCAAGAAAACGTTGTGCAATGCTTGCACAACAAGCAGCCTTGACAGGTTTTTTTCTACCAACATGTTTTGTGAAGCCTAATATAAGCAACTTTCTAATCAAATCAACAACTGAAGAACTTTCTCTTACATTCCATTTTAAATAAGTTAAATTTTCTTCTGCTCACTGTGTTCATCCACATTTCCCCCCCAAAATAAGTATTAATACCACTGTGAGGGAGATTTAATAGGTTATTTCATTAAATCCATGCCAGCACAAGATTTCTTCCATCTCCAGCTTTCAACTGTAATGAATCTATTTCTACTGCAGGTTTTCCTAAATATATTGGAGCTTTGATTGATGAGCCCAGAATTAAGCATACAGATACCTTGTGAAAAAACATGTGCTCCATTTAGAGACTTCAAGACAGTTCTGAGAAACTCTCTGAAAGAACTAACAAAGAACAAAGTTGTTTTACAAATTCTGTCTGTCCCCAAATTGGGTAGCTCTTGTGTGGACAAATATAATTGAAATTCTCTCCCAGTCATCCCCATTCTTTCCAGTGCTGAGCAGCAATATGTATCCTTTCAGTATATCCTATATGTAGCACTGATGATCACACATATCCTTACCTTATTGCCCTTCCTGCTACAACCCTGTTCTGTTTTCCATTAGCCCGTTTACACTCAGACTTCATGTGAATTACTGATGTGTAACCAATAACACTTCTGAGTTTGGTTCCACACATTTGCGCTTGATGAGAAAAGAATGCAAATGGTCCTTTGTCTGTTTCTGTGCTGCATGAATTCTTCCTTCGGGTGCTGGATATTCACTGGCTTATTTTATCCATTTTTTTTTTTTTTTTTTTTTTTTCAGGACAATACTGACTTTGTCTTTTAGTTCAGGAGAGGTTAGATAGTGTAGCAAATAAAGAATTTATCCACTACACTACAAAAATAAATATGAATGGAAGATAACAGGCACAGTCAGTTTAAGTTATACCTAAATTTGGCTCACTAAGAATGTAAAATAAAAGCCAGTAATGCACCAATTGCTGCTTATTTTAAGGGTTCATGCTGCTTCAGATTTCTAGCTCTTTACAAAACAATATTTAACATAGATGTGGAAGAAATAACACCCGTACAACTTCTGTGATAATCTCAAAAAAAACCTTCATTCTGGAATTGGCAAGGTCTTAAAGTTACAGTCTTCTGCACTGTGTTGCCGGACGTATGTATGTTTACCCAACACCTAGCCATAAGACTAAAAAAATTAATTGCATAAATTCAAGTGACAATCTCAGAGGTAATATATCCCCCACCACCTGCCTAAGTCCAGGGAGGGGAATCAAACCATTGTATTGTCTGGCTGGTAGTCCTAAAACATCTCACACACACACACACATGCTCACACATGAGCATACATGCTCAAAGAAAAAAAAAAAAGAAAGAAAGAAAAAAGAAATATAAAGAAAATGTGGATTTAGATTGCATTTATCTATAGGAAGAACAATGCCCATATGTTCACCAGATGAGTACATACTTGATTGAGTCAAAGTTCAAGGCCACAACAAAAGATGATTTGTTTCTTCAGTACTGACTTTGATTAGATTTCTGTTTACAAAGAAAAGCTTTTAAAAATGAATATTCCAAAACATGTGGAAGGATCATTGTTCCTTGTTATCTTTTTGTTTCTTTTTTCATTATTATTTTTTTTAAGATGTATTCTATTAAATACAATTTTTGACTGGTTATTTATATTAAGCATTTATTTCTAATACAGTGACTCACAGCTGGCATTATAGGATATGTAGTTCTCTACATTCAGAAGCCAGAAAACTGAAAATTAATTATGTATGGAAATATGAGGTAATGTGTACACTCACTTTCATAGTCTCAATATGCTATACACCAACAAATAAATACGCATATAAATACACAAATAAATAAATAAATTACCTAAACTTGGAAGAGAAGAGGCTGAAAGATCTCATTTTTGTTTTCTTTTCCACATCTCAGACAAATTATATGGAAATGTGCTGCATCATAATATTTTTAGATAAAATGTTAACGTTCTTTATGTTCCAGAGTCTTTCTCTAAAACATTATCTGTAACAAAAATATTAGAGACTTTTAGCAATTTTCCATTGATTAATATGTGAGTAGTTCCAAAAAATATTAATGATCAGGATTATGATATTATGATATTATAATTACATTAATTATCAGGATTATATTAACATATTTCTTTTATGTTAAAGCAAATGGCAAATAAAAAACATCATTATTCATTCAATAAACTTGAAGAAACTGGAGAAAAGTCTTTCTGTAACCTAAACGTACAGATTGGTAAGTTTGCTTTAACATTATAAGAACTTTATTTATCTTTTCTTTAGAGTAGAATCATTTAATTTGTTAAAATAATGTTTATTTAATAAAAAATGAAATTATTACCTATTAGTTAATGTATAGAATCTACAACTCTGGCTAGAAAGGGGATTAGTAGAAAACCCTTAATGTTGAGAAAACCACTTTGATGACACTCATAGTATACTCAAATGTTGTTGCAAGGTCAAAGCACATTGCTAGATAAATGCCTAGACACCTTAGTGAAGAGGGAATCAATGCATTTCCTATTTATAATGTTGTATTCACATACCTCTCTTAGCATGAGAGCAACATATTCCAATTCAGTGGAGCCACAACACCAGTGCACCAGTGCATGGTTTTCTTAAAAAAAAAAAAAAAAAAAAAAAAAAAAAAAAGAGAGACCACAAAATATGGTAGAATAAAAGCTACACCATGAAATGAAACGAAAGCTGTTATTTCTTGAAAAATGGGAGATTCAGTTAGATATTAGATTTATTTACTTATTTATTTTTATAATTTTACTTTTTAATCACAAGTGGTCAAATCCTATGGCAGGCTGCCTAGAAAGGTAGTGAGATCTACGTCTTTGGAGGTGTTCAGAACCCAACAGGGCACAGCCCTCAACCACCTGCTCTGATTGGTAGAAGATTGTTGGCCTCTGGAGGCCACTTCCAGCATCATATAATGAATTCACAATGTTTTCCTTCCTATGTTCAGGCCATTGATATACAGTTGAAGTTTTATAATTTTTATATATATATATGTTTTCACAAGACTGGCTTTGTTGCCTTCTCCAGTTAGCTACATGACTCTGTTGTAGCTAACAGAGATATATATCTTATATATATATATCTTATATATAATATATATATAAATATATATCTTATATAAGATATATATATATATATCTTATTTAGATATCACCCATAAGACCTCTGCATCTTTCTATATACTGTGGTCTCAGTAGACTCTTGTCTTCCTGCCTATTCATCATTTCAGGTTTTCACAACTATTACTTTCTTGAACGTAAGACCAACATTGATCATTCCTGAAATTTGTTGACTTGGTTCTAAATGTCTGCCAAAGAATATGTCAGATGTTCTACTTTTTTTTTTTTTTTAATATATATATATATATTGCAGACAATATTTGAATACTGGCAGTTACTTGAAATAACATTAATTAATTTTCAAGACATTGTCCAACTGTGGAAGGTAAATAAACAATGAAAAAAAAAAGGATTTGTAAGATTGTTGTAGGATTTGGAAAGGAAAATTCCTTGTCTTGATATCAATGCATCAATTACCAGTCCTGATAATTCTCAGCACTAACTTTCAGAAACAAGTAACAAGTAAAGCCATGTATGTATATACAAACATCCTGAACATGGAGATAAAATGCATGAATAGACTGTGAGTTTTGTTACCATAACAGTCTTTCTGGGATGATGGCAAATATGTAGATTACCAAATACCAAATATATATATATATAATTCATTAATAAGATTCCATGATAGTACATTTTCCTAGACATTTGTTCTGGAAGTTTTCATTCACATCTCTGAAAATAAGATCCACAATCTTAAATACACTATACCTCTTTAGGTCTATCAGATTTGAAATAGCATTGCATTACCACATAGGAAAGAACTTACTGGGGGTAAAAGTATTATCAGGACAGTAAGAGGAACTTATGAGGAAAAAAACAGTCACAACAAAAACATATTCTGCAGAAATAAACTCCTATTAACAAAATACTCAAGCAATGAGAAGCATATGACACTTATCTGTCATCCTGACACATATCCACTGAGTTTATTTGATCTAACTACACATATTCTTCCTCATTCAGTGATCTCCATGTTGGAAATTTTGCTGTATAAAGAAGCAGAAGTCCAAGCTTGCAACAGCAACTTCCACATGATAAGTTCATCATCCTTATACAAAAATCTTACAGTGGAGTACACACACACAAACACACAGCTGAATGATTTTTTGCAGAAATTTAAATGAAAACAAAGGATAAGCCCAATATTGTCATAAATATACAGAAAAAAAATATTGAATTATGTCTTTTATTCAAAATAAAGTATTTACTAAGTTAAAATTTGTGTTTGAAACAGTTTTGAGTTTTGTTAAATGTGTATAAAATTTGTTTTAAAAAATATATCTGAAATATTTTTATATATTGATCTTCAGCCATTTCAAGCAACATACTTCTAAAATGGAAAATGAGAATTCACCTAACTCTTATGCATCTGTACAGACACATGCAATGTGTCTTATACCAGCATGAATAACTATAGTTATAGGGTGAGAATAGTAAAAAATTTAACAATGTTTCAAAACCACTTTTATTCTGTGTTATTTTCTGTTGCATTAATATAGCCATAAAAATACAGAAAGTTATTGTAAACAGAAAATAAAATATGAATTGAAAAATGTTAAAATAGTTACTGCCCTTAACCACTTTGTTTTCTTTTTCTTCATCTGAAACAAATTGCAGCAATAGAACACAATTTCCAGTTTCCAGTTTTATATGAAGATTGTTTTGATCAAAGCTTTTCCAATATGCAAAGAAAAATACCCACAGAATTTCAACTCAGATCCAAAGGTCATAGGATCCTTTGTACTTTGTACAAAGTACAAAGTACATGGAAAGTACTTCCTTTAGGAAGTACTTTCCATGCCTCCATTCTTCTACTTTTACGTCATCCTTTTGAAACATCACATTGTTTTAGGATCTATTCATCCTCATTTTCCCTTATAGTCAATAAACATTTTCATGTGAATAAGAGACTCATTTATTTCATAATTTAAAATAATAATAATAATGTTTCAGGAATGTTAGTTTAAGCCTAGGCCCTTTAACTCAGAGGTGGATGTCATCTTACTTAGGAATATGTCAGACTAGGTTTGAACTTCCTAGGTCCTCCTTACAGCTGATGGAGAGAAGTAAACTGGTTCAGCATACTTCAGCATGGGCAAACACAAGCTTCAAACCTCAACTACTTGTATTATAATTCTAATACATATTTAAAGCAAGTACAAGATAAGACTAGAGTGCAAAATTGTCTCTCAGTAACCTGTTGACTATTTCTACTCAGCTTCATTAATGAGTGACACATCTGACTTTTAAAAAGCTTGGAAAGGTGTTCCTTTTAATTCCTGTGTTAAACCTAAAATGCCTACCTAGCTTTAGTATGTTTGATAATTGATTTTTTTTTTTTTTTGATAATTTTGTTATTTTTAACATCATATTTGCAAGTAAATATTAGCTATTATAAGGTAAATAGAAGCTTGAGAGATCATTCTCTCAATCTTATCATTTGGAAATTTCCTTGACCTGATGTGAATCAGCAATAAGGCAATAATTTTTGAGACTTGTTCTGTACATAGCAATTAAATTCTATAATTCAAAAAGAAAAATCTATATGCATATTTTATTTTATTTTTCCAAATTTCAGTTCTTAATGTCCTCAGGACAGGGTGTTTTGGAGGGATTAATGATCTTTTAGAAGACATTCATTGCCCAAGGTATAGAGATTTAAACTAGTCATTAATACTAGGGAAATATGTTTTTCTTCAATCATTGCTGCTGACTTTCTTAGTACATTCAGGCTTTAAATAAGCTCTTAAAGATGGTTATAAAGCAAATTTCAAATTTGTAGGATCTGACAAGTTTCCAGCCCCTTAAATTTTTTTTTTTTTTTTTTTTTTTTTTTTTCTATTTTTGGCCTTTGGCTGTAAAACTTTATATAGCAATATTATCATATCACCAACTGAAAGACAGATAGGCATTCAGCTAAACAAATCTGTCTCTCTCCCTCTCTCTCTATATATATTTATATATATATATTCTGTAAATATATATACTCATATATATATTTATATATATACATGGATTTGCATAAGTGTATGAACATATTCAAGTACAAACACAACTTTTTGCTGAGACTGCTAACACAACAGAAAGTATTCAGACTAGGATTTTATTAAGAGTAACAAACGGAAAATCTTACTTTGTAGATCTGAATTTGATGAATGCACCTGTGATCATTTTAGAAGAAAATGTAAACTGAATCAAAATACTTGTTTTCAGAAAGGTTTTCTTGTTGCACTAAGTAAACCAGAATATAATTAAAAAAAAAAAAAAAAAAAAAAGTCATTTAATTTCCCCCTCAATTTGGAAGTATCCAGAGTGACTTGCACATTTTTGAACTGGTGACTTAATTTGGAATCTTATGTCCACAGAAAATCAAGTTCCAAGTCTCCATTTGGTTTATTTGGATTTTAAAGGCAGGTCCAGATTGTTACACATGCTGTTATGGGAATATTTCTTTTGAATGGGATTCACTCCAATACAAGCCAATAGTTGCATTGTCATCATCATTACTGAATTTCTGCAGGAGGGAGTTATCTGTAAAGGAAAAGTAGACTTTACAGTTAGAGTTCCATTGAAGCCCAGCTGGTGAGGAATCCTCTGACTCAGATCAGTTCTGGGCTGCCCTGATACATACAGCCTCTTCCTTCTCTGATTTGTCCTGGGGCCTTTCAGCACATCATTCTCACCTCTTCTTATAGCAGGAAGATAGAATAACATCCTGACTTGATAGCTTGCAGTGGAAGTTTAATTTTTACCAAAGTTTATTGCTGGTCAATTTCCTGTCTGGTATCAAAATTGCTCATTTTAGACCAACTGCATGGGACACTCTTCTTGTTAGGGTCCACATAAATGTAGTACTTTTTGCAGAAACTTTCAAATCATGCCAAAATATCAAATTTAATCTGCCATGTATAATCATGAGAACAGAAGTGTGGTCATAATCATAATCTGCTGAATGAGAAAATACTGATCATCTTGAAGACTATTAGTGGCCACACTACTTGATTCACTTGTCTATTTCAGGGAAACCAATGAGGAGAAAAAGTGGATCACAGTCTAGGATTTATCTAAGTACTTTATTAAATGATCTTTCTCTGTTGACTTTATTAATTTTTTGCTGATCTTGAAAGTTTATGAGATTTAAATGTATATACCCTATGCTAATTTTTTATTATTGTTACCACTGTTTCTCTGTTTTGAAGTATTTATCCAATCAACAACTTGTAGTTTGATCTGCTGCAAAATGTACCTGTAAAAATGTCAGTAAATGACTTCATATTTCTATCTTGGAGCCAACCTAGATTTGCTGAGTTCACAGGCAGATATATATATATATTTTTAAGTTAAATTATTGCAATTCATCTTGAAATGTGAAGCCAAGCTGAGTTGACTCTTTCCTCAACACCACCCTGAGTAATACATTTTCTGCTGGCCACCTTCTTTACTCCAATATCTTAATACCACACTTTCAAAGTACCTTTGAAACCATCTTTAAGATACTTTCTTAGAAGGTAGGACTTGGAAAATCATGATTTGTGGTCAGAACTATCTTTTCTGAAATGTGACAGGTATTGAGTACTAACAAGGCTAAAAAAAAAAAAAAAAAAAAAAAAAAAGAAATCTTGCTCTCTTGTAAATAGACATTTATAGTCCTGAATGCACATCAGGAACACCTCTGTGTTTAAAATACCATATATACATTGTCAGAGAGCTTGTCTGTGTAGGTAAGTTATAAAACTTACTCTGAAATAGAAAGTTCTTTACACCAAAAGCAGTAGTTCTCCTTACAGGAAGATTCACGTATATGCAAATACAGGCTTTCCACTTATAGCAGGGGGATCTATTTACAGTTGAAACTCATATATGTCCTATAGGAGTATGTTCTTCCTTTAATTCCAACTTGACAGGATCACATCAAGCCAAGTTAATTAACGTAAGGGTACATGCATCACTGAGCACATTTAAAGCTGAAGAGTGAGAAAAAAATAATGTTCATATGTAAGGCTTTAGCTGGAAACATAAATTGTGCCTAAGCTTATAATCATAAGCTTTAGGTATTCCAGAAAAAAAAAAAAAAAAATATATATATATATATATATATAATAACAACAATAAATTAAATAAATAAATAAATAAAATAAATTAAATAAGTAGAAAAAAGGTTTTTTTATTCTTACTTTAAAAAGTTACTTGTGAAATGGAACTATGTTGTCCAAATGTCTTTAGTAGTTGAAGAAAGAATCTAAAAATCTCTAGAACAGTTTACTCTCAGACATTTAAAGCAGGAAGAATGAATAACCCACTAGATATGTTCACCTTTCTTCATTGAATACATATTACACAGGAAAGATAAAGACATTAGATATCTAAGATAATTTCAAAATGGAATAAAAGCTTTAAAAAAAATAATAGTCTGAGCATAAATGCCTTCTTTCTGTAAAACAAACAAACAAACAAACAAAAGAAAACAAATATTTCAAGCTGGTTTTAAAGGAAATAGTGAGAATTCAGAACTATAGTCTTATCCCAGAATAGGAATTTAATTTCAAACAAACAAAAAAAAAATTAAGTAAATTTTCTAGTCTTTTTCATTACAAACAGATTTTGAGAGAGAGTTGAATTCTGGTGTTTTTTTTTTTTTTTTTTTTTTTTTTTTTTTTTCATTGCCAGAAAATTGCAATTTGATATTCAGATATTATCTACAGAGTGTATTGGTACAGACTATTTATTGGTATAGACTTTTTTTCCCCCCATAGAAGATGTGAATGCCCCGTCCCTGGAGGTGTTCAAGACCAGGTTGGATGAGGCCCTGGGCAACCTGATCTAGTGGGTGGCATCCCCTCCCATGGCAATGGGGTTGGAACAAGATGATCTTTACAGTCCCTTCCAGCCCAAGCCATTCTATGTTTCTATGATTTTATGATTCATATGCTGGATAGAGACCTAATTTAAACAAAGTCTTTTTCACGTTCACTATTACGTCTTCTATGATATTCAACACTTTTTTTTTCTTTTTTCCTTTTTTTCTTTTTCTTTTTTCTTTTTTTTTCCTTTTTTTTTTTTTTTTGTTTTAATTACTACAACATGATTAAGTGGGCCATTCAATTTAAGCTGTTGTGAGGGACCTCACTGGGCATCACACTGCGATGTTGACTTTACAAATATATGAAAGTGATGAGTCAATCTATTCCACAGAGAAACCCAAAAAGGCAAATATTTATCCAATATAATGGTGAATCCTGTCCAAGATACTGAATCTCAGATAATTCACCAGAAAATCTTCCACCTGTTTAATGCTGCATTTAATTGAACATATTTCCTGTGTTATAAGGGTGTCATGCAGTTGTTATTTCTATGTGCATGTTATTTGTGTTTTTTCTAACCAGCATGGATGTTACCATACCATAAACATATGATGCCTGCCAGAGACTTTCAGAAAGCAGCATGATCAAGTAACAGTAATGGATGAAACAACAGATGTGAATAAGCCCAATATCCCTCACTTTTTGATCCAGTATTAAATATTCTCAGCTGTGCGAATTTGAGGGAAATATGCAGCCTGGACCAGAATTTGCTTTTGCTGCCAAAGTCCCTATTTAGTGCTTGTGGTGGTAGTGATGATAATAGCAGGTCCAGAAGCAGTGTTTTGAATATGTATGCTCCCTCCTCGTCACAGAATCAAAGAAAGGTCTGTGTGCTGTGAGTGAAAGATATGCAGTTGATTTAGCTCCTTGCAAGACGCTTTGTTTCTCTGAAGACATTCCTTGCTTTGATCAGTAAGTTATCATAAATAAAAAACAGCAATAGCATAGAAGGGTATTTTGCTAGGGAAGGAATAATGTATCCTAAAAACCCTGAAAGTCTATAATCTCTACAATGTGGTATGGCTCCAGATCAAGGGCAACATTTTACTCTATTTCCTGGTGTATAGATAGTGTGGTTAGACAGTTTTTGAGATATTTTGTCTTCTAAGAACTGCCTGCACAGGAATGGTTTGGATTTTTTTATATATATAGCTTTTTTCACCTCAACTAAGTGTAACTTCTGTCAGTATAATTATAACAGATTCAGTGTTCAAAGTCAATAATTTAATAATGGTTTACTAAAATGTTACATTCAAGGAATATAATATATTTTTATTTCTAATTTATCTAAATACATTTTGAACAATCTCTCCAAGAACAGTTAAAATAAATGACAACAGTCCAGATTATTGAAATATTTGGAACTCTACAAGACAAGAAGTAGGCATGGCCTCTCTCCTCACTAGAGCTCCAGGTAAAACACAGATAGACAAAACATTGTCACACACATCATGGAATTTTGCAAAAGCATATTTGGGCAGTCTTGTCCATACAATCTTTCTGTTAGTGGAAAAAAAAAAAAAAAAAAAAAATCTCATGGATTACCTACTGAAAAGGCGTCATACCAAACATGAGTGGAATGCAACTTGAAGAATGTAAAAATGTGTAATTGTTTTAGTTTGTAGGGCTGTATTGATTTAACTGATGGAAGAGACGATATTTTTTAACAGGTATGAGTTATAAAGTTTTTCAGAAAAGGTTGTCCCATGCCTGTCCAATGCCTACCTTACAGAACAGGTAAATCACTTCAACTTTATTGCCTCCCAGACATAATTAGGATACTGAGATAAGAGCTTGCTTTCTTTCTACATCTTGCAAGGATCTCTTGAATCTCCTTGGAGTCGGGGAAACAAATATGAACCTCTAGCCTTTAGGAAAGAAGGGATTTAAGGGACTGAAAGGGAGAGTTCAAATCAGAATTACATTTTACTCAGTGGATTGCAATTCACACTGTTTATTGAAGTTTCAGAAGTCACTTAAAGACTTCTCCCAAATTTTATAGAAAGAAGAAAATACTAATTAGCATACATAAAGTTATAGTTTAGGTTAGCTTGCAGCAGGATAAGACTTCTATACACAACAAAAGAAAAAAAAGTTGGAGTTGGAGAAGAATTACTTCTTTTACATAGTCTTACTGTATGGCACTGACACCAAGTAGTACAAGCACTGTGAGATGTGATCCACACCCCAGATTAAAAACACTGATTTTCAGAGATTTCCCCCCCAAAATATCTACACTTTCTACAGTTATCAAACCACATTGTCAGTACACAAGAAACTGACAAAAGTAATTGGACAGCCACACCGGAGAGGACACTGTGCTTCATCCTTCAAACACTATCACACAGAAATATGACATCTGGAAAGTATTATGCAATATGTTGATTTTATTTATGAATTGTTTTGTCATGGATGATACAATTATCCTCTAGGGGAAATCAATCTTTCCATTTACTTCCTACATTTATTACCAACCTTGAACAGTAGGTGAAACATATTTGTTAATCAAGGGATATTACACCATCACTGGCTTTATGCACTCCAGGTGTAGTAAGCCAAATGCCTTTCTGCTCTAAGTTACCTTCACCAGAAACAAATTAACAAGCAGAAACAAATGTAAAACTTGTTGTATAAGTAAGACAAGGTCATGCATCTTTCCAAGTGGGATATTTTATTTTATGGAATATTTTTGAATTAAATTTTATTACAGCTGCTATTTGATAGGCTTTGTCTTAGTCGTCCACCAGTTTTAGTTATAGCTCCATTGAGATTAATGATCATTCCTTCTTAATTTCATAATACCTGAAGATTAGAAGCAATTTGTTTAAATATAATTTACTGGATGCAGGGTGAAACTTAGTTACAAGAGATGAGGAAAAGGCGGAGGTGCTCAATGCCTTCTTTGCCTCAGTCTTTAGCGGCAATACCAGTTGTTCTCTGGATACCCAGTACCTTGAGCTGGTGGAATGGGATGGGGAGCAGGATGTGGCCCTCACCATCCATGAAGAACTGGTTCGTGACCTGCTACGGCACTTGGATGTGCGCAAGTCGATGGAGCCGGATGGGATCCACCCAAGGGTACTGAGAGAAGTGGCAGAGGAGCTGGCCAAGCCCCTATCCATCATTTATCAGCAGTCCTGGCTATCGGGGGAGGTCCCAGCTGACTGGCGGCTAGCAAATGTGACACCCATCTACAAGAAGGGCCAGAAGGCAGACCCGGGGAACTATAGGCCTGTCAGTTTGACCTCAGTGCCAGGGAAGCTCATGGAGCAGATCCTCTTGAGAGTCATCATGCGGCCAGTCACTAGTGGCGTCCCCCAGGGATCGGTGCTGGGGCCGATCCTCTTTAATATCTTCATCAATGATCTGGACGAGGGCATTGACTGCACCCTCAGTAAGTTTGCAGATGACACCAAGTTAGGTGCGTGTGTCAATCTGCTCGAGGGTAGGAAGGCTCTGCAGGAGGATCTGGATAGGCTGCACCGATGGGTTGAGGTCAACTGCATGAAGTTCAACAAGGCCAAGTGCTGGTTCCTGCACCTGGGGCGCAATAACCCCAAGAAGAGCTACAGGCTGGGAGATGAGTGGTTGGAGAGCTGCCAGGCAGAGAAGGACCTGGGAGTGATGGTGGACAGTCGGCTGAATATGAGCCAGCAGTGTGCTCAGGTGGCCAAGAAGGCCAACAGCATCCTGGCTTATATCAGAAATAGTGTGACCAGCAGGGGTAGGGAGGTGATCATCCCCCTGTACTCGGCTCTGGTGAGGCCGCACCTCTAGTACTGTGTTCAGTTTTGGGCCCCTCGCTACAAGAAGGACATGGAGGTGCTTGAGCGAGTCCAGAGAAGGGCGACGAAGCTGGTGAGGGGCCTGGAGAACAAGTCCTATGAGGAGCAGCTGAGGGAGCTGGGCTTGTTCAGCCTGGAGAAGAGGAGGCTCAGGGGCGACCTTATCGCTCTCTACAGATAACTTAAAGGAGGCTGTAGTGAGGTGGGGGTTGGCCTGTTCTCCCACGTGCCTGGTGACAGGACGAGGGGGAATGGGCTTAAGTTGTGCCAGGGAATTTTTAGGTTAGACGTTAGGAAGAACTTCTTTACTGAAAGGGTTGTTAGGCACTGGAACAGGCTGCCCAGGGAGGTGGTGGAGTCACCATCCCTGGAAGTCTTTAAAAGACGTTTAGATGTAGAGCTTAGGGATATGGTTTAGTGGGGACTGTTAGGGTTAGGTTAGAGGTTGGACTCGATGATCTTGAGGTCTCTTCCAACCAAGAAATTCTGTGATTCTGTGATAATTAAATTCCTTCAACATATTCCTTCAGTAGTTACCCTTTGCAAACCAACGTAATCATACACTTGAAGAGACAAGCACATTGATTAAAGATGTAAATTGTTATTGAATTGCCACTCGGTATATAAGAATGATACCTAAAATGATTCTTAGCTATATGATTTTCTTTTACAGAAATTTCAATTTTAGAATAATAAACAACAAATTAAAATAGAAGGCTATTAAAATGAGACAAGAAATATAACAAATATAGACTTTTTGTTCTGGAAAATGCATTGGCTACTGATTGTTCCATTATACTCCAATTAGAATTGCTCATATTTCAGAGATTAACAAAAAGACCTTAATTCATGTGGTTTATTTAAATCCATCAAATATAACAGCACACATGTAGGCTATGGTTCCCATATCCATTTCTTTTATTTTTTTAATCTGTTAACTTCTTGAAAATAAATGGGAAGTTGAAATTACTTGCAGCAACTCTGTCATAACTCCCCTTTAAACAAGTGATTTAAAAAAAAAAAAAAAAAAAAGTGCATTTTTTATTCCTTTCTAGATTAGAATTTTTTCTAAATGTCTGATAAAACTAAGTGGTGCTTTCTATGTGAAATAATTTCAGAATGGTAATACTATTAAGAATGAAAAATCAACAAGTTTATTTCTGGAAAATTATTTGAACTGAACAGTTCATGTTGAAAAATTAAATCCTAAAATTCCAGCACTTTTCGTTTCAGAAGAAGAAATTACTTGGAACTTTTTCAAAAGAAAGATTGAAGAACAGGGCGGAGGGGGAAGGGAGAACTGGTAGCTGTAAAATAATTTTCTTGCAAAGTGAAGGTCTAGAAACAAGCAGCTGAGCAAATAAGGACTGCTTGACAAAACAATTTAGAAAAACAACTATTTCAGCAAAACAGTAGAAGAAAAGCTGACTGCACAAATTGAGGCTAATGAAGAGAAGCAGAAAGCACAGAGTGCTGCTAAACTTAAGGACTTACCATTGAAATACCAGATAGGTGATTTATGAAAACACAGAGCTTTCAAAGATACTAGCAGGAGGTGAAAGGGCTCCAGAAACTTATTTGCTGTTCTCTTCAAAATGTCAAAAATTATCTGATTTCTTCTGATCATAATAATTACATTTTTCCTTCAAAAATATTTTTGCTTATCAGTTAGAGCTTACTATCTTGTACATGAACCATGAAGTCTTGGTAAAGTAACTATCATGCTGTGTTTTCTTTTCTATATTCATAAAGAACATATGAAAGAAGAAATATTTGCATCATAAACAGACATACAGTATAAAATATATTGTATGATTTCATACAGTATGAAATTTACCTAAATTTGATTTCAATCAGAATCAAAATTAGTATTATTTCCTGCAAATATTTTGGACTTGCTTTTTTTTTTTTTTTTTTTTTCTCAAGTATATTCTTAGCAAAAAGAAAAGAATATTATCAAAATCTCAAGTTCCTATATGTAAGGTTAAAAATATTTTCATTAATCATTTTTTTCTCAATCAATTATTAATTGATTAGTTATGCATTTCTTTATGCCAATAGTGAAATATTCAATGAATGAAGATCTTATGATTATTATGAAGAACATTATGAACTTCTTTCCTCTTTACTGCTCCTTAGCCACTAAACTAGTCATCTAGCATCTGGTATAAGGTAAAAAAAAAAAAAAAAAAAAATCAGATGAAGAATTGGATATTAAAAGCAATTCATAAGGAAGAAATATCCCTCTCGTTTTACTTGCTATTTTCTTTCTTTCTTTCTTTCTTTCTTTCTTTCTTTCTTTCTTTCTT
>CM021733.1:79134255-79227208 GCA_011075105.1 Heteronetta atricapilla
TTCTTTCTTTCTTTCTTTCTTTCTTTCTTTCTTTCTTTCTTTCTTTTTCTCTTTCTCTCTATCTTTCTCTCTCTCTCTCTTTCTCTCTTTCCTTCTCTCTTTCTCTCTTTCTTTCTCTCTTTCTTAATTTGCTCTGATTGAATTTAGGCTTATTAAATCAGAAGATATATATATACTTATATGTTTTTGCTGTTTTATTATTGTTGTTTTTAATTTGGAATACAGAAAAAAAAAATCCTGAATTTAGATATTTTTTCTTGAATTCTTGAGTTCATTCTGGAATAAATTAGATAGATATTATTGTTTTCATTAATAAATAAGCAGAGATAAATCTTACTCTGACAGTGTCTTAATATGACATGCTGGATGGATCCAGTTGATGAATGCAGTGATTTCATTACACTTAAATTTCAGTGAAGTCATCACTTATTGCCAATATTCTATTCCCTTCCAAGCAACATTCACAGTAATCTTACGATTTTTCTTTGGACAACTATTCCCTGAGTTTTTCAACAAAGTAGTTACAGTGGGAGATCTGCCATCCATGGAGAAATTAAAGGGGATTCATCCAGATAAATAGAGGCTATTATTCTACGCTTGGTAATGACCTTGCCTAATTACAACTGAAAGCACAATGCAATTTCATGGAGCAAGCTGGTTAAAAAGCAAAGTATCATCTGTCTACCATGCCACCTGGTATCCTAAATCCTTCTAAGGCAGTTCTTTAATCTGGGGAATAGTACAGAGTAAGTATTTACTGCTTTGGCTCCTAACCTCCTCCTATCCAGAAAAAGCCAAGTGTGTCATTTCTTGTAATAATGGATTTCCTTGTGGTACTTGGTACAGCAAAACACCTAACACTGCTGTCCTGCCTTCAAGAGATGACAAGGACAAATTAACATACCTTCCAGTCAAGCTGAACTCAGGTAGCTGTTGCCAAGGAAATGGCCCGTCATCTTTAGAACAGGTACATGATGAGAAGTATGGACTCAATTGCACCTCCCACTTAGTCCAAAACCCTGTGAAGTTGATGGGGAAAATGGCGAATGCCAGCAGGCAGCACAGAGCTTTGAACACCTATTATGTAAAGCATAAATAGCACCACCTTGTGTTCCCAGCCTTACCATTTCCTGCTCTAAATCATTTCTATATATTCTTTTCTGTAGTAATTAAAACAACACTCTTTGCTGTGCCCCTGGGTTAATATAATTTGTTTTATTCACAACTTAAGTCATTTGCCTCCCTGAAGCACACTGTCTATCCAGCAGTGTTGAGGGAGAATGTGTTTCAAGGTGTACATAAATCCAGTTCAGGTTGTTTCAAATGAAATAATAAGGCAAGTGCAATGTGCTTGACTCCCAAAGGGAAAACTCATAGGATAATAAAGAAGAATTCAAGAAAATCAAATCTTTGCCTCACACATGTTCATTTGTGTAAATATATATGTATATATATATGGAGAGAGAGAGAGAGAAAGATACAAAGACAGTGGAGTAGGTAATATACCAGGCTAAACTAGGCAGCCAAGGGAATACCAAACCCTCTTTTGAAGATGGTTACCAATTTCATATCCTTCTCTCCAAGCTGACTGAACTCACAAGCTCCAGTAATTTGCCTCACCTCTTCCAAAAATCAGAAGAAAATTTACAATGAAGAACTATAAAAGGACCTAAGAAATCAAATCTGGTAGTAGCCACAAATCACTATGCCATCTAGAGATGAATAAGAACAGGGAAAGCATCTATAATGTTAATAGTCATTCAGCTTCTAACAATTTTCCTGTTATAATTTTTTCTTTACTTGATGTTGCTCATGTATTTAGAAATATGGAGACAATAGATCTTCCAGATATTCCAAGTAGTTCATAGATCTTCCCATGGTTGGGTCTTTCTAGCAGACTATATTTAGAGTCAACATATGATATGACCAAGAGTCAACAATGGCAATGTTTTTTTCATTGTTTTATTTGGTGTAAATGTTGTGCTTTCCAGGTTTTCTCTGGGAACTGCTTTTAAGATTTGTGTCATATTTGCTAACTTTCAATCTTCAAGCAAAAATGTGAAAGGTAACATAGGTTGAATATATAGTTCCTTAAACTTTTTTTCAATTCAAACCATGCTACCAAATACAAACAACACTGTTAATTGCACCCTGGGTCATTTCACAGAGATTTTTACATGAATTAGAATATAAGTATATGTCCATTTGAGCATCATCTAAATACACAGGAAAATAAAGGTGAGCACTAAACAAATTAGTTGTAACTGAGGTTTTGAAAAGTTCATGTTGTGGTGGAAGGTCTTAATGTCTGCATTTTGTTCAATAGTTGTAAATTATTACAACTGACTGGGCAGAGAAATCATCTTGCATGTTAATTATAAGTGCCACAGAAGAATGAGACAGCTAAAAAAGTGGGACCCCCCCATAGAGGCAGGTTTGAACAAGATTTAATTTATTAATTTGAGATACATAAAAGATTTTTCTGGGAACTTCTAAGCAATGGAGTTTAGAACTGAATGTTTCTCAATTGACACTGAAGAGAACAGGGAAACCAAGAGCCAAGTAGGAACAGGACTTCTTGTGGTCACGAGTCTTAGAGACTAGTACAAAAACAGTCCTCTGAACTGGGAAGATTCATGTTGCAGGTTATCTTTTATCTTTTTTTCTTTTTCTTTTTCTTTTTTTTTTCTTTTCTGTGTTCCAAGAAACCGGTCTGAGCAGTTAAAATATATGACTGGTGCTCTGTATCCTGGGAATGGTGTGGTAGGGAATGGTGTGCTAAACTATATTGTGAGTATTGGACAAGAGCTTAGGGACAGCACTGCAATGGACTCAAAGCCTTTGTCTGAGGAACACCAGGAACTTCAGACTTCTGCTTACGGAGAAGTAAAAATGTTTTGTCTATCTTTAGTACAAAAGATATTCTAAGGGAAAAAAAAAATCAGTAGCAATAATTTACTCAGAACTATACTTATTATTACTCAAAATCTCCCCGTGATTTCAACTGAACCATTTGGGGATAAAATGCTGCCCCACTATAGATCATTATGGCATATTCTAAGAATAGAATCCCACAAACACAACTATTCAAAGACATCTCTGGATTATTCAATATATTTTTTTTTAGTACTAAACCGTTGTATCTTTCTACTTCCAGTCTATGAAAGATCTTTGCAGCCCCTTCTCTGTTGTGAGCAGGATAATACTAGTTATAAAATAATTTACTTTATTATGAACAACTAGATTACCCATTGTTTCTTTATGAAGAATAAAACATTTAAGGAAGTAATTAAACAGATGTTTACTGAAGTCAGTTCTCCCACTTTGGATTTATTATTTTTTTGAGTAAATGATAAGTTTTAACTCAGGAGAGCGTTCACTAATAATAGAGTAGTAGAGAGATGAAGACAAATATACAGATCAATGTGGCCCTCAAAGCTTTATTAGCAAATGTTTTATTGTACTTCCATAATCTGCATTTATGTAGTAAAAGATTTCTATACTGAAGTGACACTGTCACTTCACTGTCTTGGAAAAATGATGGAAAAAGACCAGAACTAACATAAAGAAAGCATTTATTTCCAGGCAGTATAGAAAATTACCTGTCATATCTGTATCAACATTTCTTATATATTTTCAAACAGTGCACTTTGTTATTGATTAATTGGAAGAACAATAGAAGGCATAAAAAAATTCTGAGAAAGGTCATGAAAACACTGAATCACAGAATCACAGAATAGTCTAGGTTAGAAGAGACCTCTAAGATCACCGAGTCCAACCTCTGACCTAATGCTAACAAGTCCTCCACTAAACCATATATATCCCTAAGCTCTACATCTAAACATATTTTAAAGACCTCCAGGGATGGTGACTCAACCACTTCCCTGGGCAACCTATTCCAGTGACTAACAACCCTTTCCATAAAGAAGTTTTTCCTAATATCCAACCTAAAACTCCCCTGGTGTAATTTTAGCCCATTCCCCCTCTTGTCACCAGGCACGTGGGAGAATAGACCAATTGCCACCTTGCTACAGCCTCCTTTAAGGTACCTGTAGAGTGCAATAAGGCTGCCCCGAGCCTCCTTTTCTCCAGGCTGAACAAGCCCAGCTCCCTCAGCTGCTCCTCGTAAGACTTGTTCTCCAGACCCTCACCAGCTTCGTCACCCTTCTCTGGACTCGCTCAAGCACCTCCATGTCCTTCTTGTAGTGAGGGGCCCAAAAATGAATATAGTACTCGAGGTGCGGCCTCACCAGAGCTGAGTACAGGGGAACAATCACTTCCTTAGCCCTGCTGGCCACACTGCTTCTTATACAAGCCAGGATGCCATTGGCCTTCTTGGCCACCTGAGCACACTGCTGGCTCATATTCAGCTGACTATCAACCAATACTCCCAGGTCCTTCTCTGCCTGGCAGCTTTCCAACCATTCCTCTCCCAGTCTGTAGCTCTGCTTGGGGTTGTTGTGCCCCAGGTGCAGGACCCGGCACTTGGCCTTGTTGAACTTCATGCTGTTGACCTCAGCCCATCAGTGCAGCTTATCCAGATCCTCCTGCAGAGCCTTCCTACCCTCGAGCAGATCAACACACGCACCTAACTTGGTGTCATCTGAGAACTTACTGAGGGTGCACTCAATGCCCTCATCCAGATCATCGATAAAGAGGATGATCATGTTAAAGAGGACTGGCCCCAGTACCGAGCCCTGGGGGATTCCACTAGTGACCAGCCTCCAACTGGATTTAACTCCATTCACCACAATTCTCTGGGCCCAGCCAGCCAGCCAGCTCTTAACACAACAAAACATATGCCAGTCCAGGCCATGAGCAGCCAGTTTCCTGAAGAGAATGCTGTGGGCAACAGTGTCAAAAGCCTTGCTGAAGTCAAGGTAGACCACATCCATAGCCTTTCCCTCATCCACTAAACGTGTCACCTTGTCATAGAAGGAGATCAAGTTCGTCAAGCAGGACCTGCCCTTCATAAACCCATGCTGACTGGGCCTGATCACCTGCTTGCCCTGCAAGTGTCACGTGATGATTCTCAAGATAATCTGCTCCATGATCTTCCTTGGCACTGAGGTCAAACTAACAGGCCTATAGTTCCCTGGGTCTACCCTCCAGCCCTTCTTGTAGATGGGTGTCACATTTGCTAGCCACCAGTCGACTGGGACCTCCCCTGACAGCCAGGGACTGCCAATAAATGCTGGAAAGCAGCTTGGCCAGCTCTTCCGCTAGTTCTCTCAATACCCTTGGTTGGATCCCATCCAGCCCCATCAACTTGCGTGCATCCAAATGCTGTAGCAGATCACCAACCATTTCCTCGTGGATTGTGGGGGCCACAATCTGCTCCTCTTCCCCTACCACCAGCTCAGGGTACTGAGCGTCCAGAGAAGAGCTGGTTTTGCTGCTGTAGACTGAGTCAAAGAAGGCATTAATGACCTCCGCTTTTTCCTCATCTTGATACTTCACCAAGTATTGAGAACTCTACCATTTTGTGGTCACTCTGCCCGAGACAGCCCCCGACCACCACATCTCCCACCAGGCCTTCTCTGTTTGTGAAGAGAAGGTCTAGAGGGGCACCTCCCCTGGTAGGCTCGCCAACCAGCTGCGTCAGGAAGCTATCTTCCACGCTCTCCAGAAACCTCCTAGACTGCTTTCTCTGAGCTGCGTTGTGCTTCCAGGATATGTCTGGGAATTTAAAGTCCCCCAAGAGAACAAGCGCTGATGATTTTGCAGCTTCTGCCAGCTGCCTGTAGAACTCCTCATCCTTCTCCTCATCCTGGTTTGGCGGTCTATAGCAGAACCCCATCAGTATGCTTGCCTTGTTGGCTTTCCCACTGATCCTAACCCATAGAGACTCGACCTTATCACTCCCAGCCTCAAGTTCCATGACATAAAAACACTCTCTAATCACTGGATTTTGATTGTTCTATAAAAAAATGTATTGATTCATCATTTAGCATCATTAGTGGCTGATAACTGCAATAGTGTCTATAATGCCCATTGAAGTTTTATTTTGTTTCAGTCAACATAAGCATAAGTTAACTGTAATATTTTTCTGTATTAGAGCTTAGATACTGCCTGTGGAAAAATGGATATTAATTTGACGATTATTCATATTTTTAAACATTCTGAATTGCATTAATTCATTATGCAGAATTAAATTAGAGTATGTGGAGCATATGGATTTTTGGCTTTTTTTATACTTTGTGGCAGTGATGAATGGCATGTAATTAATAATACTGTAGTTTAATAATTAAAATGACTTTTATTATTCTGTTTACTTTTTTTTTTTTTTTTCTTTCTGAAGTCTCTTCTAATTTTGCCACATGATTAGCAGCAAATTTTGCTCTGCAACACCTTCTAATAGAAACCAGCATGGACAATTTTCCATGCAGATTCAATCTCTGTCTATATTCTGCTAATCCCTTGATTGTTCCTGGGGAAAATAATCGTATCCCTGATGTGTTACTGATGCACTGAGTATTCATAAAGAAAATAACAAGATTCAGTACATTCAAAGACCCAGGATTTGCATCTGCTCTTCGGCCTAACTGAAAAGGGTTACACATGGAGCCTGGTTGATTTTTCACTAAAGCTTTGTTGTGATTAATACAGTTTCATTTGTGGACTGCAACTAGGTGCAGTTTCAATAAGGTGTGAATCTTGCCAGCCTTTCTTTCAGAAGACTTTTCAGGTGGGAAGACACTGATGCCTTTTCACAGACTGCCTTCTGAGACCCAGCTGACCTCTCATTACGTTTAGCTCATAAAGCACTAGGGTTATGTCAAGTTCTTTATGAATTCTTGGCATCAGTACACAGCATCAGCATGGAAACTATGCAGGTTTAGGTGGTTTACACAAATACACAGAACTGTAGGGGTTGGAAGGGACCTTGAAAGATCATCAAGTCCAAGCCCCCTGCAAAGCAGGATCCTCAGAGCAGGCTGCCCAGGTAGGCGTCCAGATGGGCCTTGAATATCTCCAGAGAAGGAGACTCCACAACCTCTCTAGGCAGCCTGTTCCAGTGCTCCATCACCCTCACCATGAAGAAGTTCTTTTGTGTGTCAGTGCGGAACTTCCTGTGTACTATTTTGTGCCATTCCCCCTTGTCCTATCCCCACAAGCCACTGAGAAGAGGTTGGCTACATCCTTCTGTCTCCCACCCCTCAGATATTTATAAACATTGTTAAGATCCTGCCTCAGTCTCCTCTTTTCCAGGTTTAGTACAGTTAAAGTTTGTTTTCTATAGCTGCCAGGCAAGAACTCAACTAGTCAATTCCCATCTGCTTTGATTGCCAGGATAAACTAGATTACAGGAATTTATCTGTTCATCTGGGAATAACTACAGGCAGAAGTTCGTAGAAATGTGTATGCTCCTTGGTCTTTCTCCACAATGGCATACCTGATCTGCCTTGCTTCTGTGACTCTCATGAGTAGCCTAAAACCTAAACATATATTTTCAGACTCTTCTGAACTCAGTTTTACATAGCAGTAATGGATTCTATTGACCTAAAAATATGGAGATCCCTTGGATAAGATTTCCATTTATCTTATCTTTTACTGTACAATCTAAAGGGGAAAATGGGAGGAAAAATGCTTTAAAGAACTTGTAAATTATATTTGCACTTCAAAATATATTTTTTATATTGTTAGCTTGATAGAAAGAGACCTTACTGTAAACAAAATTCTGTTTCAATATATTTTTCATCTTATATAGAAAAGTAGCTAGGTAGGTTTTCAAAAGCTTTTAGGAAGAGGTTCTTTCTGTTCTTACTGATGGTAGGACTCCCATTGACATCAATAAAAAAATAAATTAGGCCATTGTAGAAAAGTTTTGAAAACACCTTCTAAATGTTACAATATGCTATTTTGCATTTAGTTACACAAATTAGTCCCTTGAATTTTTAAAATCTGGACTACTAGCTTCCCTTAGGGAAAAAAAAAATAATAATAATAATAAAAAAAAAATACATGCTTTTTGTAGTCAGAGAACAGCAGAAACATGGATCAAGGGAAGATTTTTTTTTCTTTTTTTCCTTTTTTTTTTTTTTAAAAAAAAAAAAATAAAAGATTTGTAAGAAAGGAAAGATTGTCATTGATGTCAGTAAGCTTTCCTGCCAAAGGGTGAGACAGAAAACTATAGCCAGATTTGAAACCTCTTAAAAACATTACAAATATTTCAGTGGTTGCAGCAGGTGTTAATGAGGCCAACTGTGAATCTAAATTCTATATATTTGACTCTGACCTCCTGGAATGATGATTTCTATTCAATATTTTAGGAAGTATGTAGGCTCACTAATTTGGCTCCTGATCTTAAACACAAGCTGTAACTTATGCATGTTTTCTGCCACATGCCCCCTCAGCGTGTATAATTTAGAGATTTAATGTTTCTTTTGCAATGCAGAACTATTGGTTTTCTTACTCTGTAACCAGTCCCCTGTTGTCAAGAAATCAAAGAAGTTCAAAGAATGATTGAAAAATTCAAACACTACATTTTGAATACTGTTTTCCTTTGTGCCTCTGCATCTCTCCATCCCTGGGTCCTCTGCTCACTGGGATCCCATTGACCAGCAACTGCCCTGGCATAAGTACAGCCTTCTGTCTTAGTCTGGTTGTGGATAACATTACATTCCAGACACATCCGTCAGTACATAAAACTATCTCATTGTCTTCATCAATTGAAAAGCATTTTGGCATTAGCCCTCTTAATTCTCTGTCCACAGTATAAAAAGAACAATATCTCCAAGGAAAAGCTCTATCTGCAATGAGACACTTCACTCTGAATTTGTTTCATTTCAGTCATCTGAAATAATGAATTAATTTTAAATATAAAATCAAGCTATTTTATTTTTTATATTCAAAAAATTGGCAGTTTTCTCTCTCTAAAGTGTTGCAAATGGTACAGACATAAATAATAATAATAAAAAAAATCATATACAACAGATTTACATTAATCTGTTAAAGATGTTTGACATACATCTATTTATTAAATTAAAATTACATTGCACAGTGTTGAGAAATAAATTTCTTTTACAATATAATAAAACAAAGAAATCAAACATTTGTAAGGAGAATTTTATAAGCACAAGTTGAAATTGAAATGTGTGCCACTCCCCATAAAGAGAAATGTCTCACTGAAATGTGTTTTGCAAACTATTAAAATTTTAGATAACTTTGCAAATACAGTGGTTATTTTCTCTTCTGGAAAATTAGGTATTGTCCTGACATATGATAAAAATAAATGGAAAATTCCAACTGAAAACACAGTAAAAGCAAATTGTAAATCACATTTTTTTTTCAAATAATCATAAAATAATTATTTATATCTGTACTCTATGAATTGTTTGTGTATCAAGATGCTAAATTACAATTATTAAAATAATTTTAATTATTTTTTTTAAATAATAATTTTACTGTCTCAGTATACAATGTGTGAGAGTAATTTAAAATATACATTTAGAAATATTTTTTTCATGTATGTAAGTATCTTATGTGGAAAAGGATATTTAAAATCTGAAATTTGAAATGTCTTGCTATAAAACATAATTAAACCTTTTTTTGATTTGGAAAGACCTTTGTCAGCTTCATTTAAATATAGTGTGAAAAAGCAGGATATGAAACGTGTGCTTGGAGAAACATTGTTAATGTCAGTGTTTTGTTTTTCTTACAAACAGCAGCTCAGTAATAGCAGCAATAACATTTAGAAGGGTTTGTGGGATGATTTTTATTTCTGTTTAAGTTTTGTCTACAGCTTTCTGAAATGCTGAATTTTCATGAAAAGTCTGACTTTAGCAAGTAAAAGGAAGGTGACTGCATGCTATCTCTTGCATAAATTAGTTCTACTTTCAATCAATTCTACTATCAATCAGTTCTACTTTGCTTAGTTTTGAATTCACTAAGAGTGTACATTATGGTTTTTTGTTTGTTTGTTTGTTGTTGTTTTTTTTTTTTTTTTTTTTTTTTTTTTTCCAGGATTTGCTTCTTGATGAAACTCTTTTCCCCAGTGTTCAGGTTTATTGTATATAAAAATATATATATATATACAGAACGAAGTCCTAGTTTAATTTAAAAACAAAATACTGAATTTAAAATGTTTACAATTGGTTGCAGTAAAACACGTAAAATATGTTATTTCTAAATATCCATTAAAAAGAACAAATCTCACACTAATCAGAGTTCTGCTGATATTTTATAATATTCTATGTCAATATGATAAACCCAACTAGTGTTCCTATAATGAGTCTACACTGAGGTGAGGTGAAAAGTTTGGTACATACAGAACATAGTGAATATGATAAGAGAGAAATTCTTTCTGAAAAAAAAAAAAAAAAAAAAATGTACCTCATACTGGAGTAAATTGAAACTCTGTGTCAAAATTTGAGACCAGAATATAGCCTCACATTTCCCAGAGACAAAGTTTTGCATTGCTGAATGCCACAGTGTACCGAGATATGTCCAACGACTTTACATATTTTCTCAGAAAAGGGATCCAGTTTACCATTGAAAGCCAAGTCCTCATCTTAAATCATCCTTTTACTTGTTCAAAAGTGCACAGTGAGTAAACATATTTTTTTTTAAGGTAACAGCAGTGGACCCTCGTGGTTCAACAAATGGCACAATGCTGGTTGTTCATGTAGTTACCTGTGTTTGGACTTATAGCTCAGAAAGGAGAAAAGCAAAAATATATTGTGATTCTGGCTAAGGAACAGTTCCTCAAAGAGTGGCAAGTTGGACTGTGCTCACATAAATATGTATTTTCTAGCTATTTGTAGTCATTCAGGAAAGAATATCCTGGTTGTAACTGATGTTAGAATGCATGTTGCTCTGATATTTTACTCTAGGTTCATATTTTTATGTGTTACTTCTTTAAAAATAAAAATAAATTTCTAAAAAAAAAAATACACCACTCTATATTTGAGAGTAAAATTAGTTGTATTTTCAGAGATTAAATATCAAAGAATACATACTCTTTTTTTTGAAGTTAACATCAGTAAATCCTAAAAAAAAAAAAAAAAAGAAAAAAAAAAAAAACTTTTAAGCTATGTTAGCAGATATGAAGCTGCTAACATAAATGTTAGATATAACTCTATACCTTTTCTGATATTAGTTTTTGAACACATTTGATATACTTTTATTAAACAGAAGCTCATAATCTAAGTGATTTTCCTTTTGAAGAGCAATGATGAGTAAAATGCAAATGGCAGGAAGCAACAGCAATTTTTCACATGTTTGGAGAAGAATTTCTCATGCTAGGCTGTCATGATAATAGTGACATTTTCTTTGGCAAAAAAAAAAATCAGTAGCTGTAGCTATACATATTCAGAATTAGGTTCTGTAGTTTTCTTTTCTTCCTAAGAATTAGGATTGCCAAGTAAAGAAAGGAATAATGTTTACAATGTCCTGGAACAAAATTCCCTATATACTTCAAGTAATAATATGGAAAAAGCACCTTAAACAACAAATCGGGACTAAAAACTATGTAGAAAGCTTACTTAAGAGTCTAAATTTATTGATATCTAAAAATATTTATCTGCATTAAGAGATCATGAACACATTAAGAATTTGTCAAATAGGGTACATAGTAACTATACACTGCTTTGGCAAGATTCTGAAATTTTAAATAAATAATTCAATCATATAATGGCATGCATTATTGTATAAGATATACTAATATTAATAAATAGTAAAACCTTTGGATGATCTGAGATGTAGCTTAAGACACCTTTCTCATATTAGTTAATATAGGGCCACAGGCACAAAATAATTTATTCGTGTGAAAGATGAGTAATATGCTGTCAAAATATACAATATTTAGTCATTAGATAGTCCCAAAACACCCATAAGGAAAAAGAATGCTCTTTCCTCATTCTGAAAAGAAGCACAAGGAAAAGAAAAAAGACGCAAACAGAAATGTAAATTATGACATCTTAACAGAGTGAAATGTGTATTATACAACAGCCGTTTTCAATCAGTGCAAAACCAGAAATCTATTTCTGTTCACTCTGTTCCTTTGGGTTTAATTTTAAAAATCTTGGTTGAGAACTACACTTTAAACAGTATATTGAGATATATTTTTTCAGATATGCAGTATTGCAGAATTTCCAAAATGCACAGTATAATGTAGGGAAATAAAACCACAACAAGATAAGAATTGACTGAGGAAATAATGACACACTATATGAAAGTTTTAGCTCTGCAGTGGCCTGAAGATCAGCTACACAGTAGAGTAGGTATTACTAATACAGGAGCTTGCGAAAGGCAGCTATTCATTAGATGTGTGGCATATTCAATCTTCACTCTGAAGAGGGTTGTTCTTCAGTTTCTATATGTGGTTATTTGTTACCTTTGAAATAGCTGAACGTGCAAGTGAGATCGTATATAACATTAAACCTAGAAACCTCTCTTTAATTTGTAGCATGAGGAATTATTTGTGTTCATTGGTCTAACAAATCAAGTGTAGGATTGTTCCAAGTGTGTAGATGCCACATTAACCCCACACTGAGTATCCAGCCCCTGCTGGACAATTCAAGCTGTGTATATTAGGGGTAGGGGTCTAGACTGCTTTTACCGTAAACACAGTTGGGCAATCTATGTATACAGGACAAGTTATGGGCTACCTAAAAAGAAACTACGAGATACTCAAAGTACAAGAATAAATATTACTTTCTTCTTCTATCTGGAGCTTTGGTGAATGGTCTAGACTACATATTAAGACAGCACTGCTCATTTAGCATTCAGACTACTGTGGTAGGTTTTTTTTTTTTTTTGTTTGGTTTTTTTTTTTTTTTTCCTGAATGTAGAATCTAACTAAGCAGTGATAGTCCTTTAGACCAGTTAGAGATGTGCTGCCTACAAAGTGAGAAGCCTAAATTCCCCAACTGCTTTTTCCTGAATTTGCAGTTTTTGCACTCTCCTATAAAGTAGTAAACATATTAGCAAAGCTAGAGTTGCTTTTATAGTGCAAACAATACACATAAAATGATAAGATTTTATGATAAGATCACCTGGCTAGTTGACCAAGGGAAACCAGCTGATGTGATCTTTTTGGACTTCAGCAAGGCTTTTGATACAGTTTCCCATAGGATCCTACTGGACAAAATGTCCAGCATACAACTAGACAAAAACATCATATGATGGGTGAGCAATTGGCTGACGGGCAGGGCTCAAAGGGTAGTGGTAAAAGGGGCCACATCAGGCTGGTGGATGGTCACTTATGGGGTCCCTCAAGGCTCCATTTTAGAGCCAGTCCTCTTCAATGTTTTTATAAATGATTTGGATGTAGGACTAGAAGGTGTTTTGAGCAAATTTGCCAATGACACCAAACTTGGAGGAGCTGTGGACTTGGATGAGGATGGAAAGGCCTTGCAGAGAGATCTGGACATGTTGGAGAACCGGGCGGTCACCAACTGCATGAAGTTTAACAAAAGCAGGTGCCGGGTCCTGCACCTGGGTCGGGGCAACCCTGGCTATATGTACAGATGCAGCAACGACGCTGGACAGCAGCCCCGCAGAGAGGGATCTGAGAGTTGTAGTTGACAGCAAGTTGAACGTGAGTCAGCAGTGTGCCCTGGCAGCCAGGAAGGCCAAATGTATCCTGGAATGCATCAAGCATGGCATCACAAGTCGATCGAGGGAGGTCATTGTCCCGTTCTACTCTGCACTTGTTCCTCACCTCAGGTACTGCATGCAGTTCTGGGCACGACAGTACAAAAAGGACATTAAACTGTTGGAGAGTGTCCAGAGGAGGGCAACGAAGATGGTGAAGGGCCTAGAGGGGAAGACTTATGAGGAGCGGGTGACGTCACTGGGCCTGTTCAGCCTGGAGAAGAGGAGGCTGAGGGGGAACCTCATCACAGTCTACAACTTCCTCGCAAGAGGGAGTGGAGAGGCAGGTGACCTCTTCTCCATAAACACCTATGGGATAGGACCCATAGGAATGGGGTTAAGCCGAGGTAGGGGAAGTTTAGGCTTGATATCAAGAAGAGGTTCTTCACAGAGAGGGTGGTTGCGCACTGGAACAGGCTCCCCAGTGAAGCAGTAACTTCACTGAGCCTGTCTGAATTCAATAAGAGACTGGACCGTGCACTTAGTCACATGATCTAAACATTTGGGTAGACCTGTGCGGTACCAGGAGTTGGACTTCATGATCCTTATGGGTCCCTTCTAACTCGGGATATTCTACAATTCTATGAAAATAAGATTGCACACATTGGTAAGACTTAAAAATCAGGGAAGATGGGTAGTGACCATGTTTACATTAAAAGTATTACTACCTTCTTTTCTACTGAAACTAAGCCATTGTAAACTCAACAAAAAATGAGTCATGAGGGCAGTGAGAAAACAAAAACATCTAAGCAGGCATTCAGAGAGAAGACCCTTGAGGTCTGTTACTTTTTATTATTATTATTATTATTATTATTATTATTATTATTATTATTATTATTATATTTTATTTTTCCTAGGGACAATCAAGTAGACAAGAATTAATTTGCACACATAATCTCAAAAGGCTCTATGGTTGCTTGTGCAGGTATCTGATAGTTTAGGGGCATAATAAGAGCTGAAAAAGTCTATCATATATCTGTATAGGTCACCATATTCTTAGGTAATAAGTCTTTGGGCAATTACGTACTGTTTTATAGACCCTTTGAAGATAGTATTGTATCCATTATCAAATAATTGTCAGACAGTAGTAGATATTTTCATTGGTATCGTTTATCATTTATCATAGGCTGAACATCAACAGCTCCCCAAATGTCTTGTCTGCCTGCCAGTTCTCCCCTAGTAAGTTTGAGCCTATTAATTCGTGGAAAATTGGCAATGAAAGTAAAGTAACATCCTACAAGAAGCCAATAAAGCATGTTTCTTGAGAATTGCAGCCTTTCTTTCATCCTCCAGGCATCAAGATATTACAAGTTCTCCTTGTCACGCAGCAGGCAGGATGATACAACCAAACACTAATCAGCACATGCGTTTGCCAGCCAAAGGCTGCATTTTCAAACAAACCCTCCTATGACTGACTGCTCAGCCATCAGGATTGCTAAGTTATGTTAAAGACAGCAGCAGCAACACCAGCAATGACAAAAAGAGTTAGGAATATTGCAGTGAGGATGCTTGCATCAGTTGATTACATGATGATATAGAGGATCCAAGCGTATTGCTGCTTTACTACAGAGAGAAAATTCAAAGAAAATATATGTTAGTTCTCCTATTTACAGAAGTATTTAAATATGGTTACAGCGGTGATGGATGCTAGATATGCCTACCTCTGCCTAGAAAATTATCACAAAACATTAATCAGTAGCAGCTTCCCACTCTGGATTACTGGGCAATCCTGTAGAGGTTGCAAAATTATGACAGATACCTCTTCAGCTCTAAGGTGGTGCAGAATCAGAAGAAGGTCTTAAAGTTGCCTCTTGCTTCTGTCTTATGACTTGGCTTCAAATTTTGTGTGCTGTGCATACTACAAAATTTCAGCCCTTGTAATAAGATTTATCAAATCTGTTCATTTGTAAGTTGGAGCCAGTAAGTTGGACATTACCTAAATTATTCAGATATAATAGTGACAATTTAGGTTATGTAAAATGCTGTGTTGCCAATGTATTTGTTTAAGAATTAGCACAAAAACAGAATCACAGAATCATCTAGGTTGGAAGATCATCCAAGATCATCTAGTCCAACCTCTGACCTAACACTAACAAGTCCTCCACTAAACCATATCACTAAGCTCTAAATCTAAATGTCTTTTAAAGACCTCCAGGGATGGTGACTCAACCACTTCCCTGGCACCCTATTCCAATGCCTAAAAACCCTTTCAGAATGCCTAACAACCCATCCTACAGCAGCACACAGATTGGGTAAAAGTACAAGTTCAGGAAATGGTGTGTCCAAGGGATCTCACCTTTGGACAAAAGGAAGATAGATTGCGCTATTTATAACCCCTCCTCCCTCACAACAAAGGGAGTGAAAGGACATGACAGACAGTGCCCAGCAAAATAGGTGGGTACCAGGCTGACATAAGGCCTAAAATATTCATGTGTTGTTCAGGCGGTCCCAGAGAATTTACGACACAGTTTTTGACATTGAGGAAGTTACAGTAAGGCTAATGACTTATTTTTAGTCTTCATTGTATACATCCCTGTGTCTGTGTTGCATTCATATAGTAATTTGATCCAGAGCACACTCTTTGGTAAGGTTTAAAAACAGGAACAAGAAGCTTTTTCTTACACTGAATATATAGCCTTGCTATGTGATGCAACTTTATGTGAGGATGTTGAGATGAGCAGAAGCAAAACAGGAAGATCAAAATGATTACAATATGGCTGAGAGTCTGAATTGAAGGCTTTTTTTTTTTTTTTTTAATAAAATAAAAAGATCATTAGCCATTCAAGGAAAAATAGAAGCTTATACAAACCATATGAACATATGAAATAGCGAGTTAGATAACATATGGAAAAGTTGAATTTGAATCTAGATAGACAAAGCTTACTGCAATTATTCTCTGCTCAAATAATAAACAAATAATTTAAGGTTTGTTGTAAGCTTTAAGACTGCACCCTAAGAGACATGAAATACCCATAACATTCCAATCTGAGAGAAGTAGTTGGAAATGTTAATGTGAATGTTTAGGCTCTGCTTCCAAATCCCAAATCCTTTCATTAGCAGAATATTTGTGAGATGTTTCATGTACCTTTTTTTAAATGAAAATATTTCTGCATTTGACTTCAAGTCTATTTAAAGTACATTTCTGGAGAAATGCTATTTTGTGTTACTCCCTATTCATTTCCAACTTATGTCTGTTATAGATGACAGCAAAATTTGTCCCAATATCTTCAGAGAGCCTAGTATTTTTTGTGTGTGCATGCAAAATAGGTAAAGAACTTATGTTTTTCTCAAACAAACAGGATTTATTATTACTATTAGTATCATTATTATTATAATCATCGTATTTCCAGGGTTATTTTTATATTTCTCTAAGATTTTCATGTATTAATGTAGTGTATTAATGTCATGTATTAATATATGGATAAAAAAAAAAAAAAAAAAAAAAAAAATCTGTGTAAAACCTATTTATTTTTACTAGAAATATTTTTATTTTATATGTCAAATTACAGACATATATTCAAGTAAATTCTGATTACACCAGGAAACATGTAAATACAAAGCATACTACACTCAAGTCAGTAGAAATAAGCTAAGGTAATATCAGTTATTGGTTAGGCTGGGGCTGAAGCTATTAATACTGCTTAAACTTTCTGCCCTCTACATGCATCATGGTAGTATGAAGCCTGTTGTTTTTCCTCCTCCTTTCTCATCTCCCTTTTCTCACTGTGCAGAGAACAACAAAATGCATATGTTCCTTTCAGATGTCACTCCATCCTAAGAGCCAGATCACGCCATCAATTTTTAAACACAACTACCCACTGAGATCAACGCAGAGTGCTACTTAAAACTAGACAGTAGGGTGTGACCCTGTAATACCAAGAAATATCTCTTTACTTAACTAAAACTCTGATTCCAATCACAACAGCAGCCTACCAGCATTAAACACTGCATCTGTAGCACTGCAGTATTGATACGTTGTATCCTACTGTGTTTCTAAATGTGATCATGGCTTGTACTGTTTCAGCTACCTGTGCTTCATTCTAGTTCATATTACGCATAAGGAAAAAAAAAATAAAAAAATAATTAAAAAAAAAAGTTTTAAAAAGGATAAAGAACCACAGGATGTGTAGGACCAGACACATGCATGCCTTATGCACAAATGTATCCATATTCTGTGCAAAGTCCTTCTGGACTAGCTCTAAAGCTATCAAAGCTACGGGGCCTTATCCTGAAAAGACTGATGTGTATGTTTAGCCACTCACTAAACAGTCTACCTAGTGTCAATATGGGTACTCGGTACTCAGCATGAAGCAAATGGGTATGGTCTTTGCAGAACTGGGGTCACACCAGTTGCTTTCAAAGTCTTACTCTCTTTACAGCTGTCATGCATCCTGCAGAAGCACTGTAATATTTTCTCACATATTGTAGCACATGTGATTTCACGTGAGGTGAATATCAGAGAGCAATCACACAGACAGACTCAGACACACACACACACACAGACACACAAACAGGTAAAATGCTGTAGCTGCAACTCTAGTTAGATTGTTACATACAAGCCAGGCAAATCAATCATAATAACAACTGTATTCATCCTCTGCATTTTACAGACTCAGACTCATTTTGGTTTCAGCAAATCAATCAAAGTCATTGATGTACCTAATATCTATTACACTCTTCTCTCTTGACCCCTTGTATTTCCACACATACTGTACACAGGTAAAAATTTTTTTGATTCATTTTCCTGGTACAGGAATGACATTGCATTTCTGTGAAATAATTGAAGGAAAAAAAAAAAAAAAAAAGAAAAAAAAAAAAAGACTCAGATATGTTATATGTTAACAGAGGGAAAAGGCAGGGAAAAGTACTCCAGGCATACACTGAAATCTTCTGACTCCCTGACTCCCATTGTTTAGAAGCATCTTTACAAGTGTGGCATTTTCAAAAGGGATTTAGAACCAGTTTTAACAAGATGCCTAAAGATAGCATTAAGCACACAGTGTGATTTTCAAAAAAGGAGAAATAGATGACATCTAATTTTCAAGTTGTTTTTAAAATAATGAGTGGGTTATTAAATGCTAAAATCACCTCTAACATGTGATTTAGGTTGTTAAATCACATAACAGAATTTGAAAAAATTATTTGCCAACAACAGCATAAGGTTCTATTTGAAAAAGGAAATGTAACAGCATCTCTGGAATTCCAGAACTTTTTGACTTCAGAATACTTGATTAGGCAAATATAATTTTCAGGGAATTACTGATACTTTTTGAATACTCTTTTTTCGCATAATTCAGCCTTGAGACCTTCTGCTTCCACCAAAGAATGAGTGAATTGCCCTAGATTTAGGAACATCGTTAGTTAGCTGGTGCAAATCCTATTCTGTGAAACATGCCATTTGGAAATTGGGATCTGTGTTATTATTTTGAGAGTAGAAAAAAATTAAATGTCTTCATTTTTATGTAGATGGAAGTCTGACAATTAGTAAAACTGGGGCATGCATACCATAAAAACTAAATTTCTCCTGTAGCTAAAGTCTGGATTACTATCACATTTTAAAAATTGAAGCCTAGCTTTTTGGTGGATGATAATTACTTCTGGATCAGATCTAGAATTTTTCTATTCCAAGGAACACATCCACTCCACTAAAATTCCCCTCCTCTTATGATGACACTGAAAAAAAAGGAGCACGATCCTTATGTAAAAAGCATAGTAGACTATCACAGGGAAAATATGATATCTGCTCCTATGACCTCAAGCATCTTTCATTTAACCAAGTCAAAACTGCTTTTTTGAACTGTCACCTGTTGATGATGGTGATCCTTCATAGTAAAAATACTTGGAGTACAAAAATTAATTTAACATGTAATTATATAGAAGAGAATATGCCGTACATGATGGCATTTCTAAAGCCAGCTGGCTGAAGTGAACAATATTTATTTTGGTGTCTCAGACAGAGCTTGAACATGCCCTAATTTTCCTGGAATAATAAAATATATGAAGTAAATGAATAAATAAATAAATAATAAAATATTTTAAATGAAGTTCCACACGTGTTACTATCTTTAGTGTGATTTAAGGCATATAGACAGGAATAGTAGTAGAATTGATTCAGCCTCTGCTGAATATTTTGGATGTTCCATTTATAACCTTGAAAATAGCAAACATACCAGTAGAAGGATATAAATAACACCATAGCAGAGGCTTGTGGAATTCTTCATGCCAACAGATCTTTCCATACAGCAACATATCAGCTTTACTTTCTAGTTGGTAACAGTACTCTGGTTTGGGAAACAAAAGAGAGATTCTCTCTTCTCTATTGCCCATGACACCACTAAATACTTCCTTTAGGTAGAGTTAATAAAGCTCTTCATATCACCTAGTACACAACACAATTGCGTATCTGGGCTTTTTGAAGTTGCAAAAGCTGTATGACCCAGACAACCATAATTTACTGTGACATAGCATTAGATGAGGTGCAGTCTGACACCATGCAAATACCAACTTGCAATACAGTACTGTGGCTTCTGAGGCCACACAAACACACAACAAGGGAACTGTCTGAAGAATTAAGCCCAAAGCAGATAATTTTCATAGAAAAGACACTTCAAAGGAAGACCAAAACATTGTTTCATTGTATTGTTATTTGTGATATTGAACATCATCCATCTATTTGCAAATGTATTCATCTGTGGTGTTGCCAGTGAAAGTGTGTGATCTCAGCTGAATTTTCTGTTTTGACCATAATTCCATATTAAAATATATTTTTACTCCATTATCAGCAGAATTGATGTAAAGTGGTAGCTACTCTCAAAGGTTTGTAAGGGTGAACATACAAATGCTGAGAGGAAAAACAAAAAAAAAAAAAAAACAAAAAACAAACAAACAAACAAACAAACAAACAAAAAAACCTGTGGGGGCTTTCTTTGACTCTTTTTAGAACTGTTACTACTGAAAAGCCAAATATCCGTAGCATCAGTAGTAACAAGCAGTCCAAAGATAACTGAACTGGTATAGAGCGATGTACATACCAAGTATGTAAATTAGTAGAGAAGATCTTATTTATTCTATCTTTTTTTCTATCTTTTTTTTTTTAACACTTGGGATTATGTTGGATGAACACTGACAGCTGAATTCTGTATAAAATAGTAATCTTGCAAAATTGTGTCAGCAAGGCAGATATTCTGACTGTTCTGTTTCATAGAATCACAGAATGTTTTGGACTGGAAGGGACCTTAAACATCATCTAGTTCCAACTTCCCTCCCCTCCCCCCTTCCCACCTTCCACTAAACCAGGTTGCACACAGCCCCATCCAACCTAGCTTTAAACACTTCCAGGGATGGGGCATCCATGGTTTCTCTGAGCAACCAGCCTCAACAAGCTCATAGGAAAGAATTTCTTCCTAATATCTACTTTTAGTTTAAAGCTGTTACCCCTTGTACCATCACTACATTCCCTTAACTTTCATGTGCCCCTTTAAGACCACTATTAGTTCTCCTCATAAAAAATGTCTACTTTGTTTAATTGGGATGACATTATTTCAGTTAGAGGAAATGTTAATAATAAAAAATAAATTATGTTTTAACA
Source organism: Heteronetta atricapilla (assembly GCA_011075105.1). Lineage (NCBI taxonomy): Eukaryota > Metazoa > Chordata > Aves > Anseriformes > Anatidae > Heteronetta > Heteronetta atricapilla. The sequence goes on from CM021733.1 coordinate 79,155,443, forward strand.
TTGCTGGTGATGGCCAGCAGCAGTTGAAAACATTTAATGTTAGTAGAATTGTAGGTTTCAATAGAAGAATGTAATTTTGATTACTCCCTCTTGTTCTTGTTTACAATAGTGATAGAATCATAGAATCATTAAGGTTGGAAAAGACCTCCCAGATGGTCCAACCGTAACCCTACGACCAATGTCACCTACTAAACCATGTCCCTAAGCACCAAATCCAACCTTCCCTTAAACACCCCCAGAGATGGTGACTCTACCATTTCCCTGAGCAACCCATTCCAATGCCTGAATACTCTTTCTGAGAAGAAATGATGGCATAACACAGAAAGACAAACAAACAAATAACAACAACAACAAAAACTTTCCCATGCTGAGAATTTGAGAACTGCAGGTATTTTGAAGGCCAAAATTTCTTTCTTTACAAAAAACAAAGTCTTGAATTCTTTCTTTGTTAAAGTGCTGAGAAAAGGACTCCACTTTTCTAGAAAGAAAAAACATAGCACAGGTATTCTCAGTTCTCTCTGAACTTGCGAAGAAGAATCTCACAAAGATGTTACCAGACCTTTTTTCTTATATTTGCTTTTTCCTGGGCCAGTTTCTGGCCCATACAATAATGTCATCAGCTATATTTTCTGTTTTTCTGGCTTCAATATGTTTGTAGAACATCTGAAATGGGCACAGAAGCCAGAGAACCTTGCTATAAAAAAGATAAAAAGAATAAATAAAAAAAAAAATGATGATATCTGTATGTTTAAATTTGATGTTGCTGTACTTAAAATTAGCCAGAATAAATAAATAAATAAATAAATAAATAAATAAATAAATAAATAAAACTGTTTACAGAAAGATTCACATATGTGTGAATCAGATTTGATGGGAGCAAGTCTTACAAAATGTCTTTAGCTATCAACATGATCACATAATCCATCTTTAGAACAAATGGGAAACTCATGTTAGCAAGATAAACAACATTTTTAGTCAGACTGCATAGTATTTTGAATTTAAGGGTGTCATGAACAACATTACCAGCCATGGGTGAAAGGATAGTAACTCAGTAGAAATACCTATAATGTATTAAAAGGTTTGGAGATTCCTCTACTTTGGAGGAGTCTGAAATTTCATAGACTTCAGAAAAGCACTTGCACACACACAAAAAACCTTTGAAATTACTCAGTCTGCTTATATAAGTAACTGCTCAAAGGTGCATAAAGGATCATGTCATTGCCCTTTGGGACTAGCTTTCATGAAAGGCCTACCAAGTATTTCATTAACATCACCATGTTCGGTGTGTGAAAATATTTGAATATGAGCTTACTTCAATTGCCTAGGGATTTTTAGATTTACCCATGCTGCATACTTAGACATTCCCCTCTCCTTCTCACTTCTTCTTATCTCCTGCTCCTTTTTCATGCCACATGCCACTAATGCAATCACAGGCCATTAGGGCAACTCACTCCCAGGCTCAGATATTGAAAAGTATAGTAAATGATCAAAGCTCAGGGTTAGTGTGAGCACCTGGTTGGCTTTGACCAACATCATTAGCTATGACAAGCAGAAATCCTTTTGTCTTCTCAGAAAAGTGTTCATGTTGGTGATATATTTATTTTGGTCTTATACTAGATATAAAAGTAGACTTGTGATTAAAACTTACAGCATATTTCTGGAAAGCAAAACTGCCTCTAAATGAATGCATGGAGTGCATGTACCTTAAAAATGAAAAATATAGTATGCTTTTAGCCAACAACATCTTTGTTAAAAAAAAAAAAAAAAAAAAAAAAAAAAAAAAGTCTAGAACTTTGTAACTAACTGTAGGTGTCTCCCAAATTCAATGTATCTGTGATACATTGGTACATTACCTACTGACTATTTTTCTTCCATATCCCTTGTGTTTTTCATGTTAAGTGTCTAAAATAGTTTAGATTACTTTATGTTTGTTTGTTTGTTTGTTTTAATGTATCTTGTATCAATGAGTTCCACAGGTGAATTATTAGTATGTGAGGTAAGGAGAAATCTTTGAGCAGTTTGAAACTTTCTGCTTCTACTCTTTCTTGTTCTATGTAGATATCAGAAGGGGTGGGGCACAAGTCCTTTGTAGATTTTGACATTTCACTCAGTTATTTGAATTTTCTTTCTTTGCTTATAATTAATTCCTCTCTCTGATGTTATATGTTCCAAATTAAATTGTATGCAAATGTATGAAAATAACAAATGACATGGAAATCAGGAATACTAGATAATAAATCATAACAGGTCTAGGTGGTAGATTGTCCACAACAACAATAACAAAAATATATTATTTTTATTATTATTATTTACAATATTTTATAACATTATAATATTTTATATTATAATTAATAATAATAATAATAAGACATTCTGGTCTAGTGATTTTCTATGATTTATCCAATATTCTGTGGAATACTTACATGATTTTAGGAATTAATTAATTAGATGTTCTAAATCATTCTTTTTAAGAATCTTCACCTCTCTCCCCCGCTATCTCTTTATATCTTTCTCTGTTTCATTGGCTTTATATATATAAAGCCAATATAAATAAAAATATAAATAATAAATATGACCTATTTTATATATCTTATATATAAAAGAAAAAAAAATCTAATCTCCAGACTTAAATATTTCTAAAGCAGATAGTCTTGGTAGTTGAGAATATCATGTTTGTACCTCAAATTTCCAATATTTTAGATTGCAACCATTCACCAATATATTAGTTTTGTTAACAGGTTATCACACAAAAAAAAAAAAAAAAAAAAAAAAAAAAAGAGGGGGGGGGGGGGGGGAGGGGGGGGGGGGGGGGGGGAGGGGAGAGGAGAGGAGAGGAGAGGAGAGGAGAGGACAGGACAGGACAGGACAGGACAGGACAGGACAGGACAGGACAGGACAGGACAGGAAACTGCATTTAACATTTAGTCCCAACATTTACCTGGTTGAGCTACATCATAGTCATTGTTGAAGTTGGTCATGTATTTGGGAGAAACGTAGCAATGTGGGTGGTCTGACTTGGTTAAAAGAATATTCCCAATACTCATCTAGATTTTTAAGAATCATACTGAGTATATACTAGTGTTCTTTGCTCTTGAAAATGCCCTTTAGTTTGCCAAACTTCTTGAAAAAGAAATGGAGATAAAATGTACAGATTTTACAAACTGATCTGCTGCTACTTTAAGCTACACTTTTTTTTCTTTTTCTTTTTTTCATTCTGTCTTAATTGAGAACTCATCTAGTTGCAACAACATGAACCTAATACAACAAACATGGATGTTTAGGGCAGCATGTTATTGACAAATCTCTGACTGATGATTTATTATGTACATCAATGGACAACACTTGTTCTGTCTATGAAACCTGTTTTCACAACTCTGCTCATCTGGGAGAAGCATGCTGTGCACAAATGGATGCATGGTTTGTTTTATACATTTGTGTTTTCTAGAAAGCCATGTATTTCATTCTGATTTATGTGCATGTTAACCCCTTCAGTCTGTTCTTTGACCTATAGGTATATGCAGATGACCTACAGATTTACCTACAGGCATATGCAGATGAACACTGGTGACTCCAGAAAGGCTGAATATGCAAATACTCTTCACATAATTCACCTGAACTTGCCCTGATGCAAGTAAAGCCAGATCCTCTTAATTCTGTAGGATCAGATCTTAGTCTGTTAGAAATGTAAAGGCTCAAAAAGTCTGCAAAAGCTGTATAATGGTAGCATGGTATATAGTGTTTCTAAATAAGACTGATTTTTATAATCACCCCCAAAATATAAGCTTTGTTATATATCTAGAACTACCAGAAAGCAACTGTCTGGAAAGAATCAGCTGATAGTGTGATAGCATCTGAAACAGATGTACTATACCGGTGCTTTAGCTAAAAACAAAATTCTTCATTCACTTTTTATAATATGTTTATTTTTTTGAAATAGTGATTTTATATATATATATATATATATGTATATATATATATATATTTTTTTTTTTTTCCTAGAGCTGCTTCTTTGTATGTTTCAGTGGAAAAGGTTAAGGTTCTTGAGTGACATGAGATCAGATGCAGAAAGTCCTTAGGGATTCTTCTTATAAATTCTTCCACATCCATATGCTGGCAAGAACAAGAGTACTTGAGTACTCTTGGCAAGTACAAGAGTACAATTTGTATTTGCAAGTACAAATACACTGCATAAGGAGTAGTGAAGTTACACTTACTGCAAGCATAATTTCATATATTGAATGTATTTTTTTGATAGCTGCCATTATAAACAATTAAGTAATATAATTACAGTCTTCTTGGGTTGACCTTTGCCACACTGCTTACTGTACAGCCTCTTAGGTAAGCCCATAGCATAGTTTTCTCATATATGGTCTTGCCTAGTTTGACCTCAAAAGCCTTCTTCACATGCAAAGCAGAGCTTTGGTATATTGTTGTTGTTGTTATTGTTGTTGCTTGTTTTTATTTTGTTTTTGTTATTTGTTTATGTGTTTAAAACAAACTTTTGACTTTATGCACACTTGCAAGGCTGAAGATAGAATCTTTGGTTTCAGCTAGAACCTACTTACTTTGGAACTGGAATGTGAGTATTGTGTCCAGTTCTGGGCTCCCTAGTACAAGAGGGACATAGAACTATTGGAGCAAGTTCAGAGGAAGGCTACAAAGACAATTAGAGGTTGGGAGCACCTGTAGTATGAGGGCAGGCTGAGAGAGCTGGACCTGTTTAGCCTGGAAAAGAGGAGACTGAGGGGAGACTTTATTAATGTATCTATAAATATCTGAGGGGAGAGTGTCAAGAGGATGGAGCCAGTCTCTTTTTAGTTATGCCCAGCTAAAGGAGAAGAGGCAACAGGCACAAACTGAAGCACAGAAGGTTCTGGTTGAATATGAGGGTGCACTTCTTTGCTGTGAGGTTGACAGAGCACTGGGACAGGTTGCCTAGAGAGGTTATGGAGTCTCCTTCTCTGGGTGACAGAGCACTGTAACAAGTTGCCCAGAGAGTGGAGTCTCCTTCTCTGGAGATATTCAAATGCTGCCTGGATGCCATCCTGTGCAATGTGCTCTAGGTGATCCTGCTCAGCAAGAGGTTGGACTAGGTGATCTTCAGAGGTCCCTTCCAATCTCAGCCATTCTGTGATTCTGTGAGGGAAGACCACTTCAATGCATTGTCCATTTGCAAGCCAATCCACGTACATTGCAATGTCCCCAGCCTCACATAGGATTTCTCCTGAGACATATCTTGGGACTCCTCCTTCAGTCAACACAGTGAAAATGAGAAAATGATTCTATATCTTGAAAAAAAAAAAAAAAAAAATTAAAATATTTACATATGGGTGGGTACGGGAAATAGTGAAGTCACAGTAGATCTTAAATATGCAAATCAGAAACCTGATTAAAAACTTAAGGTTCAGAATTTCTTTATTCTAATTACAATCCTAGTAGTTCCAAAAACATGGATTTTTAAAAAGTTAGCTTTACATGTATCTTTAATTACAAAGGTGACAAAGGTTTTCAGATCTTGGGGGGACATTCTTCATCATACATGTGTTTTCCTCTCTTCTTATAATATTAATAACCTATGAGGGAGAATGAAAACAAGCAAGTCAGCAAATGCAAAACATTCAGTTCATAGGGCTTTAGTGCTACAAGTTTCTAAATTTTGAAAACTTCCTGGTATCTCCATTCTTATTTCTGCAATAGTAGTACATCAAGTACATCATATGATTTTTATTTTTTTTTTCTTCTATCAGTTCAAAGTGCTCACCCTGTGATGGAAAGAACTGGCCAGTCAGCTGAACATAGGTGTGCATTTAGCTACAAGTTCAATCATGAACATCCAATCTGTGGTTTACTTCAAGGAATATCTTATGGTGGGACTTAACTTTGGAAAGTGTGGTATCCAAAACTAACATCAGTTCTGTATGTTTAAGCTAGTCTTTACTTTGGGATTCACCATGTTCTGAAGCTGTTGAAATGAATTAAATTTTAATAGAGCCTTTCCCCCTCTAGAGACAGTATCCAGAACCCATAGTTTAGTCTAGGTAATTGACTTTTAGATTTTTCAAAATAAATGAAATGTGTCTAGCCCTAAAAAAACAACTTTGGAATTTCACAGAAATAAGGATAAAGATCTCATTACAGAACCAGGAGCCAGAGATTATCATTACAATATTTTTCTGTTATTTTTGTGACAACTCTTATATAAAAGTTATCAAGTGGTAGAAACAGAGGTCATTCTGTCAGAATATTAACATATGCAAGCTGAAGGTCCTATTTGTTGGTCTTTTTAGTTGTCCTTTTAGGACCAGCTCACTTTTCAGTGTATTTCTCTTTTCGTGAAAAGGTGTCAGCTGCAAAAAGTGGTCATAGATACCAGTGCTTGCACTTTAGGGGATATCAGAGACATACATATATATATATATACATACATATACACTTATATAGACAGAGTGGTGTTTATAGTTGACATGAATGTACAGCTGGAAAATACTATAAAATAGTATAAAATAGTATAGCTGCAAAATAGTATAAAAATTTAATTTTTCATGTATGTTGCAATTTTTTTTTTTCTATAATTCGTTTATAAACTTGTGATGTAGTTAATAGTTTGAATGAAAACCTTGATTGCTAGAAAGGCAGGATAAAAGAAACAAGTGGTAACTGAATGCTGAATGAGTTATGGACATTGTTCTCCTGTAACTAAATTTATGGTAAATATCTTGCTCAAACCTATTATCACAGAATCACAGAATTGTAGGGGATGGAAGGAACCTTGAAAGATCATCAGGTCCAACCCCCCTACCAAAGCAGGTTCCTTAGAGCAGGCTGCCCAGGTAGGCATCCAGATGGGCCTTGAATATCTCCAGAGAAAGAGACTCCACAACCTCCCTGGGCAGCCTGTTCCAGTGCACTGTCACAGTGCACTGTGACAGTGCACTGTGAAGAAGTTCTTTCTCATATTGGTGTGGAACTTCCTGTGCTCCATCTTGTGGCCATTACCCCTTGTCCTGTCCCCACAAACCACTGAAAAGAGGTTGGCCAAATCCCTCTGTCTCCCACACCCCAGGTATTTACACACATTACACAGAATCATAGAATTTCTAGGTTGGAAGAGACCTCAAGATCATCGAGTCCAACTTCTGACCTAACACTAACAGTCCCCACTAAACCATATCCCTAAGCTCTACATCTAAATGTCTTTTAAAGACCTCCAGGGATGGTGACTCAACCACTTCCCTGGGCAGCCTGTTCCAATGTCTAACAACCATTTTGGTAAAGAAGTTCTTCCTAACATCCAACCTAAAACTCCCCTGGTGTAACTTTAGCTCATTCCCCCTCATCCTGTCACCAGGTACATGGGAGAATAGTTCAATCCCCACCTCACTACAGCCTCCTTTAAGGTACCTGTAGAGTGCAATAAGGTCGCCCCTGAGCCTCCTCTTCTCCAGGCTGAACAAGCCCAGCTCCCTCAGCTGCTCCTCATAAGACTTGTTCTCCAGGCCCCTCACCAGCTTCGTCGCCCTTCTCTGGACTCTCTCAAGAACCTCCATGTCCTTCTTGTAGCGAGGGGCCCAAAACTGAACACAGTACTCGAGGTGCAGCCTCACCAGAGCCGAGTACAGCAGGACAATCACTTCCCTAGCCCTGCTGGCCACACTGCTTCTTATACAAGCCAGGATGCTGTTGGCCTTCTTGGCCACCTGAGCACACTGCTGGCTCATATTCAGCCGACTATCAACCAATACTCCCAGGTCCTTCTCTGCCTGGCAGCTTTCCAACCACTCCTCTCCCAGTCTGTAGCTCTGCTTGGGGTTGTTGTGCCCCAGGTGCAGGACCCGGCACTTGGCCTTGTTGAACTTCATGCAGTTGACCTCAACCCATCGGTGCAGCCTATCCAGATCCTCCTGCAGAGCCTTCCTACCCTCGAGCAGATCGACACACGCACCTAACTTGGTGTCATCTGCAAACTTACTGAGGGTGCACTCAATGCCTTCATCCAGATCATCGATGAAGATATTAAAGAGGACTGCCCACAGCACCGAGCCCTGGGGAACGCCACTAGTGACTGGCCTCCAACTGGATTTGACTCCATTCACCACGAGTCTTTGGGCCTGGCTATCCAGCCAGTTTCTAACCCAACGAAACGTATGCCAGTCCAAGCCAAGAGCAGCCAGTTTCTTGAAGAGAATGCTGTGGGAGACGGTGTCAAAAGCCTTGCTGAAGTCAAGGTAGACCACATCCACAGCCTTTCCCTCATCCACCAAGCATGTCACTTTGCTGACTGGGCCTGATCGCCTGCTTCCCCTGCAAGTGTCACGTGATGATTCTCAAGATAATCTGCTCTATGAGCTTCCCTTGCACTGAGGTCAAACTGACAGGCCTATAGTTCCCCGGGTCTGCCCTCCGGCCCTTCTTGTAGATGGGCGTCACGTTAGCTAGCCGCCAGTCAGCTGGGACCTCCCCCAATAGCCAAGACTGCTGATAAATGATGGAAAGCAGCTTGGCCAGCTCCTCCGCCAGTTCACTCAGTACCCTCGGGTGGATCCCATCTGGCCCCATCGACTTGTGCACATCCAAGTGCCGTAGCAGGTCACCAACCATTTCTTCTTGGACAGTGAGGGCCACATTCTGCTCCCCATCCCCTTCTGCCAGCTCAGGGTACTGGGTATCCAGAGAAGAACCGGTATTACCGCTAAAGACTGAGGCAAAGAAGGCATTAAGCACCTCAGCCTTTTCCTCATCTTTTGTAACAACGTTTCCCCCCACATCCAGTAAAGGATGGAGATTTTCCTTAGTCCTCTGTTTTGCACTGATGTATTTGTAAAAAGATTTTTTGTTGTCTTTAATGGCAGTAGCCAGATTGAGCTCCAGATGAGCTTTGGCCTTTCTAATTTTGTCCCTGCACAGCCTCGTAACATCCTTATAGTCCTCCTCAGTGGCCTGCCCTTTTTTCCAAAGATTATAAACCCTCTTTTTCCTCCTAAGCTCAAGCTGCAACTCTGTGTTGAGCCAGGCTGGTCTTCGTCCACCTCAGCTCGTCTTTGGGCACGTGGGGATAGACCGCTCCTGCGCCATTAAGATTTCCTTCTTGAAGAGCACCCAGCCTTCCTGGACTCCTTTGCCCTTCAGAACCACCTCCCAAGGGACTCTACCAACCAGTGTCCTGAGCAGCTCAAAGTCAGCCCTCCGGAAGTCCAATACAGCAGTTTTCCTGGTCTTGCCAAGAATAGAGAACTCCACCATTTCGTGGTCACTCTGCCCAAGACAGCTTCCGACCACCACATCTCCCACGAGTCCTTCTCTGTTTGTGAAGAGAAGGTCTAGCGGGGCACCACCCCTGGTAGGCTCACTAACCAGCTGCGTCAGAAGCTATCTTCCACGTTCTCCAGAAACCTCCTAGACTGCTTTCTCTGGGCTGTGTTGTGCTTCCAGGATATGTCTGGGAATTTAAAGTCCCCCACTAGAACAAGTGCTGACGATTTCACAACTTCTGTCAGCTGCCTGTAGAACTCCTCATCTGTCTCCTCGTCCTGGTTCGGCGGTCTGTAACAGACCCCGCCCAGGACGCTAGCCTTGTTGGCCTTCCCACCAATCCTAACCCAAAGTGACTTGACCTTGACATTCCCAGCTTCAAGTTCCACAACATTGAAAGATTCTCTAATATAGAGAGCCACTCCACCACCCCTTCTATGATGCCTGTCCCTCCTGAAGAGCTTATAGCCAGTCATTGCAGCACTCCAGTCATGAGAGTGGTCCCACCATGTCTCCGTGATGGCAACCAAGTCATAGCCTGCCTGCTGCACGATGGCTTCCAGCTCCTCCTGTTTGTTACCCATGCTGCGTGCATTAGTGTAAATGCACTTCAGCTGGGCCATTGCCTTATCCCACAGCCTTGCTATTGTTCCCCCTGGCACAGCTCCAACAAGCCTTGTTTCAGCCCCATCCCCCATCATACCTAGTTTAAAGCCCTCTCAATGAGCCTGCCAGCTCCTGGCCCAGGATCCTTTTTCCCCTTAGAGACAAGGACCCGTCTGCAGCCATCAGGCCGGGTGCCAAGTAAAGCGCCCCATGGTCAAAAAAAAAACAATATTTCTGTGCTGGCACCAGCCCCTGAGCCACGTGTTTATCAGGCAGGCTTTTTGTGTCATGTCAGTACCTCTCCCTGCCACCGTAGGGATAGACGAAAACACCACCTGTACTCCTGCTTCCTCCACCAATCACCCCAGCCCCCTAAAGTCTCATTTGATAGCCTTGAGACTTCTGTCTTCAGTGTCATCACAGCCCGCCTGGACTATCAAAAGAGGATAATAGTCAGAGGGGCGAACCAGGTTGGGAAGCTTGCTGGCAACGTTCCTGACCCTGGCCCCAGGTAGGCAGCAGACTTCCCTAAGGGTAGGGTCAGGCCGACAAATAGGACCCTCTGTTCCCCTGAGGAGAGAGTCTCCCACAACAATAACCTTTCTTTCTTTCTTGGTGGAGTCAGTCCTGAGGTGTGGAGTTGACTTCCTCGCCCTAGGCATCCTCCTGGGTGCACTTTCTACCTTTTCCTCAGCCACTGGTCTCTCAATCTCCAGGGCCTCAAACCTGTTGCATAAGGGCACCTGGGAAGGTGGGGCCGGTGGGGGAGGGCATCGCCTACGATGTCGAGCAGGGACCTGTCTCCATTGATGAGATCCCCTCTCAGTCTTCTTTTCTCCAGGTTGAACAGACCCAGGTCCCTCAGCCTTTCTTCATAGGGAAGATAATCCAGGTCCCGTACCATCATTGTGGCCCTCCACTGGACTCTTTCCAGGAGATTCCTGTCTTTTTTGTACCAGGAAGCCCAGAACTGGACACAGTACTCCAGGTGCGGCCTGACCAGGGCAGAGTAGAGGGGTCCTGTTAATGCATGCCAGGATCCCATTGGCCTTCTTGGCCACCAGGGCACACTGCTGGCTCATGGTCAACCTGTCATCCACCAGGACCCCCAGGTCCTTCTCCTGAGGTCGTCCCCCAGCCTGTATTGATACGCCTGGTTGTTCCTTCCCAGGTGCAGGACTCTACACTTGCTCTTATTAAACCTCATTTGGTTTCTTGCTGCCCATCTCTCCAGCCAGTCCAGATCTCGCTGAATGACAGCACAGTCTTCTGGCATGTCAGCCACTCCTCCTTTGTGTCATCAGCATACTTGCTGAGGGCAGGCACTATTCCCTTGTCAAGGTTGTCAATGAAGATGTTGAACAAGACCTGACCCAGCACCGACCCCTGGGGAACACCTCTAGTCACAGGTCTCCAGCCAGACTCTGTGCAACCAATCACCACCCTCCGAGCTCAGACAGTCAGCCAGTTCTCAACTGACCTTACTGTCCACTCTTCTATCCCACACTTTCTCAGCTTTGCTAGCAGAATGTCATGGAGACAGTATCAAAAGCCTTGCTAATGTCAAGGTAGATGACATCTGCTGCTCTCCTCCATCAACCCAGCTAGTGATGCCACCATAGAAGGCAATGAGGTTGGTCAAGCACGACTTCCCCTTAGTGAATCCATGCTGACTACTCCTCATAACATACTTCTCTTCCAATTGCTTGGAGATGGCATCCAGAAAATGTTCCAACACCTTTCCAGGGTCAGAGGTGAGACTGACTGGCCTGTAGTTTCCCAGATCCTCCTTCTTGCCCTGCTTGAAGACCAGAGTGACATTGGTTATCCTCCAGTCTTCAGGCACCTCTCCTGTTCTCCAGGACCTTTCAAAGATGATAGAGAGTGGTTCGGCAATCACTTCTGCCAACTCCCTTAGCACACGTGGATGCATCCCAGTGGGACCCATGGATTTGTGTGCGTTGAGCCCACTCACATGCTCATGAACCACTCTCTCATCAACCAGGGGGGAGCCCTCCAGTACACAGACCCTTTCTCCTCCCTCCAGGGTTGGGGAGTCCTGGGGGGGAGTCCTTGAAGCAAAGACTGAAGCAAAGAAATCATTCAGTATCTCCACCTTCTCGGTGTCTTCCATTACCAGGACACCCCCCTCTTTCAGCAAGGGACCCACATTATCCCTAGACTTCCTTTTAGGGTTTACATACAAAAACAAACAAACAAACAAAAAAAACTTCTTATTATCCTTTATCTCTTTTGCAAGCCTCATCTCTCGGTGGGCTTTAGCCTTCCCAGTCGCGTCCCTGCAGGCTCTGACAACACTTCCGTACTCCCCCCGAGAAGACAGGCCCTTTTTCCACATTTCATCAACCTTCCTCTTCCTTTTGATCTTATCAATGATATCAATGAGCTCCTTGCTCACGCATGCAGGTTTCCTGGCCCCCTTCCCCTATTTCCTACTCTTAAGGATCCTGAGCTTGGAAGAAGTGCTGTTTAAATGTTGCCCAGTTCTCACAAGCAACCTTGCCTTCTAGCAACCTAGCCCATGAGATACCCACAAGCAGGTCCTGGTTGGAGGTCGAAGTTGGCTCTCTGAAAGTCCAGTGGAGCAATCCTGCTTTTAACCTTACTTCTTCCACCACGTCACATCTTGAACTCCACCATCTCATGATTGCTGCATCCCAAGATGCCCCCAACGTTCACATCCCTATCAAGCCCATCCCTGGTGATAAGAACAAGGTCCAGAAACACCTCCCATCTCATTGGCTCCTCCACCACCTGTGTCAGAAAGGTGGTGGAGGAGCCACCACTATGTTTATTACGTAAACATAGATTGTAAAAAATACAAAAAAAAATGTAAAAAATAAATTCAATATTTTAAAAATCTTTTTTTTCACTTTTAAAATGGAATATATATACACAGAACTAACAAGTTTTCTCATATATTAGAAATTTGAATTAGAATTGATATACACTTAAAAAAATTATTGATAAATATATTGATTATCTTTTGCAGAAAAAGCTTCCTCTTTTTTATAAGTAAATTTTGATCTTAGTAAATTTAAATATTTCTGAGCAGTTACATTTTTTAACAGTTTTTAAAGTTTTATTTTTTTTAACATTTTGCATTTAATATTCCATCTTTCAAAATTTTACCTGAAAATTTGGGATGACTGAAAATTTAACCCTGTGAAAAGTTGATCAGTGCTTTCTGGTTGGTTCTATATTAATAGGATGTTCTGCTTCCTAAGAAAATATTTATAAAGACACGGTGATTTGCATGCATTGATACATCATATTTTTTTGAGAGGCATGCCTAATGTGTATAATTTTTGTATTTAAAGGCATAAAATTTTGAAAAAGGCTAATTATATCCTGCATTATCTCTTGATGACAGAGCATCAACAATCTATTTTAAGTGACAAGCAATTTGTAGAAGAAGCTTTGCCACTTTCAAATGTCAGTTAAAAATAAAATCAACCACATCTTTTAGATTATGGATTTCAGGGGAGCATGAAGGATGGGTGTTAAAATAATAATAATAATAATAATAATTTTAAAAGTATGCATTTGAAACTATGAAAAAAAAGAAGAAGAAGAAGAAGAAGAAGAAGAAGAATTTGAAGATGTTCTGATACAGTGAATTCTATTAAAACCTCAGTAAGTGATACTTCAAAATGGCACTGCCCCCTTTTTGGGACAGTGGACAGGAGAAGACTCTGCGGATCCCTGGAGTACTGGATATGCATTTTCTAATGATCGTCACAATTTTATTTTGTTCCGATTATCCACGCAGCACTTATAATATTAGTAGAGACCTATACATCTCAGCACATTCTTGTTTCTCTACTCAACCTTTTATAATCTAGATTTTTTCTGTTCCACTAAACAGTAATTTATTAAACTTTAGGTGAACTATTTCCACTTAACAATCAAATTAATGACATAATGTTCATCTCAGCCTAAAAAAAAAAAAAAAAAAAAAAAAAAGTTTTGGAAATTATGTAGTTTTATTCATAATAAAAGCATAAGAACTTCATGCTTATGTCATAGTTATCTTGCTATCTTGCAGCATTTAAAATGACTGTAGATGATATTTGGACAACTGAATTGATCCCTTAAGATTTTTAGAAAACATAGTGAAATCTTAAAATCCAGTAATAAACTATAATACAGAAAACAAAATTAATGACTTAGTTCTGAGTCTTCTTGTTTGGGGACTTTATTTATAAATGTACATAATTAATGTATTAGGCATATGATATATAATATTTCAAACCCAAATCTTCTTGCTGCTTTAAATATGTACTCAAAAAGAAACACTACCTAATGAAAAAAAAGTGCAAACAGAAGTGTAAAGAAAACCTTTAACAAGTCTCCAGCCAGACAGAAGTTATGATCCTGATCCTAGATGATCATCTAGGATTAGTGGGAATCTGAGGACCTTAAAAACTGGATTTTCTCCATCCTGTGTCATTACTTAACTAGAGCATTCTGATTGCTTTGCTATATTTCATTGTGATAAAAAAGTCTTCATAAATTATTAACACATTAATTTGAGTGCTTTTCAAGATTTGAATATCATGCTTTCCATTTTGCATTTGTATGATGTTGCATAGGCAACATCATACAGCAAGTCTATATTAGACTTGTCTCTAATCTATTCACAGACAAATGCTGTAAAGATCTAATTCAGACACTTGCCATTACTTACAGTCATTGGTGTCTTCACTATTTTTTTCCTAGCACATTCCCCACTTCCAATTCAAATTCTGGACATTTCAGCATCCTTCCAACCAATTCTCCCCCTCCCTCTTCAGACCCCCTGTCATTCTGAATTAATTATTGAACTTACAGTTTCCACCAGTAATTTGCCTTCATCATGTGAGCTTGAAGTGGTTCTTAGTATTCAGTTCTGTCTCTTCTTCCTCCCTTCTTTCTGACTCATATCAGGCAGTACTGACACTTGTTAGTGATCTTATACTCCTACATCACAGTCATTATATATTTTTTTCTAAACATTTATTATATAGGAATATTTCCTTAATAAAACCCACTCTTTCTTCTCTACGTACCCTCATTAGAGGTGTTGCAGTGTTTTTGTTGTTGTTTGTTTGGGTTTTTGTTTGTTTGTTTTTATTCTTCATGCAAGATATCAACCACTCTAGTAGTTACCTTAAAGGTAACTTCAGTAACCATTAGGTAGCAAACCATGTTGTCCTAGGATCTTCTTTTAATAATGATTTTCATTCCCCTTTGATTTTCCCTTCTGTTATTTATATAACTCACTTCCCTCATAAAGTACAGCAATCTTATGTGAATAAGTAAGGTCTTTAACTTGGTGCATTTAGCAACTGGTATGATACAAACCCACTATAAACTGAGATTTCCCTTTGGTATAAGAAAGAAGCATAGCAAAGAAAAAAATAATAAAGAATCCTCAGTGAACTGCTTTCAAGTATCCATTAAGAATAAGATATGTCAAAAAACAAAAGTGATTGATAATGTAAATAAAAACTGAAGAATGAGTGCCTCTTTCAGTGAAAGCAATGTTTTTGTCCCACAATCAAGAAAATATAAAATATCACTTGTTCTAAAACTTCAAATAAGATGTTAAATAATAGAGCAACCAGTGACTAAAAAAAAAATAAAATTAAATTAAGTTAAAAAAAAGGAAAATTTAATGTAATGTGTGTTCTTAATTTTAACTGTAATAAAGCTGAATTACTCAGTTCAGGTAGGATAATGGGCTGAAGAAATATATACTATACATACAGTGCTTGGCTTTGTAAGCTTTTATTGATGAAGCAAGATTCAAACTAAAATTATAAGGAAAAACCCTAACAAAAGTGAACATGATTTTACTAATATCTGTTACTTATATATTCAATACAGATTTCTTTTTTCTGTGTTATTTGTTCTCAGTCAGGATTGTTCTCTAACATACCAGTAAGGATGAAATATTCTCTAAAGGTAACTGTTGTTTTTTTTCATTGACAAAATATAGAGTGGGGTCTATATGATGAACTTAAAATAGCAACCTATATTTTAGATAATTAATGGTAGAGAAAAAAAAAAAAAACTCATAAATAATGAGACCATCACAATCTTGTTTGGATTTATTTTTAATATGTTATAAAAAAGTATATCAGTTATTTTTCAGACAATAAATGGTATGTAGTTATGTAGTATTTATTTACTAATATCACAGTAGTTATTTACTTTGCTTCTAAACACATGATAGGACATACTGTCATCAATATTTCCAGATAAGGAATAGCAAGAGGGTTACAGGGGCAGAGGGAAATATCAAAATATTGGGTTTTCCTTTAAAAAAGCTTGGATGATTTTCTCTTATTTTTCTTTTTTTTTTTCTTTTTTTTTCTTTTTTTTCTTTTTTTTTTTCTTTTCCTTTTAATTATCCTTCTTGCTTATGAAGACAAAATGTTGTAAATGCAGGGAAAAAATAAGTTGTTTGTTTGTTTGTTTGTTTGTTTAGTGTGGTCACATATTTTAGCAAAACAAAAAATACTAAGAAGGAAATGTGAAAAGGTTAGTCATAATACATTATTTTTACTAGTTTGTATTGGTCTCATCATATTGTATTGGGTTTATGTGGCAAGGGCTTGGTAGCAGGGGGCTGCAGGTTTAGCCTCTCTGAGCAGAGCCCAGGAACTGTCCCATGTCACATCAGAGCCTGCTCCAGCCATATCCAAAGGGAACTGCTGCAGAATAACTGGGAGAACAATGAGTGAGAACCAGTTCTGTTTTGCCCATGACAACAATTGCTGAGGGATTACCCTTTCCTTATTTCAACCCTTAAGCCCTTTCCCTTTGAGGAGGGGGAGCTGTTTTGGTGGAGTTCAGCTGTCCAGCAGGGTAAAACCACTACACCTCCCTACCTCAAACTCCCCACAAACTATCAAAATA
This sequence comes from Heteronetta atricapilla, assembly GCA_011075105.1. Classification (NCBI taxonomy): domain Eukaryota; kingdom Metazoa; phylum Chordata; class Aves; order Anseriformes; family Anatidae; genus Heteronetta; species Heteronetta atricapilla. The sequence continues at coordinate 79,172,225 of CM021733.1, forward strand.
CATAACATGGAATGCTTTACTTCTCTGTTTCCAAGATCCATAATGTCATGCAATTAGAATGTAATTGGCCTAAGGTGAGGGTCTTGCATACAGGTCTGAATTATGTCATCAAGACTGTAGGCAGAGAACACTTAACAAAACTATGGCTGGAAGATATTCTAAGCTTTAATAACGGGGACAAGGTTTTCAGGAACTCTACCATGTTATTATCTAAAGCAGGAGGTGATATTGTGCATGTTAAATATGGAAATTATGATCTCAGAAGGGGTAGAAAGGTGTTTTCATTGAAGAAAAGAAGAAGTAGGCAGATCTTAAAATACCAGATACATTTCATGTTGTCACAGCTGTCTTTTAAAATATACATACAGCACAGGTATAACATATTATGCATAGGGACAGATCAGAATGCTTTGTAGACTGGTATAAATCTGCTTCATTAGATTTTATTTTGGAGTGATGATTGCAACAAAAAGAATGTTGACCTCAAACTTGGCAAGTCACAGCTAATAGTGTTTTAAGATTTTTGACCATTTTTGAAGTGAATTGGGTAAGGGCTATGGAGGTGCTCACAAGAGTTCAAAAAGTTTAAAAAACTTTTTTGGCACTTTGTAGGGAAAAAGATAAATATTTAATTTACTTTGTGTCTTTAGTTGAGATCTAAAAAGTAAAAGGTCAGATGGTTCTTCTTTAATTTTAAAATATATTAGGATTTAAAATGGAATGTCTTATATAGGGCATTCAAGGACTGATAAGAGTTACAGGTGTAATTTTTGGTATTATTTTATAACCACCATTGTAGCATCAAACAATTTCTTCTGTTTATAGTTTGTTTGTTTGTTTGTTTGTTTGTTTAGTTTGTTTTTGTTGTTGTTGTTGTTGTTTATGGTCTTGGATGTGTGAACAGTGATGTGAAAGCACAGCTAGAAACAACAGCTTCTATGGCTAGTATTTGTAAACAAACACCTTGTAAATTGGGGAAGAAAAAAAAGTAAGTATGAGAAATCTTGTCTTGGATTGTCTAGGATTTTACTATAATTGGGACAGAAATGAAAATCATTTTTAATTTTGCATTTATCTCAAAAGAAAATATGTTCACATGCTCCTAATGAGCCCTTCTGTATTCATTCATGCCTTCTTTATCTGTGCTTTAGCTCTGTTAGGAACACTTGCCAAGGAAAAGGAGACTTTAACTAAAGCTAACTTTAAGGCTAAGCAGATGAACCATTTAGACATTAAAACTACTAACATGCAAAATAATGTTTCCTGGCATTACACAAATCCATTGACTCTGTAAACAACTGAAAGCCTTGAGAGAATGCGTTTTCCATGATGATTGTACTTGCTTTGAAAAATCACAGTACAAAAGATTGGCAGTTTCCTATCTTAAAATTTCAGGGAGTGAAGATTTAAGAATGAGAGAGATTGAAAGTATTTCCTTAAATTCTTTATTTTCTGCTCTGGGGTAATCATTACACAACACAGCTCCTTTACCCATGATCTGATATACTGAAAACACTAGAATTTTATGACAAATTGTCATTTATACTGCTTTGTTTATATATATAAATATAATTTATTTATTTATTTTAATGTATAACTAAAGGCTTTGCTGGATACCAACTTGTATTCTCAGTTAATAAAAGTTAACTGAAAATGCCGTTTAGCTTTTTTTTTTTTTTTTCATTTTTAAGTATTTTTTCTCTTTTTTCCTAAGTTACATGACTAGTGGTGGGCAAATTTAACTGTTCATGCTAATGTTCCTTTTTACCTTGAGTTTCTCCCTTTAGTTCTATTTTGTGTTTTGATTTCTAAGGAAACAAAAACTTTATGTAAACCCTGCTTCAAAACATTCTTACCAGGATAAAGAGCCAGATATAATGAAAATTAACTAAACAAAAAAGTGGTAATAAACAATATTGTATTTTCTTATTCCTAGCAAATTAAAAATTATGGTTGTCTGAACTGTAGAAATCTATGCAATTAATGAACATGACTCATAATGTCAGAAATTTATAAGTTGCAGAAAAGTCCATTTCCATTGTGACATAACTAGAATACACCTACTTTGCTTAACTAAAAAACTATAAAAGTAAGCTAATACAGTCTAATTTTATTTCTTGAAGGAAAGGATGAAGACAGATTTATTTTCTTCTAGGACATGAAAGCCTATTTTTTCCTAGTGTTACTCCATAAGGTTTGGAGTCTTCGTTTGGAGTATATATATATATATATTGAACTTGTATAATATGAAAAGAGAAAAGAAATGCAAGTTAGGAATGGAAATTGAAAACAAGTTTAAGAAATGTATAAAGGCAGATATTACAAGGCAAATTAAGCAGAAACTCGAAGCATGATGCCACTGCCAAAACAGACAATGCTGCTCTTAAATTTAGAAATGTTATTTGAGACAAAGGGAAAAAGTGTGGCTGAAGAAAATAATAATAATAATAATAATAATAAAATACTTATTTTGTTCTTGCATTTACATTTTGTTCTCATAAGCAAGAAAGATAATAAAAATATAAAAGTGCAAGGCAAGTAAGTTCTTCAAGTGATCTGCAACTTCTTAGAAACATTTATAGAGACAGCAAGAATTAAATCTAGGTGTATTCTTCAGCCTTTACACCAACAAACTACAACAGAATTTAACATGGTACCTATAGATCACCTTTATGTAAAATTATCTTGAATTATGAGAGGTTTTGTGGTCACAGGCAGTTTATTAAACAGATTACAGTTCTAGAAGGAAATGTAATCTATATCAATAAATAAAAGACGTCAGTGCCCATTATTTGACCCTGAAGGCAAGAGCTGGTGTGTCCTCACAGGTCAGCATACTCCCAAACCAAGCTGAGATATTTTAGTTCCAAATTTCTCATCTGAATACCCTACATATTATGATAAGAAGTATGGGAAAACTTTAGGTTTCAAAGATATTTTAAATTACCTATGATAACTAAGCCATTGACTTCTGTCGTCATGAAAGTAACTCATGGAGGAATATGTTCCAGTTAGTAATTACTCTTCATATTTTGGATCAAATAAATAAACTAACAGACAGGGTTTTTTGTTTGTTTGTTTGTTTTTATCATTATTGTCATCTGTATCTTCTCTGCAAACAACAGAAATTCATTAGAGTGCGTGATTACCATCTTCTTTTTCAGTGAGTTCGTGCATATAAACTTACACACACATAACTGTGTCCTATATTTGTATTTACATATACAATCATTACATAGAAGGTGAATTTAAAGTACGTAACTAATCTGCAGAACAGAAAATGAGACTGTTTTTGTCTTTTGCAAATTCATCCTCTCAAAATGCTTGTTTGTTTCATTAGGGTAAAGTTCCATGGAAAGAAAGCTAAAATAGAACCTTACAAATGTTTTTTGTTTTTGTTTGTTTGTTTGTTTGTTTGTTTTTGTAACTTAATCTCTCTGATTTAGATGTTCATAGAGTGGGATTTGCAGATTTGCTATTGGTTAAGCTCGCTACATTCTCATTGAAATCAATTCTGTTGCCATCTTTAATTTCAAGGGAAACCAAGAGAGACTTTTCTCTCAAGGACTTTCAAAACTCCAAATCCTAAAGTCAGTATTCTATTTTTATTAAAGTTCCTGCTCACCCATCTGGATAAATTTTCTGGCAAACTCCTGCCTTTGGAGGCAATACGATTTTATTATTTGTTTTTTACTGAAGACCCTAAATTTAACATCTAAAGAGAGGTTGAAGGCAGTTTAATCACTATTTAAATTATCTCAGGGTAGAAAGAAGTTACTTTCTTTTAACACATATATTTAACATTTTTGAAAATTCTCTTTGGAAAAACTCTATGACTACTGATCATGAAACGGAGATATCTTAAACAAAGACAATTTTACTTGGAAAAAAAAATCAGCAGGAGAATAAACTGCATCCTCTTTTACACTTTACAAGAAGCTTCTTAATGATGAGGTCCAAACCTGTAACTTCTTGACAAAATAAAACTCATCTTATGGCTACACAAATCACTTTTTTGTTTGTTTTTTTGTTTGTTTGTTTTTAACTCTCAGCTCTTCTGGGAGTTTCACTTAGTCTCCAGTTTGAAACCTCACATTGTCAGCCACTCCCATATGCCTAAATTCAGCGTTATTTCATAACCTCCTTGGCAATACCCTCCTGATATTTTTACTATTGTTCTCCCTTAGAACATTGTTATGTTAAAGGGTAATTATCGGAGTCAAATGTTCACCTATTTCAGAGCCCTTTCAGGGACTTTCACTGAGATAGTTTCATAAAGTTGAAAGTATTTAATAAGGCAACAGACATAACAAATTCAAAATTACCATTTATAAATATAGTTGCGGCGATAGCACTAATATATGATAATTGTGCTAGTAAAATGCTATCCTGGGTATTCCTAACCAAAAGGTGAAAGCACAGAGCTTACCAAGGAGGTGTCCCTGTCTTTCTTGAGAAGGAACAGAGCCTGTCGACTGCCTCTTCCAGGTCTCTAATGTCTTCTTTCTGCCCCACCTCTAACTTTTCTGTCACTTCATCTAACTAATTCTAACACTAACTCTTTTTCCTAACACTAACACTTTTCCTACACTCTTCTTTTCCTTTTATATCCTACTCTTATCTGTTTCCTGCCCTGGGGTTACATTTAGCATGATTTGGGTGGAGAGTTGAGTACTATAGTCTTACATGTTTAGCATGTACTGACATGCATTAATGAGCATTAAGCTCATTATCATATCCAGGGATGTTCACTTTAATATTCATTCTACAAGCAAAAGATTTCACTCTGGGCACCACAGCCTTCAAGATTCTGTTCTGCTGACAAAACAAGACTGTCCTGCCACCATAAGACTCCCTCTTTTGGCAGCCTTTCATACCAAAGCCTGTGGACATCCATCCACAAAGCCTGTGGACATCCATCCACAAAGTCTGTCCACAAAGACATAAGCAGAAGCAAGCTGTTCAACTCACCCCATGCCCAAGGCCAGTGCTTATCAGTGACATTAATAAGTCTGACTATTCTCCACAGACATGCAGTGGTCTTTGTCACTGGCCCCATACAACAGTCAGAGCACACTTTGCATAAAGGAGCAAGCCTTTCTTCTAAACTTGTGTAGTAATTTCCTCTAACATTTCAGACATTCCTTTGATCTTGTGACATCCAATTACTTTCCTGTCCTATGCAGTGATATCTTACCTGCTGGAGCTCATCCAATCTGCCGTGCCTTTCCCAAGTGTAAGTGTAAATCTTTCAAACTGTTCACATGCACTCCTGCAGCAACGTTTTCCTACCCCAGAATATCTTTGAATGCTAATTAGTTTGTCACTATTCTGATTTCAGATGTTAAATATATGTATTTATATATTAAACTCCTTCTCTTTTTTTTTTCTTTTTTTTTTTTTTTTTTCTTTTTCCAAATAATTGCAGTTTATCAGTAAACCAAGCCAATAGCAAGAATGATTTCTTGGCAAATCTTGTCCATTCTGACCCACAACATTTAGTGAAGCTGATTTAGAAGATTTTGAGCATCTTAATTCAGAGGGAGGATCTTTTTATTTAAGAGTCAATAAATACAAAGAAATAGATTTTGCAAAATAAGAAAGCAAGATTCTGCTTTGTACTGGCACTTTGGTGAAGACTTTAAGCTTCCTACCTTACCATTATGTTACAACCAATGCTACTTCAATAGCACCAGGGGAAAAGTGAGTATATCTAAGTTCTCAGTGAATCTATAGGGGAGTTTCTCTTGCTGAGATGAAAATCCTCCACTGCAAAGGTAGCTTAGTACAATTTAGGGCTCAAACCTACCAATCCATCTGCTTCAAATTATATTGTGTAAAACACAAAGTAATCAGTATATCTTTGGAACAGAAAGATCCTGGATGCATTGTGGAAATTTTAGTATTTGTAAGTCTTATAAAGGTCTTGATATTTAAGCATATATCAGTATTAATTTTTTTTGAGATAATGAACAACTGCAACAAAAGTCCAAAGGATAACAAAATGGTTTGAAGAAAATAGAACAAATATCATGTGACTTTTCACCACAACAAAAAGATCAGGAGAAAAGTATAAGCATTTACACACCAAAAAAAAAAAAAAAAAAAAAAAATCCTATTCTACATCAGCCCATAAAATTTATTCCACAGTTAGTAGATTTTAGGTATGTTATATCAACAGAAAACAACTTTTTATATAGTGGAGTATCCAGTTACAATTTCTCAAGGTGAAGAATTGACTGCAGGTGAATTGGTGGAGCTGAAGTGGGGTCTGAAGTTTAACATGTCAAAATCTCAGGAATTCTAAAAACATCTTTTCTGACATGTTGTGATTGTGGATGTTTTGCTAAATTTCTCTCTGTCTAAACACTACCCCCTCTACATAAGCCATAATAAATGCATGGACCTCTAGGTAGATGTATTCAATACCATAAGAATGTTCCTCATTTGAATTTGACTGTTTTTTATCAAGCAGCATTATGAATGCTAAGCAGCTTACTCCTAGCTGGACCCAGGTGGGGAAAAAAGGTGGGTAGAAAGAATAAAAAGATTAGGTTCTAAAAGGGTTTTCTTTCACGGTCTTTCTTTTAACTCAAAGAAAAAAAAAAAAAAAAAAAAGTTACAGCTGCTGTTAATATGAAGAAAGTTGGGATTTTTCCTGTCTGAAAGATCTGTTTCAGATAATATGTGTGTGTTAACTCCTCTAATAATCTCTATAGAGAAGATGATACTAAATGTATATAGAATCTAATTTTCTGTGAAGTGCTATTTCAGCAACTCTCTTTGCCAGACAGATGCTTGACCATCTTTTTCTCATAAATTTAGTCAATTAATGTATTTATGTTATTTGTGGTTTTAGGGTTTTAGACATAAAAATGCATAAGTTTTGTTAGATTAAAAAAAAAAAAAAAAAAAAAAAAAGAGAGAGAGAGAGATTGAGAAAGAGAGAGTGGGGAAGAAGACACAAGGGATTACTGTTGCGATATGTTGTATGTCTATACCTAAGCTAAGTTCGCTGGTTATGCTTCCAGCCTGAAGCAAGACTTGTGTGTTCAGCAGCCCTTTGTTCTGCAAGTCAGTTGTTTTAAAGAAAAAGGATAGCTGCCTGCCCCTACAAATCTCTTCTCTACTATAAACAGTGGGCAGATGGGAAAGAAAGTAAAAGTCATGTTAGTGGTTACTGTTACAACAGAATAAATCCTAAATAAAACTTCCCTGAACCTGTGAACATTTAAATCATTTCAACATGTGGGCAGCTTCATTGATGTTGATTATATTACTCCTCTGCTGAATTTAAGCACATACTTAAAGGATTTGTTTGGCTGGGGCATGTGAGTAGAAGCTGACCCTGGATTTTTTCTCCAAGTGTGCACAGACATATGCAAGAAGTGTGTAATGTACACCAGCGCACCTAATACCACCATTGTAAGCCTTTACAATGGCACTCAGAAATGCAGATAAGCCATGTAAATCAGTAATGCCAACTTTCTATCTTTCAATCACCTCCTTTAATGCTTTGTGAATCTCAAGGTTTTAAGGGAAAAGACTTCTCACTAGACTGCAGTTTCCACAGCCAGGAGTTTAATACATGTCAATCTTTTCAAAAAACTTACCAGAACTAAGATAGATTTAACTTACACACTTTAATGTATTATCTTAATCTCTAATGTTTCTGAAAGACACAATCATGTTTTTTTGGTGTAATTTAATAAAATTAAACAAATCAATCAGTAAATTTCTATTTCAGTTTTATATTAACTTTTTGAAACTAAGTATGCTTGTGTCTGTTCTATCGTGTCCAGGGAAAATAATAAGAGTGCATATTTCTTTCAGAATATATAACCTAAGATCATAAACTGTCTGTCTACAAAGTGCAGAGATATTTTATTAACAACCTTTCTGGGCACAGTCTGGAAATCAAATGCTTCCCATATGAATGAGAATATGGCTGTTGTGAATCACTAAAACATAAACATACTGATGATATTTCGTTCATATGCACATTATATGGTCTCTTTTAAAGACATAACTCTGAGTTGTGTGGTTGCCATGCAAGAAACAGTGACAAAGGGAGTTGAGAAAGTTAACCTTATATTAAGTTGAGGGGAAAGTAAGAAGTATTTTCCACATCTTTTTTTTTTTTTTTTCATAGAAGAGACACTAGGAAATAAACATATATATGTGTGTGGGGAACTTACTAATAATATATATATTATTACTAATAATATATATATTATTAGTAAGTTCCCCTTTTCACTATAGATCTTTTCCAGTGTTCTGCTTTACAGCTAAACTCCCTGAGACCTGACGTGGGATTTAGTAAGCTTTAGATAACATAATCTCTATCTAATGGGAATTTCTGAAGCCAGTCACTAAGTGTATGAATTATTATAAGAAAAGAAAATCAAATTTAATATCAAAGAACTAACTTTAGAAGTTCAAGCAGCGGACAATATTCATTTTCCATTGACAGAATTGTTTAATAAGAATCTATCAGCAGTACAGGAAACGCTAGGTACTCCAGCAATAAGTGAATCACTATGGCTTATTTCCTTTTAATTCTATGATCCCAGCTGGAATAAGGTGTGATTGGAGAATGGTTTAATTGTTCATAGACATCTGTCTTTGGATTCAATTGAAAAATAATATCCTGGGCATAAAATGGCCTACAGAATTTTTGACATTTTTATATCTTTCACAATCAAGGCATTGTCAGAAAGTCAAGTAGTGGAGCTCTGAAAAACTTATGGATATATTTAAAGTAGGAGAGAATAAAACTCTGGTAATATACACAGCTGGAAAGCAGATGTTCAATTGAGTGTACTCAGTACTTAGAGAAAGCTATTAAAGCTGTTACTTACTCAAATGAGAAATTTCTATAATTTATTGTTCTCTCTTTTTTGATTTCCCCTTTCCCTTTCATTTTGAGCAGACTATAGGATTTTTTCTTTTCATATTGTTGAAGTCAATTACCCTAAAAGTCTGACTTGGTGCAGTATACTACATGATTGCTGAAGAATGCCCAAGGCTACTGTCAATCAAATTAGCCAGTGACTTATGAGTTGTTTACTGTACTGTGAAATGAAGTGATAAATGTGTGTCAACCAGTAAAATGTGACATTTAGTATTGGATATACCCACTTGAAATAGGTTTTGCGTCAGCTTTATTCATTTCTCACCAGACTGGCACATATTTTTAACTGAGCTCTGATTATCAAAGGAGACATATTATATTAAGCTTTATAAGGTACTGGCAATCACTCAGCTCAAAACTTGAAAGGCTTGTGTGGTCCACCTCTTGCCTATTCAGTACCTGAGGTGCACACAGGATGCCACTGAGCATTCACAATTTTCATTTGCCTGATAAACAGTGGCAGAAAGAACTTATTTTTCTGTCCTTTGATTCTAAACAGTAATTTTGAGTGAGCACCTCTGGTTCAAATAATTAACAAAACAGTGGACTAGAATAAATTAAGGACTGTTGTTTTTACTCTTACAAAGTAAAAAAAAAATAATTTTGAAATTAAAATCTGAGCAGGAAGGATATGATCACTTACTTGATGTATCATATCAAAAAGAAGCTTGCATTGCATGACTTTATAGACAATGACTTGCTGAAGTATTCATCTGCGCTCACACTGCAGTGAAACTCTAACCTGGATCTGTGAAAGCCTAATTAGCAGTTCTTGAAAGAAAATCAGAGCACTGGAAATCTAAACCAAACAAGAGCATCTTTATTTCCTCCAGAGGGAGATGACATGCCATTCCCACCAAATGTTTTATTAAAAAATCAATTTAAATGCTTTCAAAATTCCTCTTCCCATGACACAGAAGAGAGCTCACCTCTTTCCCTGTTTGTAATAGCCAAGCACTTCTGTAAACTATGCTGGAAATGTAGAAAAGGAAAAGGTACTGATAACTTTGCCTATCATCTTCTCAATGTTTATGTTTTTGACATAATTACAGAGGAAAATTTTCTGAAACACAATGACAATTTGACAATGCCTGGCTTTAAAATTTTATTGTCCATGATGAATCACCAACCTTTGTTTCTGCCATATTATTTTCTACTTAGACATAGTTATGATAAGATGGCGGTTTTTTTTTCATAAAAAATTACAATTAAAAAAAAAAAAAAAAAAAAAAAACATAAATACCTCCCCAAAATGCTTAAAATTTTAAACTAAGACAGTCTCAAATAAGGTGTATTGATCTATAGACATTTATAGATACAATTCACGGGCAGTTAGTAATCACATTTTTGCTAAATATTTAAACGGATGAATGGAAATCAATTGCATTCTTGGGCTCAGATCAATTCCTAGATATAGGTTCTCTCGTTGGGTTTTTGGTCATAGAAAACAACATATTTAAGAGGGGCTCTTTCTATTACATTGGAAATACTGAAATCCTATACTGCAGCACTACGTATCTTCCTTCACAAAGATATTTAGCAGTATGTTCAAATCCCTACAATCTGTCTTTCAAGAAAAACATATTTACCTAAGTTTTTGAAGACTGACTTAATTGGACAAAAATGCATTTTAATTTTCTTTAAAAGACATAATAACATTATTAAAGGACTGCAGTGTGATACGGTAAGATTATATATATATATATATTTCCTATGTAAAGGAAAACACATGCAAATAAGAGGTAGATGAGATATCTGGGGAGTTGATACAGGTCTCATTTCTGTTGTATCCATATTTAATGCTAATTCTATCTCTAGTCTGATATCATTGTTTAAAAATCTACAAAGACATTTTTAAAAGGACATTAATGGTGACTGCCACAACTCTGGCAACTTCATTTTTTTCCTTAGTTCTCATGCACTGTGGATCAGCTTTATAAGACTCCCTATTTTAAATGCATGTGCTCTATTTGATTTCACAAATATTCCGCCTTTATTAAAGTAAAACCATATAATCTTAGAGATGGTCAGGATTGAAATAATTCTTATTTTACCCATTGCTTTGTTCATATCCTAATTTAATCTTTCAGTTCTACCTTTTTGCATTTAATATAATTGATCCTCATGAGATAATGATTGATTAAAGAAATCTATTAAGGACCCTGCTGAGTCCTCAAGAACTGACTCCTTAGCTCTTAAACTGTAGGTGCCCTCATTATGGTGCAAATGAGAGCAGACAAGTCTTTTGTTATTCCTGACATAATGGTTAAACTGACATGGAAGTGTAAGAGCTGAAAAAACAACTATGTTGTCTTTTCCAAGGTTTTCCTTTCTTCTCACCTCAGGGGAAATCTTGAATGGGCAACATCAGCCAGCTTCCAGTTTCTTTTCAGACCTATCCAACAATTCAAGCAAGCCAAACACAGCTGGAGGAATCTGTTCCAATACATTTAGCTTTCCTGAGTGGAAACAATAATAATAAATAGTGACCATCATGGAATATAATGCACAAAAATGATTTTTTCACTGTTAGAAGAAATTTTTTAGAATCTTTTACAACTCTCGTACTAACAAAGTATTTCTTAACTCCCTCTGTCCTTTTTGAAAACAGACTGAATACCTAACTTTATATGGTAGGGATAGCATTTTCAATCTTTTCCAGGTGGATCTAAGCATGCATGCTTTCTCACTCCTCTAGTATGTGACCATTCATTTTTCTGATTCTGAAGCTTAGTTTTTATGGGCCCCTTACCCTGGAAAACTAAAATCCTATATTGGGCTGCCTCTGCTGGGCCAAAACATTATTGCTACAATATACTCCTGTATTTTTCAGTCTTGCACCTTGTAAAAGATGTGAAAAATGTGTTTACATCACTGTCTTTACATCATTTCATAAGCACTGTTTTGACTTTTCTCATTTCTCCTTCAGACTTGGAAGTCTGAAAATATCCTCCATCTATCTTTACATTCTGGCCTATTCTTGCTTTTAGGTACAGTGTGGGTCTTTCGGCTGAAACAATATGCAGTGAGCTTGTCATGTATCTGATCAAAGAAGGTACACATTGACCCAGATGCAAAAGAAGTGTCAGTGCATCATCTTAGGGGTAAGTGAGGTTCTGGTGCCATTAAATGCCATCTTGTTTCAGTTTTCCACTTCCTTCTACTAGGAGGAAAGCTTATGGACTTTTTTTTTTTTTTTTTTTTTTTAATAGAAAACTGTTGTTTTCTGTATGTGAATTAAGAAGAGACTAAGAAAATACCAATTAATATTCAGACAAAAAAGTATGTATGTACATGCACATTGGAAACAGGCAGAAGACTGCACTGAGAAGATTTAATCCCATGGCAAATTTTAACCCTGTTGATCACAACCAGACCAAGCGGAGAATCAGTCCTGGCCAGAGAGTGCAGTGGCTCTTTCCTGGCCCCCACAAGTAGAAATTATTAAATAAAAAATAATAATAATAATAATAATAATAATAAATAGTAATAATTAAAAAAAAAAAAGACAGAAGAAAGGACAGTCTAGTAGGAGTCCTGGTGTGCCCTTACTGGGACAAATGTTCAGCACGCAACCAGCACATGCAGCTCCGCTTGGCACCGAGAAATATTCCTTGGTCAACCAATTTAGACAAAGCCACAGAAATCAAAGGTCCTGCTTTTTAGGATTTTACCTAGCATCTCTGAAACTACAGGACAAAAGTGACAGCCTGCAGCAAGAGTATGTGAGCTGGTAGGACTAACAACAAAAGCAGCAGAGTAAAATTGTCTTGCAAAGGATACAACAAAGCATCCATATTTCCAACTTCATGACCACTCACATGTGGCTGAGCTGTACTGCTGTGCTTCATGTTTTGACCACACTTTTAAAAATATGTATAAATTATAAATATCCAAGCATTCCAGCCAAAAACAACTTTAGTATCTCTGTTCACTGTTTGATTTTCAGCATGTTCCTGACACCAATTGCAGACAGCAAAGAGGAGACTCAGCACTCTGGGCAATGTTTGTTGTGACATCGCCTTGCTGTTTCAGGTTGCATTCTCAAGAAACATCACTGTTAGCAGTTTGCATATGTAATCAGATAGTGTTCTTCCTCTTGGTTTTCAGTGTGAATTTTGTTATCTCTTTAAAAATTCACTTTCTGTCCTGTGTCCACACAAACTTCAGATACAGCCTTTTCTCTTCTTTGGCCATGACTTCTACAGTTTTCTTACTTTAGTAACACATACCCTTTGTGATACAAAACAGAAAAAGTAATATATTAAAAAAAAAAAAAAAGTAAAAAAAAAAAAAGTTAAATTGCTCCGTCTTCCCTTCACCTGGGGCGTGGGAGCACATCCTCAACAACTCAGATCTATTTTGCTCTTATTTGTTGACAATGTTTGCCCATTTGCTTAGCACTTCATACTGAAGTCCTGATGCCAATGACATATTTTACCTCATCCTGCTGCAATTCAGTTCAATCCTATGTGCTTGGGGACTTCTGTAGATTGTAGCGCTCTCACCTGGCCACTCCCCACAGGGAAAACTGTGTTCCACCTGTGTCCCTGCAATCAGGAATGTTACAGTTCTATCAGCAAATCCTTTCACAACACTTCTAAATTTTTTTATCTTATTGCATTAGGATTCACTGCTGCTTTACAGACATGTTCTGCTGCTTGTTCTTTTGTACTTTTTAAAATGTTTTGCCTGTGTTATATTCATAAGAATTTCCCTTAATACGCACCACCACATATATATCTATCATTTTCTAAATATCAAATGACATGATGATGGAAAGTATCATCCGGAGAACATTATCATCCAGAGAACATTATCAGCCTACATTGTTTTTCACAGTAAATGTAAACACAAATGTAAAACTGATCTTTTCATGGTGAGTTTCTTAGTATGGTAACTAATCAAGGTGAACAAAAGCCTATTTAAGTGTTTGTATATAAAGGAGAGTAGGGAAAGGGAGGCAATGCAAATGACCATACATACAGTTGTGTAAAGGCATATTATTGTTCCTCCTTTCTGGCAGACAGGATGCAGGGGTGTGAGGGTGAGGAAAGTAAAAGGCAGAAAAAGCATACACAGAAATTTCCTGGCCATGCAACAAATTTAGCAGAAGATAACAAGTGAAGGTCATGACTGAAATGTTTAACCTCCTGTTTGCAACCATAGTTACCATGTTTGAAGATGCAATTATGAAGGCTTTATCAAATAAAAAGAGAGTCAACTAAATATATACACTTTTCTAACAATAACAATGAGAGTGCTCTCTCTGGATGTTTTTAAATAGCAGTCTAACAAAGTGATACAAAGCTGAACAAAGGAACACTTAAAAAGGTTAATCATTAGTATCTTCTCCGAATCTGTTGTAATGGTGATGATGTGGTATTTTTTTATTTTATTTTATTTTTGCTATTTAAGCAAAAAAAAAAAAGGGTTTTGTGTTACTCTATCTGTCATTTAGGTTTATACTGAACCATGTACTAATTAGTATATTCTCTTTTCTAGCTTACCAGCTAATTTGTTTTCTGCCTTTTTTAGCATTTACAATGGAACGAATGCGATGTTTCTGTCTGTTGTTTAAACAGACACCCCCTGCTGTGGAATTCATCTTCACGCTGAAATCAGGCATCAAGTTTTAAGCAGCCATCAAGCTTTCCTTTAAACTCACTAAAGAGAAATCTCTACCTGCTAATAGTTTGGTTTAGAATATATCTAACTAAGCCGGTGTTTCTGTCTTAATGTGAGAAGAGTTACATACAAAATATAAGTGAGAGTGTTGGCTACATTTCTACTGACTATACAGGAAAACTGTATCATCTAGATGATTTAGATTTAAATAGCTGTTTTAAATAGATAGCATTAGGTGAAGTTTTGGATAACTAATTTCCACATAGATAAAGATAATTGAATAGAATTACATCTAGTGTATTATCTAAACAGATGGATGAAACTGGTAAAGAAGCTTCACATGTTCCGATTTTAATAGATTATCTATGGTCAATTTTCTGAACTTTTATTTCTGCTATTATTCTGGAAGGTACACAATAAATAAATAAATTGTGATTGCCCAAAACCCAGACAACATACCTTGTGTTAGAAACATTTACACAGAGCAAGTGTTAATGCCATCCCGAGCTTCATGAGTCCATCCACATTATTATTATTATTATTATTATTTCTAATTAATCATTTAAGGAAATGAGACTCCTGAAAAGACCTGTGTGTTTTTATTATTATTATTATTATTATTATCCTGCTAGAATCATAATTAGCAATACAACGTTCCTTGCTGTGAAGTCTGCACAGTATTTTTTTTTTTTCCTGCAACTTCTATTTCCGGACAAAGAAAGAACACAATAAACAATCCACCCTCAAAATGTTTAAGATAAAACATAAATTGTTAACTAATATGATAATTTTCTATTGACCCATATTACTTTCCTTTCAAAGATCATTACCCAATACAGCAGTCTTTTTATCTAAAGCATTGGTAGTCATTTGGTTGCTAAATGAGTTTAGAGATCTACTTAGACATAATTTAAATACCATTTAAAACTCCATTAAGTATATTTATTGCCAAAATTTGAATAGTATTATCTTAGTTCTTCTTCACTGCTTTAAAAAAAGGGAAGCACACAAATGTCTGCCAAAGTTAATTAACCCTCTGGTTGTCAGTCTCCTAAGGCAAAGGTTCAACATGAGAATGGTTCACTGACCATTGATATTCTAAAACAGTGAGTCTCCACTGAAATGGTTGGAGGAAAAAAAAAATATATATATATATATATATATATATATGTATGTATATATATAAAACCCTCCCTTTTATAATAAATTACACAGGAAAGTGTTACCAAAAGAAAAATACACTTGCAACTGGAAGATAATGGATAGCATACATGCCTATAAATGTCTATCACATATGACTACTTGAAGAATTTTTAAAATAAATGCCTTCCCATGAAAATAAGAGCATTGGATGTATTAATCATCAGGAACAGGAATATTTATTCCTGTTCCATATATCTTCTCTTACCTGGATAGTTCCAGCTGTAGCATGAACCTAGTGTTCTGCCTGGATCACATTCAAAACTTCCTAACCCCAGCATGAAACATAAATCAGATATTGAATTTAGCAGAGCTTTCGGGCTCCGTTCTGGTCATTTATAGTTACATTATGCTGAATTGTACCATGTGCCCTTTATGTGGCCCATGGGACAAGTTCTCTGCCAAGAATTCTACCTTTCAGACCAATAAAATGTACAGCAGAATAGCAGCCTGGACTGAAAAGAAGGGTTTCATTATTATTTTATTTTATTAAACAGTTTATCACAGCATACTGAGATGTTTATTCTTCTTTCTAAGGATACATAGTCCACTTGAGTTAACATGTTTGTCTAAAGATGTTTTATATACTAATATATACCAATCTGATTTCATATGTTTTCCAAGAAATCAGAAGCTCAGGGTCAGAAGTCACTACATGACAGAGAGCACAGACATATTCTTGAAGGAATGTAGTCAAGATGTATATGTATATTTACCAAAAATGACTCAAACATAAATGGAAAAAAAAAAAATCAAAAAAAAACTTTTCACAGACATTTCCAACTCCCTGTAAAACTGGTTGAAAATTTCTGACCTAGGAGAAAAAAAAGTAGAAGCAGGATGTTGCTCTTAGTTGAATTCTGGCCACAACATATAAAAAAATATCATTCATGCAATATTGGGATGTGCTGAGGTATTATGTTAATAAAGGCCAGATGGATTTAATTAATTGATAGAAAAATAGATAGAGCTTGTTTGACCAAGTTATATTAATGCACTATGATCTGAAAATAAGGAATAAAAGGATGTGGGATTAAAACCAGATCCAAGGGAAGCTGATGAGAAGATTCTTATTAACTTTAAGGAGATAAACTCTACTGTGCACCTATTGAGTACATTATATTAAATATGAAATACCATATCAATTATGTGAAAAGATAGAACAGCTGTTTGGCATTTTTGACAATAGAAATAATAGGACAATCTTGAATTATAGCTGACTAGGTTGCGGTATGGGTGTAGTCCCCAAAAGTTAAATATTAACTTCAACAGGAGTTAACATGAGTCCATTATAATGTCCATCTGCCAATGGGAGAATGTTTTAAAAAATCATAATATGACATAATAATATAAAAATATAAAAATCATAATATGACAAAAAGGGTTTTTTTAGATATGTGAATGGAAAAAGGAGAACTAAAGAATACATAGGGCCGCTCCTTGATAGGGAAGGTCTCCTCACAGACAATGACATAGGCAAAGCAGAGACGCTTAACGCCTTCTTTGCCTCTGTCTTCAATGCCGATGATGGGCTTCAGGACCCAGGGTGCCCCGAGCTGGAGGACCGGGACGTTGGGGATGACAAACTCCCAACCGACCCTGAACATGTGCGGGATTTGCTACTCCACCTGGATCCCTACAAGTCCATGGGTCCGGATGGGATTCATCCCCGGGTGCTGAAAGAGCTGGCGGACGTCATCGCGGAACCTCTCTCAATTATTTTTCAACGATCCTGGGAATTTGGAGAGGTCCAGGTAGACTGGAAGCTGGCAAATGTTGTGCCGATTTTCAAGAAGGGTTAGAAAGAAGACTCTAGCAATTACAGGCCTGTCAGTCTCACGTCAGTGCCTGGTAAAATCATGGAGAAGATGGTTCTCAAACTTATTGAGGCGCACCTGGGGGACAAAGCAGTCTTTGGTCCCAGCCAGCATGGGTTTGTGAAGGGTAGGTCCTGCCTAACTAACCTGATTTCCTTTTATGATAAGATCACCCATATGGTGGAGCAAGGGAAACCAGCTGATGTGATTTTTTTGGACTTCAGCAAGGCTTTTGACACGGTTTCCCATAGGATCCTACTGGACAAAATGTCCACCATACAGCTAAATAAAAACATCATACAATGGGTGAGCAATTGGCTAACGGGCAGGGCCCAAAGGGTTATGGTAAATGGGGCTGCGTCAGGCTGGCGGGCGGTCACCAGTGGGGTCCCTCAAGGCTCCATTTTAGGGCCGGTACTTTTCAATATTTTTATAAGTGATCTGGATGTAGGAATAGAAGGTATTTTGAGCAAGTTTGCTGATGACACCAAACTTGGAGGAGTTGTGGACTCGGATGAGGGTGGAAAGGCCTTGCAGAGGGATCTGGATAGGTTGGAGAGCTGGGCGATCACCAACCGCATGAAGTTCAATAAGAGCAAGTGCTGGGTCCTGCACCTGGGACGGGGAAACCCTGGCTGCACGTACAGACTGGGCGATGAGACGCTGGAGAGCAGCCTAGAAGAGAGGGATCTGGGGGTCGTGGTAGACAGCAAGTTGACTATGAGCCAGCAATGTGCCCTGGCAGCCAGGAGGGCCAACCGTGTCCTAGGGTGCATCAAGCACGGAATCGCTAGTAGGTCAAGGGAGGTGATTGTCCCGCTCTACTCTGCACTGGTGCGGCCTCACCTCGAGTACTGTGTGCAGTTCTGGGCACCACAGTATAAAAAGGACGTGAAACTGTTGGAGAGTGTCCAGAGGAGGGCTACGAAGATGGTGAAAGGCCTGGAGGGGAAGACGTACGAAGAACGGCTGAGGTCACTGGGCCTATTCAGCCTGGAGAAGAGGAGGCTAAGGGGAGACCTCATCACAGTCTACAACTTCCTCGTAAGGGGGTGTCGGAGGCAGGAGACCTTTTCTCCATTAACACCAGTGACAGGACCCGCAGGAACGGGGTTAAGCTGAGGCAGGGGAAATTTAGGCTTGACATCAGGAGGGGATTCTTCACAGAGAGGGTGGTTGCACACTGGAACAGGCTCCCCAGGGAAGTGGTCACTGCACCGAGCCTGTCTGAATTTAAGAAGCGATTGGACTGTGCACTTAGTCACATGGTCTGAACTTTTGGGTAGACCTGTGCGGTGTCAAGAGTTGGACTTGATGATCCTTAAGGGTCCCTTCCAACTCAGGATATTCTATGATTCTATGATTCTATAATGTAAAATTATGTTAGGTAAATGTAGACCAAAGGTCTATTCCACATTATATAGTGCTATGCTCAGCAATAAAAACTTGTTTGGGGGTGGTGGGGGGTCTTCCAAGGCAGCAATTCTTCTGAGACTGGCTGGGCATTGGTCTGCTTGTGGGAGGTTGAGAGAGATTGCCAGTGCATCACTTGTTTTTTTAATATCTTTCCTTCACTTATTAAATTGTCTCTATCTCTACCCATGAGTTTTCTCACTTTTGCTCTTATTCTCTCCCCTGTCCCACTTGGGGCAGGGAATGAGCAAGCAGCTGTATAGGTATTTCACTGCTGGCCAGGACCAAGCCACCAAAAATATCTAAGGATGGAATGGGAAGAAAAGTGTCATATTTTCTAAATAGATCGTGTCAATATCAGACATTGTGTAATCTGTTTTACAATGACTCATTTGTGCAACCCATATGACAGTACTAACATTAACATGTATGTTAAACAGGTTTACATGTATGGGTGTGGAGAATATTTTAAGACCTATGCAACTGGTGACTTAAATAGCTAAGTATCTCTGGTGTGCTGTATTTGGAGCTACAGCATCAGATCTATAATATATTTTAATAGTGCAATTAGTTTTCTTCTAGCATGATAACTTTAAAATGAACAGTTTGCCAGGCAAAGAGTTAAATAAATCTTGTATCCAGTCTCTCCTGCTTAAATTAGATCAAATTTAGTCAAGTGGGACAATTCAGAAAGCGGTGTTAAAGGGCTTCTAATGTTTATTGCTCCCATTGAAATGAATAGAATTAAAGCATCCTAATGTTTATCGGTCCTTCTGAAATGAAAACAATTAAAAGAGACAGCACACCTGATGGTATGCTTACCATGCCATGTTACCTAGCCCAGAAAATATATTACCTAACACTAGAATGACTCATTTTGGACAGACAGAGACACACACTTACTGAAACTAATCCAAAAATAAAAAAAAAAAAAAAAAAAAAAGCCTTTACTTGCCTTTCCTCTATCCAAGCAAACAATTTAACCACATTCCATACATATGCATGTTTTTCAGTTTCAAAATATAACAAGCACTTTGGTGTATTAGTGTTCCTAATGAGAATGAATTAAAACCCAGCAGAGACTTAACCCAGAACCTTTTGTTTCCTCTTAACTGTCAGTTTGACTTTCTGTAACACTATGATCAACTGCATCCTAAGTGGGAGTTGACACTTACTCAACTTTCTGCAAATGCAAGTAAAATGGAATGTGAACTGCCTGAAACTCAATGCTGATGCAACCTGATTCTGCACCATTACACAAAATCGGTATCTTCAGCTTTGTACAGCTGCAATTTCATTTATTTAGTAGCATGGACTTTGATAAGAATCATGTTGTGGGCCTTATTTTACTGTGTTTGTTGTTGTTGTTTGGTTTTTTTTGTTTATTTGTTTCCTTGCATTTTTTCTCTCTTGGTATCACAGCTAACTTTGCATAGTGCAAAGTTCACCTTGGAATGAAATCCTATCAGTGGTCTTTAGTTGCATGTTAAGGGACTGGAAAATCTTAAATTTTCAAGACTGATTTTCTTACAGGAAGAAGTGTTCTTTACATCTTCTGTGTGGTCAGTAAAGATCTCTTCCTTTAAAAGACCTTAATAGTCAGCACATGAGAGGAAATGTATCACAAATCATGTCTAACAATGAGATTTTCTTTATTTTCTTCTGATACCAACAACATTTTAGAAGAACTGCTGCCTCAGGTAAATTTTGTTTTGCCTCTGTAAATCAATAAAACTTTCTGCAATAGACTAGGGAATGTGCCTGCTGTGAGCTTACAAATATTAGGTGAAAGGATTCATATACAACAAATCATCTATAAGTTGATTGTCTAACACATTGTCATCTGCTACATGGCTTTTTTCATACTCAACATATTTGCTCTACATTTGCTATTCTTATTTGGACTTTTCATTAAGCATTTTCCCTACGTATGATACATGTGTGAATGTGTGTCCATATATATACGCACACGTGAATAAACCCTACACATACCTTATTAGGTCCATACATACATAAATATGTAAGCATGTATGTAAGACAACATATAATGAAAGAGATTGTAAAAGAGAGAATAATAAAGACCATGAATGTTGAAGACCATTCCCTTAATTTTAAAGCTATACATAATGTGGCCATTAACAATGTGATACCAAATGCAGAAGACTTCAGTAGCATTTTGCAGAATAGCTTTCCCAAAATAAATTATCTACAAACTTTGTGGCTATACAGTATCATTAATTTAAGAAATGTTAAGACAACAGTTTAGAAAGAAAAGCACTGAAATAGTTGTACAGCTAATTAATATCTATGTGTTCAATTATTAGTCTTGGGAAACAGCTTGATTGTGTGTGTTTTTGTTTGTTTTCTTGTTTGTTTTCTGAAGCTTGACAAAGTAACATCATTCTGTCTCTTCGATGTTACCTTTACTGATGTAATATCTAGGCAGTATATTCAAATTAGAATTACTTCTAAACATGCCTGCTATGCATGTCAACATAGCTTTCCAAAACACATCTCCCTTGGACTGAATTTCAAATTTTTCTTTTACATAACTCTCTACCAAATGTGTCTGAAAGACATCACATAAAACAAATGACAAATCTTCAAAACAAAGCACAAACTGTGAGATTTTAATAGTAAAACCAATCAATCTCCCCACTCCCCAGTCATTGTGGCAGTCTGCACCAAATCCAGAGGGTCATCATTTCAGGTTTCAGTTAGGACAGAGTTATTTTTCCTCCTAGTAGCTGGTAGAGTGCTATGTTTTGGATTAGGATGAGAAGAGTGCTGATAACATGCTGGTGTTTTAATTGCTGCAGAGCAGTGCTTACACTAAGCCAAGGACTTTTCAGCTCCTCGCTCTGTCCTGCCAGCGGGCAGGCTGGGGGGGCAGCAAGAGCTGGGAGGGGACAGACCCAGGACAGCTGACCCAAACTGGCCAAAGGAGTATTCCATACCATCTGACGTCATGCTGAACAATATATAGGGGTGGCTAGCCAGGGTGGGGGGCCGGCTGCTCGGGGTTGGGCTGGGCATCGGTCAGCGGGTGGTGAGCAATTGCATTGTGCATCACTTGTTTGTACCTATTATTATTATTATTATTATTATTATTATTTTCTCTCTTAAATAAACTGTCTTTATCTCAACCCACAGGCTTCACTTTCCCGTTTCTCTCCCCCATCCCAGAGAGGGAGGGGGGAGGGTGAGCGAACGGCTGTGTGGTGTTCAGCTGCCGGCCGGGTTAAACCACAACAGTCATCATTTCAGGGATAAAAATAAAAGTGTTCTTTAAAGAGAGAATCCCTTCTAAAGGTTTTTTCAGTATGTAATCCCACCAATGTATTCCCAGAATCTGCTCAATACATCCAGCTTTACCAGGTTGCAAGGGCAAAAGATTGCCCTTCCCTCACTACCCAGTTTACTTACTCTTCATACACAATATTTTCCTACCGACTTTCCTGTCCCCATAATCCAAATGGTTTGCAGTGTTTAACCAGGACCCTTATTTCCCTAAAATTCTCAAGCAGGTGTTGAGTCCACTTCAAAGTCTGAAGGTATGTGTTCAGATTCAAGACTGAAGCCATGCAGCCAGACACAGTGCCACTGTCAGTGATTATGCTTTAGGGAACATTAATTTGCCATGTTAACAGCAGTCAGGGAGGATAATCATAGAATGATAAAGACCAAATAAATGCAGGATCCTTTGCCTTAGCGTACTAATTCTGAATCTATAAAGTATATCCAGAGCTTATGGTCTTCACATTCTGCTCTTCAGTCACAAGGTCAGAAATGTTGTACGAGGTTCTGACTTAAACAGGTATCTACAGGAGAAAAGTTTTATATTAAATGCCAAAAAATTGTGAAGCTGTCAGTTTTATTGTGATAGTTGCCAGCTTATCTTTGAAACATGAGCAGTTTCTGCTTTCTCACTATATATAAGTAAATTCCAATAATATATATATATATGTATATATATATATATTTTCATCAAACACTGTTTTTCATAAAGGGTGGCACAAGATGCAAATTATTCAGCAAAATAAGTTTTGGAGAAATTTTCATTATCCTATGGAGAAAAATAACTTTAACTCTATTTCAACATTATATACATTCATCACTTTTTTGAAGTGTTAATGAGGCATACGTATATTTATTTTGCAAAACTATTTTCTAATAATAGTGTTGGATGTGTATTTATTAATGTTATCCTTATTTAGCATTCACATTACAGGTATCATTAAGGTATCATAAAATTTGAAAGGCTTGTCATTCTTTAATATATACTTGAGTTTGTAAGAGAACAATATCCATCTGATACATTTTGTAAACATTACAGCTCTACCAAGTTACACATCAGAGATGAGAAAGCTCCTCTACGCTTGCTTAAGACTCATGAAGTCACTGTCATTCACCTTTATTAGGTGTAGAATGAAAAAGGACCCTGAAAACTGTCAATATTTATACATTTATATTTAGAGATTCTCACATTTCCCATATGAGCATGAGATTGATTCAAGCAAGATGAATGGAAGTGTTGACATTTTTCTTCTGGAAAGTTTTCTTCTGATGTTAATTAAGACTTCATATACTCATGAATCTTGGGAGTATTAAATATTTAATTTGATATTTTCACTCAAGAAGTATTAGGTATGCCAAATATGAAGACCATGCTTTTATTTTTTTATATGTTTGTCATCCATTTCTAAAAGGATATACTAAGACAAGAGATTTTCTTCCTTGGTAGAATCTGTTTTTTCAACTAAAGTTCTCATAGACCTTCAGATCTAGCAAGACTCTAATTATGATGCTCCCTGAGGGACTTTAAATATTCATCTCTAAACATTCACAAGTACAATCGCCGTCTGGAAATCCTGTTCACAGCATTTACCCAAATTAATTTTAGGAATCTAATTCCTAAACAGAGTCAGGACTAACTCAAGTGTCCTGAACCTTCTCTAGAGGCGGCTCTTTCTCTTCATTGATTGACTTGGAAGATTTGCCAGAAGACTTACTCATCTATACAGATCATATACATACTTCACAGTATGATGAAGATGATATTACTTTACAGGTGCCATAGAGGTGTCAACTCAAATGTCAGATAATGCCATTCTTATATTACAGGCCAAGTAAGGTGACTACAGCATGAATAATCAATAAATATATGTTTGTGAATAATTATTAGGGATTTCCACTCTTTATAATCAGCTGTATTTCTTGCATAATTTATTCTAAGAGATATTATATGAATAGAGAGCAACAGCAAAGGTAAGAATTTCTGTGAACTGAAACTTAAGTAAGGAAATAAAAAAGATTGTACTCATATCTACCAGCATTTTAGAAAGTTACACCAATGCTAAAATCTTGTAACTAGCAGACTGTCAATTTGATACAGATATAGAAAAACAAATACTGTCAATGTAGTGAGAAAATGAATTAGTATGTAATATACATAAATAAATATAGTTTCTGTTAGTAAGTCTAGTTTCTGTTAACTAGAGCTGGTAGTTAGGGAAATGCAATGTGTGGCAACAAAAGGAGGTGAAAATGAAAGAACAAGAGATGAAAAAGAAATAATTTCCTACAGGTTTATAAAGGTGAAAAGGGAAAATATATCAATACAACAAAGAACTTCAATTTTTAGTATGGCAGTACTAAGGTGAGAAAGGGGGCTAAAAGACAAATAAAGGTATGGAGAATTGAGGTGCTAAATCTCTTGCAAATCAAGACATGGGAGAAAACACAGTGATAATAAACAAAAGGTGAAACATCTAGACATTTTGGAGAGCAGAGGCACTGATCTGTTTTGGAGACAAGTGTCTCCAAAAGACATCTGAAGTGTTTGACAATGTTAAGTATCTGGCAATTAGGAGAGAACAATTTTGCAAAGAAGGCTAGGAAGGAAGGAAGGAAGGAAGAAAGGAAGGAAGGAAGGGTTAAAGTTTGTTAGGTGGCACAAAAAAAAAATAAAAAAAAAAATGAAGGAGGTATCTGGAATGATTTACATAACCAGGGAGTGAAAAAAAAATGTGGAAAGAAGAAGATGATACACACTGGTGCAGGTTATTCAATAAAGGAAGGTGGAACTATGAGCATGGGTAACACAAAAATTGTATATGTCATCCATACATAAGAAGAATGTGTTTTTTTTCCACTTTTGAGATGAGGGGTAGCATATTAATGACTAATGTGAAGTATCTGGAGGAAAGTCACAGAGGAAAAAAATGAAATGGCAGGCTGCAAAAACAAACAATGGATTCTAGAGAGAGATGAAGAAATGTAGATATGAAGGGAGCAATGGAGAAAAATGTGGAAGAGTGGGAAGTGAAAAAATGAGACAAGTGACAGGGAAACGTGCAGGTAGTGATATGGAGATGCAGAAAATAGTTTTACTTGGAGTATGAGAATACAGAGGTCAAAAGATAACATTGGTTGTACATAAATGGACAATGGTGAGAAAGGAAGAGAATGAGGAAGGAGAATCTGATGAACAAAGGGAGAGGAGGAGTGAAACTGAAATATAGAAGTAGATATGGGCTTTCTGAATTTCTGAAGAGAGGGGAGGCATGCAGAAGCAGATCAGTTTAATAAAGACGGAGTTACTTGTCTAATCCAAATGAGCCATAAATCCATTCACTTAATGGAGAACTGTGTCTGCAAAGTCCTCATTGAAGCAGGTTATGAATAATCAGTTAATTATCTAAACATTTCCACTAGTAAGGACTGATCTTCTATAATGTACTGGTGGTGTGAATCATGGATGTCCTGACCATGGAACCATTTCTAGAGAAGTCACAGCTACATTGGTGACAGATTATACAAATTGAATATATCAGAAAAACAGAAATCAGAATGATTTGTGTCTTTTTTTCATTTGGTGCTAATTGCAAGAAAGATTTTAACGGATAACAAAGGAACCTGAGAGACACACTCAGATATATTCATTTGGAGGGCTGTGCTTTCTTGTTCGGTCCCAAAAATCAATCAGCTGGATTGCAAAAATAATAGGGAAAGATTGGAGGAGTGTTTTTATTAATTTAATTCTCTCCTCATAGGATCAGAAAACAAACAAACAAACAAACAAACATCAGATTAGGCGAATTAATTTAGTCAATGCTGAGGAAGCCACAATCACTATTTTGAAAAGCATCTGCACAGCACTAAGTGTTAGATAGCTTATGTGTTAAAAAAGAAAAAAAAAAAAAAAAAAAGGGACTGCTGACTTTACCATATAGCCTACTCTGCTACAAAGTTCTGTGTTTTTCACACCCATTAAAATTTACTGTATCAGTGTACTGGTCTGGCTGGGATGTTAACTTTCCCTGCAGCAGCCCATATAGTGCTCTGCACTTGTATCTAGAACAGCAGTGGTATCACACTGGTGTTTTGTCTGCTGCTGGGAAGTGCTGGCACAGCATCAGGACTCTCTCTAACCCTTCTAGGGGGAGGGCAAAAAAGTGAAAAAGAAACATCACCAGGGCAGCTGACCTAAACCAACCAAAGGGATATTCCATACCATATGATGTCACACTCAGCAATAAAAGGTGGAAAAAGGAAGAAGAGGGGAAGGGTGAGCTCTTGTTGCAAAAATGTCTGTCCTCCTCCCAAACACTGGCTACATGCGTTGAGGCCCTGCTTCAAGGACGTGGTCAAGCATCACTCATTTGTGGTAAGTAGAGAGTAATTTCTTTCCTCTGCACTTCCACATAGCCTTTACTTGTTTTGTTTTGTTATTCCCTGTCCCCCTCCCTCTTCCCCTTTCCCTTTTTTCCCTTTAGCTGAATTGTTTAATTAATAATAATATTTCCCTAATAATATTTTTTCTCTTTAATTAAATTACCCTTATCTCAACCTGTGAGTTGTTTTTTCCTTTACTTCTTCCCCTTCTCATTTGAGGAGGGGGAGTGAGAGAGAAGTTGTGGTGTTCAGCTGCCTAGCACAGTAAAACCACCACAATCAGATTCTGAACATTTCTGATGGCCTATGATGACTTCATTTTTTTCAATTTCTAAAATATTTTGTAATTGTATGGAAATCAGGGATACATATAAATAACTTCCTAATAAATTATAAGGATTTTACTTATGTTGTATGACTGAAGACATATTTTTTCACCAAACAAATTAATGGAACATTTTTTAAGTTCCCTTGCATAAGCAAACGTGAATTGGGCTAGTCCAGTGGGACTCCATCACAGCACACCCCGATACCCAGATCCAGGATCAATTCTGAATTCCACTCCTATCCCATCTGGGACTCTTTCTGTGGAGTCTGACATGCAGAAAGCAGAAAAGGAAGCATCCGTGAGTATGTCATACTAAGGACATATCTGGGTTCACAGGTCCAGGACTGGGAAAACTTATGTAATTTGGGTAATACACACATGATCTGTTCAGCCACATTCTCTTCCCACAGCCCAAGCACCATCAGAGGAAATAATGCACAAAGGAAGTGCAGCCAGATCACAGTAACAAAAGACTTACTGGTTCTGCCTCAAGCCTGCTCCCATATTTCATCTGTTATCAAGAAATCACATTTAGGAAGCACATCTGGGTTCCAGTAGCATATTGGATATCTCCATAAAAGCTCTACCCTTTCTTAGTCCTTCCTGGAAGGCAAAGTCCATGGCTCAGTTCAACTCAAGCAATAACATTTTCTTGCTATGACAAAATCTGCCAAAGTGAAAGATCCAAGACCCTCATTGATTCTGCACAAAGTAAATAAAACCTGTTCCTAATGTTCCTGCTCCCTTCTGAAAGTCCTAGAGGAGCAGAAGTTACTTATCCCAGTTACCTAACAATAAGCTGGAGATTCCCTGCTCAGAGAATGCAACATCACATTCTTCTAAGATAACAGATCTCAAGTATATTTCAGTGGTTTCTTCTGTGTTTTTAGCCAAGTATCCTTAATTTTTAATTATTCTCTATAAAAAATGTACATGAATCTTAATTATATAAAGATTTTCCTCATGCTGTCACATCTAAAGAGTGTTTATTAATTCAGTTGAGAAGCAAGGCCTAGAAAAGAATGAAAAAGCTATTTTATTTGCCCTCTTTTTTCCTACTAGATTAAGGCAATGGAGCTACAAGACTGTTTTAACTGAAGAACTTGTCCCATGTATTCTAAAAAGTGAAATATATGATTCTCCCTTAATTATGAGTCTCAGGGTTTTTATTAAAAAAAGGTGATATTTAACAATTATTAAATATGCAAATATATCACAGCTGTTTTTGCTTGCCATCTTTGTTTTAATCTTTTGTGATACAGTGGTCACATATTTTAGCACAACTTACTAAGAAGACAAGGTGAAAAGGTTAGTCATAATACATTATTTTTACTAGTTTGTGTTATTAGAAATGCTATCATCATATTGTATTGGGTTTACACAGCAAGGGCTTGGTAGTGGGGCTGGACTGCAGGTGTGGCCTCTGTGAGCAGAACCCAGGAGCCTCCCCATGTCAGATCAGAGCCCGCTCCAGCCGTATCTAAAGGGAACTGCTCTGTAACAGCAGCTGGGAGAGAGGAGCGAGTGCCAGCCCTGCAGACCCCAAGGTCAGTGCAGAAAGAGAGAAGGAGGTGCTCTGAGCATCAGAGCAGAAATTCCCCTGTGGCCTATGTAGAGGCCCCTGGTGGAACAGGCTGTCCTCCTGCAGCTGATGGGTCCCACCCACATGGAGCAGATCTCCACGCTGCAGCCTGTGGAGGAGCCCCCAGTGGAGCAAGTGGATGTGGCTTGGAGGAGGCTGAGGCCCGTGGAGAGACCCCGCAGGAGCAGGCCTCACGCCGGAGCTGCAGCCCGTGGAGAGGAGCCCAGGCAGGAGCAGGGAGTCTGGGGGGAGCTGCTGCCCGTGGGGGTCCCATGCTGGAGAAGTTTGCTCCTGATAGATGGACCCATGGTATGGAGCCATGTGGGTGCAGTTCCTGAAGAGCTGCTGCCTGTGGGAAGCCCCCACATGATCAGTTCAGGAAGGATGGCATCCCGTGGGAGGGACCCCATGTGTAACAGGGGCAGAGAGTGACCATGAAAGAGCAGCAGAGGCGAAGAGTTAGGGACTGACCAGAGCCCCCATTCCCCATTCCCCTGCACCACTTGAGAGGCAAAGCTATAAGAGGTTTGGGAGAGGGGAAGGTGGTTTTAGCTTGCTTTTAGTTTCTCACTGCTCTAGTCTGTTAGTGATGGGCAATAAACTGTATTAATCTTTCTATGTTTAGTCTGTTTTGCCCATGACAGCAATTAGTGAGCAATCTGCTTGTCCTTATCTCAACCCTTGAGCCCTTTATATCATATTTTCACCCCCATTTCCTTTGAGGAGAAGGAGTGAGAAAGAGTTTGTGGTGGAGTTTAGCTGCCCATCAGGATAAAACCACCACACATATCTACCAAAATTATTAATGTAAAAGACAAAAGATATGAATCAGAAATAATCTTTAAAATTGATAATGATAATGATAATAAAAAATAATTCCAGTTCTCTCAGTCTTTCCTTTGAAGCCACCTTTTTCAAACTGCTGGTCATTATAATAGTTATCTGGATCTTTTTCTCATGAGCCAATGTCTTGTATGAAATGGTGAAGTTTCAACGATTGAAATAGATTAAGATCAGGCTGTCTCACATATCACGGATTATACTTTTGTTTCTATATCAGAATTGATGTTTAGCATTTTCACTCTGGTTCACGTCTGACTGTCTGCCCTCTCTTCCAGTTCTTCCTTATCCAGGATCATTTAGTTCATTACTCTTGCCTAGGTAGAATTTGCACCTGCCTTCAGTGAAGTGAAAACTGTATGTCACAGTCACTTTGAGTTTGAAATCTGTTCCCCAATCTGCTTACAGCCAGACGGAGCCTGGTGATCTCTGTAGATGTCATTAGCAAGCTCTTGATTCCATTTTCCAGACTGTTAGTGGAAATACTGTATTATACAGGACCTACTGGACCTAAACAGATGCATTTGCTACATCCTTCTGTTTTAGGAGTGAATCACTGATAATCACGCTCTTAGTGATTTTTCTATGCAGTTTTCTCTTTCTGTTATCTAATCTATGTTTTTGCCATCAGCTTGTCTTGATGTCTTGAGAAGCAGTGTCAAGCGTCTTACTGATGTCAAAATATATGTGTATTTACTACTTCTCTATTCCACAATACAGTTACCCTCTCCTGCAAGGAAGGTGGAAAAACTTGACATAATTTATTCTTACTAAATTGATTTTGTCTGCTACTTGTTATTTTTTCATTTGGACTTTTTTATGATAATGGTTATGATTTGTTTCCCTGTTTCTGAAGAATTAAAACTAAACTGCCTAGGTCTTTAAAATTTCAGCCCTTCCTTTTCTCCTCTTTAAATATAGGAATTCCATCTTAGAAAAATATTATTTTTTTTTCCCTGTGGAATAACATTCTACCATTTATTTCTGATAATAGCACACTCACTTAGACAGATCTCTTGTTAGGGTCACAGAAATACCTTTTGCCATTCATCTGAAACTGTATCCGACTTACAAAGTGAAAGCTTAGATTCTTATATGCTCAGTAGAATTTTCTTTAATTTTTGGTTTTCATTTATCTTTTTCAAAGATTCCATCTTCACTTTAAGGACCAGCCTGTAAATCCTTGTGAGTGTTCATGTTCTATTACATTTCCTAGAAGTGCTGGTATGACTTGATAATTCATTAATACCACAGAAATGTTAGGAAAGGCCCTTCTTATACTAGGGCTTCAAAATGAAAGCTTTTTTTTTTTTTTTTCATGTAGTTTTGTTGAAAGTTTTAGTTGGTGCTGGGTATTGAAACAAAACATCTGAAAATGGGCTTTGCTATATACTCACGGCTCTTTTGCTAGTTACAAGACTTTGAAGAGAAGATACCAGTCAGTGAGAAATAGAGGCTGACAAGGCGTAGGCGGAGCCAGCAGCGCCCCCACCCCGGCCGTTCAAATGCAGCCCCAGGGAGCGCGAGCGACCAGGAGTGTGGTGTACAGGGCGGGCAAACAGGGCGAGGGGAGGTAGTTTGCGCAACAGTTCGCGCAGGCAGGGTGTGCTGAAGCAGAACAGAGTGTTCCACCCCGCACACATGAACAACTCTTCTAACGGCTGCCTACCTATAGGTAAATCGCCATGGTCATCACAAGGCAGAGAGTTCTTTTAAGACAGTCAGTGGCCCTCTAGACTGAGTGCCCACTTAAAAATGCAGCAGTTCAGGTCTCTGGATGCACAGAGTGCCTGAGCCTGTTTCTGCCATCTGAGGGCAGCAGAGACACTGTGTGTTTGAGGTCTGAGCAGGTAGATGACCTGTTCAGCCTAGTGGCAGAGCTCAAGGAGGAGGTGGAGAGGTTGAGGGCCATCAAGGAGTGTGAGCGGGAGATCAGCTGGTGGGGCAACTACCTGCAAGGAGTGAAGGAAAGGAACCAGGGTGAGACACCCCAAGAGCAGAGGGAAGAGACCTAGGAGATGAGGAGGAATTAAACGGGTCCCTGCTTGATGTCACAGGTAACTGCCCTCCCTACCAGCCCTGCCTCCCCAGGTGCCCATACACAACAGGTTTGAGGCCCTGGAGCTTGAGAGACCTATGGGTGAGAATATGGTGAACAAACTACCCAGGAGGCTGCCTAGGGCGAGGAAGTCGACTCCATGCCTCAGGACTGTCTCCACTAAGAAAGAAAGAAGGGTGATCATTGTAGGCGACTCCCTTCTCAGGGGAATGGAGGGCCCTATTTTTCGACCTGACCCTACCCATAGTGAAGTCTGCTGCCTCCCCGGGGCCAGGATCAGGGACATTGCCAGAAAGCTTCCTGCCCTGGTTCACCCCCCAACTACTATCCTCTTTTGATAGTCCAGTCTTGCATAGATGATATTGAACAGAGAAGCCTGAAGGCCATCAAAGGGTACTTTAGGGGACTGGGACGATTAGTAGATGGAGTGGGAGTACAGGTCGTGCTTCCCTCCATTCCTACAGTGGCAAGGAGGGGTACAGAGAAGACTCAGAAAGCCCACCTGTTAAACAGATGGCTCAGAGGCTGGTGCCAACACAGAAATTTCGTTGTTTTTTTTTGACCATTAATTAAATTTTTTTGACCTTTACTTGGCTCCTGGCTGGTCCCACCTGTCTTGAAGCGGAAAACAGACACTAGCACAGGAGCTGGCAGGACTCACTGAGAGGGCTTTAAACTAGGTAGGAAGGGGGATGGGGGTGGGGAGGGAATAAGGCTCATTAGAGGTGTGCCAGGGCCCAATGTCAGGGCTGGGGGAGCAGGCAATGGACCAGCTGAAGTGCATCTACACTAACGCGCAAAGCATGGGCAACAAGCAGGAGGAGCTGGAAGCCATCGTGCAGCAGGCTAGCTATGACTTGGTTGCCATCACTGAAACATGGTGGGACCACTCCCATGACTGGAGTGCTCAAAGACTGGCCATAGGCTCATCAGAAGGAACAGGCAGCACAGAAGGGGTGGTGGTGTGGCTCTCTCTATATATTAGAGAGTGTTTTGATGTTGTGGAACTCAAGGCTGAGACTGGGAGTTATAATGTTGAGTCCCTATGGGTTAGGATCGGCGGGAAGCCAACAAGGCAGGCATTGTGGTGGGGGATTGTTACAGACCGCCAAACCAGGATGAGAGAACGGATGAGGAATTCTACAGGCAGCTGGCAAAAGTTGCAAAATCATCGGCTCTTGTCCTCATGGGGGACTTCAACTTACCAGACATATCCTGGACATGCAATACAGTTCAGAGGAAGCAGTCTAGGAGGTTTCTGGAGAGTGTTGAAGATAATTTTCTGATACAACTGGTTAGTGAGCCTACCAGGGGAGGTGCCCTTCTGGGCCTTCTGTTCACAGAGAAGATCTAGTGGGAGATGTGGTCAGGAGTTGTCTTGGGCAGAGTGACCACAAAATAGTAGAGTTCTCTATTCTTGGTGAAGTCGGGGGGGGATCAGTGAAACTGCTATCTTGGACTTCCAGAGGGCAGAATTCTAGCTGTTCAGGACACTAGTTGGCAGAGTCCCTTGGGAGGCAGTTCTGAAGGGCAGAGGAGTCCAGGAAGGCTGGGCACTCCTCAAGAAGGAAATCTTAAAGGCTCAGGAGCGGTCTGTCGTCACGTGCCCAAAAACCAGCTGGCGTGGAAGAAGACAGGCCTGGATGAACAGAGGGTTGTGGCTAGAGCTTAGGAAAAAATAAATAAATAAAAGGATTTATGATCTTTGGTTTATGATCTTTTGGTCACTCAGAAGGGTTATAAGGATGTTGTAAGGATGTGTAGGGATAAAATAAGAAAGGCCAAAGCTCATCTGGAGCTCAATCTGACTACTGCTGTTAAAGATAACAGAAAATGTTTTTATAGATGCATTAACATGAAAAGGAGGACTAAAGAGAATCTCCATCCTTTACTGGATGCAGGAGGAAACTTAGTGACGAGAGATGAGGAAAAGGCTGGGGTGATTAATGCCTTCTTTGCCTCAGCCTTTACCAGCCAGACTAGTTGTGATCTGGATACCCAGTACCCTGAGCTGTTGGAAGGAGGTGGGGAGCAGAATGTGGCCCTCACAGTCCACGAGGAAATGGCTGGTGACCTGCTTCGGCATTTGGATGTACGCAAGTCGATGGGGCCGGATGGGATCCACCCAAGGGTACTGTGAGAACTGGCGGTAGAGCTGGCCAAGCCACTTTCCATCATTTATCAGCAGTCTTGGCTATCAGGGGAGGTCCCAGTCGACTGGCGGCTAGCAAACGTGACGCCCATCTACAAGAAGGACTGGAAGGTTGACCTGGGAAACTATAGGCCTGTTAGTTTGACCTCAGTGCCAGGGAAGCTCATGGAGCAGATTATCTTGGGTGTCATCACGCAGCAATTGCATGGCAACCAGGTGATCAGGCCCAGTCAGCATGGGTTTATGAAGGGCAAGTCCTGCTTGATGAACCTGATCTCCTTCTATGACAAGGTGACACGCTTAGTGGATGAGGGAAAGGCTGTGAATGTGGTCTACCTTGACTTTAGTAAGGCTTTTGACACTGTTCCCCACAGCATTCTCCTCAGGAAACTGGTTGCTCTTGGTTTGGACTGGCATATGCTTTGTTGGGTCAGAAACTGGCTGGGTAGCCAGGCCCAAAAAGTCATGGTGAATGGAGTTAAATCCAGTTGGAGGCCGGTCACTTGGAGTCCCCCAGGGCTCAGTACTAGGGCCAGTTCTCTTTAAGATTTTTATTGATGGTCTGTATGAGGGGATCGAGTGCACCCTCAGTAGGTTTGCAGATGACACCAAATTAGGTGTGTGTGTTGATCTGCTTGAGGGTAGGAGGGCTCTGCAGGAGGATCTGGATAGGCTGGACCAATGGGCCAAGGCCAAATCTATGAAGTTCAACAAGGCCAAGTGCCGAGTCCTGCACCTGGGGCAGAACAACCCCAAGCAGAACTACAGGCTGGGAGATGAATGGTTGGAAAGCTGCCTGGCAGAGCAGGACCTGGGAGTGATGGTTGATAGTCGGCTGAATATGAGCCAGCAGTGTGCTCAGGTGGCCAAGAAGGCCAACAGCATCCTGGCTTGTATAAGAAACAGTGTGGCCAGCAGGGCTAGGGAGGTGGTTGTCCCCCTGTACTCAGCTCTGGTGAGGCTGGACCTCAAGTACTGTATTCAGTTTTGGTCCCCTCACTACAACAAGGATGTGGAGGTGCTTGAGTGAGTCCAGAGAAGGGCAACGAGGCTGGTGAGGGTCTGGAGAACAAGTCTTATGAGGAGCAGCTGAGGGCGCTGGGATTGTTGAGCCTGGAAAAGAGAAGGCTCATGGGTGACCTTATCGCACTCCACAGGTACCTTAAAGGAGGCTGTAGCGAGGTGGGGGTTGGTCTAATCTCCTACATACCTGGTGACAGGATGAGGAGTAATGGGTTAAAGTTACACCAGGGGAGGTTTAGCTTGGATGTTAGGAAGAACTTCTTTACTGAAAGGGTTGTTAGGCATTGGAATAGGCTGCCCAGGAAAGTGGTTGAGTCACCATCCCTGGGGATCTTTAGAAGATGTTTAGATATAGAGCTTAGGGATATGGTTTAGTGGAGGACTTGTTAGCATTAGGTCAGAGGTTGGACTCGGTGATCTTGGAGGTCTCTTCCAACCTAGATGATTCTGTGATTCTGTGATCAAAGCAGAATAAATAAATTTAAGTTAGAAACAGTAGCAGTACACCAGTATTCGTAGTGAAGCAGAGGAGCATGCTCTGACAGGGCTTGTTTGACTGAGGGGGAAGGGAAGTTTGGGAGCAAAAGGGAGAAAAAGTTTGCAATTTGCTGCCAAAGAAGGAACAGCAACTGGGATGCAGATGAGAGAACAAAAGATAGAAACTGTGAGAAAAATAAGGACTGAGCTAGCCAGAGAATAATTCTAAAGGCTGCAAGAAGTCCATGGAAATAGCAGTGCTTGACTTGAGGAAATCACCCAGTTCATACCTTCTGTCTGAACATAAACATCTGTTCTAGTAAGTTTCCTGACAGGAGTTTGTCTTAAAACCTTGAGTGATAGCATCTTCACAGTCTCTTCTGGCACTTAATCCTCCTATTTCACTATCTCTCCCATTCAAATAGAATTTTACTAATGTCTTATCAAAATCTTTCTTGCTTCATTTAAAGTCCAGTCCTGCCCTCTTGATCAAAGATGTAGAGAACAAGTATTTTCTACCCCTTTCTCTTGCTATATTTACAAACTATTGGGTCTCTCATCTTTGGGTTAAACTGACCTTTTTGTTCAAACCTTCTACATAAACCATGTTTTCCAAAGATTTGATCATTTTTAGGATTATAAAGTAACTCAACATTGAGGTTTCCATTTCAATCTCCAGCTCAAAGCAGTAGCAACAGTGAGGTCAAAGCCAGACTGGTCAGGGCTGTATCCAGACTGGTGTTAGAATTTCCACACAGAGACAGCACTTGTATAGCCTGCACCAGCACTTGACTGTCCTCTGGGTGAGAAAGATTTCACTCATAGCCAGTCTGAACCCATCTTGTTTCAACTTACGCCTATTGTGTCTTCATCTTCTGCCACACATCACTCTGCAGAGCCTGGCCTTATTTTCTCAATATCCCCCTCATAGGTGGTAAGTGGCTGTCCAGCTTTTTACTATTGTTTCTCTTGATACTGATCTTGTTGCTTTTCTCTAGATTTTTCTCATATTTCCCAATAAGTGGTGCCCAAAAAATGAACAGATTGTTTTAGCTGAGGTCCCACTTTTATGGCATATAGTTACAGATTTAATATTCTATCACAGCTACACTTGTGCATTTTTCACAACCTCATGGCACTGTTGATTTTTGCTTAGCAATCCATTTTAAGCCTTTTACCTTTTCCATAGATTTGTGCTAGGCAGTGGTTCCTCTATCCTATTTAGTCATATCTAAAGAAAGAACTTTGCCCATGTTCATCTTGGATAACATCCCATTTTCAGAAGTACATTATCTATCATATTTTAGGCATCTTCTTTAGGATGAATAGAACCTCACACAATAGAAATGCTCCTATTCAATGACCCTCAAAGAACTCAGGGGAGTTTAACCTGAGTTTGCAGTCCAGACATTTACAGTCAAGCACAATACTCCATGAGGGGCTAGCTATCATCATCATCATCAATAAAAAAAATAAAAAATAAAGTCATATTTTAACTTGATAGTCAAAGCCAAATAGAACTAAGATAGTCAAAATATCCATGGGGCCTATTTAGCTTAAACTAAAATTTCCCTTACTTAGTGCTATTAGTGGTATGCCTTGCTTCCATGAAAAAAGCTTCATTCACGTTGAGGCCAGATAGGCAGCAAGTATCAAATAGCTTTAACAGTGAGACTCTTACCTTTAGGAATGTGCCATTCATTTGAGGTTTTTGTTTGTTTGTTTGTTTGTTGTTTGTTTATTTCTAATAAGGTGATCATATTGAGCATTAAAATGTTGAAGATTAGACAGCTTGGGACTGCAGTGCTTTAAATAAGCATTCTTAGCCAGCAGTTCCTAGCCAACATCAGAATAACTTTAGAATGCTTTAGGTCTAACTATAACATTGCTTGCCACTGAATGGAGTAGTGATGAAATATAATCAGAACCCAGATGAATAAATGAATAATTGTTTTTTTTCAGATTAAAAGTAGTTTCTGACACTGTAGACGTTGGCTTTGGTAAGTACAGCTGCCACCTAGGATAAAGCTGATACTGCTGTACAGTGTGAGGCCTTATTAAATAGAGATCTCTCTATAGGTCTTGCTACAGGTCTTGCTATAGCATGTGGGATATATTTGATTAGTTACCAGAATACCAGGGTACATTGCTTTTCTTTTCTTTAGGGGTGTGGACTGGGAACTCTTTTTTTCACAGTGACCTACTGATTTTAAATGGCTAATCATGCATTGTTCATTAACGTTTCATATCTTCATTGCTAAGGGACATGAATAGCTCCCTGAGTTAGTAATTGCCTATGGAGTTCTTTACCTTCAGATGAAAGGGTACACTACTGACTGAACAGATTCAAAGTTCTTTTAAGGATTTTGGATTAGTAGGGATCCTTAAAGGATATGAACCTAAGGTTAGTTTTAAAAAGGGGCTTCATGATAGTCTTTGCAATGTCAGCCTCTGGGTTTTTGGCACTCAAGGTGGCATCCAGATTCTGCTCTAGATGCAGTTAATTTAGGTGATGCCTGAAGAAAGTTTGATGTCTTTCACTGGGGACCATAAGAACCAGCAGTGTGAGTACCACACTACAAGCTGCTGAAATCTGGCTAGTGCAAAAAGCTGAAAATAAGTGCCTAGCTGCATTGCTCAGGGCTAAGGAGAGCTTTTCTGGGCTGACTCTGTTGGCCATGGTCCAAAACCTTCTCCACTGGAGCTCTTTTCTCATGTCTTTTAAATCTCCTTTACACTTCTGTTATCAGGAGAGGCAGGGTGTGACTGCTTCTTTCGTACAAACAAAGAATGAATGGCATCAGCATATACCTTGAACATGGGACAACTGGATTTCTTCTTGTAATTATAAATTTTCAAATCCTTTTCCCACATCTTCCTGAAAAGTGTTCTTATAGAAAGATAGTTTCAGATGTTTTACGAAGTCTACAAATTCTGTGTAATTCTGAGTACTGTGTCCTCCTGACAAAGAGCAGAAAGCATTGCAGAAAAAAAGTAGCTCCCCAAGCCACAAGAGAGGCTAGTGCACAGCTTGCAGGATCATGACAGCTGGATCCTCGCTGAGCTCTTACTACCTAGCAGAATAGCTGATTCAGCCATCACACTTTGCAACCACAGTAAATATTTGAGTGTTATGGGAGAAGTTTGTGAGCACATCAACTACAACAATAGTTCACTCATCAAAAAAAAAAAAAAAAAGAGAAAGAGAGAGTACTGTTTCTTGTTTTACAAATAGACAACTCTTGTGTGCCATGTTGTGTGCCATGCTGTTTAAATGTCTGTTTTCCTCTTTTTTTACTCCCTTCAACATCTTACTGTTTCATTAAGCCAGTTGATTCATCATTTGAGAGTAGAGAAGTACAGCTCACTGAGCACCCAGACAGTTTAATTTAATTTTCTCAGGTTTTTAGATGGGGACTCAATTTGATATGACCCCTTGAAATTGAACCTAGCCCTTGCTGTTGCTAATCAAATCCTGGCAGACTGTTACATCAGTGAGAAGAGTTTTAAATTGTAGTAGCACTAGTTTGTAGGAAAGTTTATTTTGCTCGAGCTGATGTGATAATGAACCCTCTTTATCCATTTCAGAAGACAGAAAATTTGATTGTGGATATAAACAGCTTTGTAGTGAGGAAAAAAAAAAAAAAAAAAAAGTGAGTCTATTTCTTTCTGTTTATAGCAAAGTAACTTCAACAACAGAAGGGCAAAAGGACAGAAGCTGACTGAAGGTCAAAAGGACAAAAGCTGAGACTTTAAGTTTTATATGTTAGGGTTTCACCTGTACTTCTAATTTTATTGTTGTTATTTATTCCTACTTTGGAAAAAAAAAAAAAAAAGGAAAGGAAAAATACTGTGTTCTGTGTGTTTTCTTTGTTTGTTTTTTCATCTTACCTAGGTACTCATCCATTTCTGTGTGGAAGAACCTTCCTCTTCATTCCTATCATTTATATATGAAGGTGATGATTTATCCATTGTGACTTTTTCTCATCACTCTGCTGAATCCATCAGGATGTGCATAATTTCGTCTGCAATGAATGTAATGTACATACTTTATATTAAATAAGTGTTAAGTTCTCTAGTAGGCCAAAAGTTATGCTGAAGATGGAAACAAGCTGATACACAAAGATCTGCAAACTTCAAACAGGGATCAAATCTTACATTTTAATGCATATATTTTACCCCTGGAATGAATATTTCACCAAGTCATAGACTCTTTCTATACTGTGGCTGAAAGTATAAGAGGTAAGATTTTTTGAAATATCTTTTGATGATTTTAATAATGTAAAATATGTGGCTTAGTGAAGTTAATATAACATTCATTAGCCTTCAAGTGAAGTTGATATTACCTTCATTAGACTTAGGTGTTAGTGTAGGAAAACAAAAATTTTGTACTGCCTTTCCTTTTTTTTTTTTTTTTTTTTTTTTTCAGTTATTTCACCTTTTCACAGCTGGCAAAAGTGTTCTTTAAGGATTTTATTTTTCACTCTGAATCTACTGCCCAAGACAAGAGCCAATTAATTTGTGGTCGAATCTGGTATAGCAAGTCTTACTTTCTTTGAAAATGGTGACTTTGATCTACCCAAGAAACCTACTCTGGGAAATTTTCACTGTGATTCTCACTGAAGCTTAAGTTGCACAGACTAAAACAGAAATAGAAAAATGCTTTGAATTGATTTACAATTCAGTCTTGAAAATTACAACAGCAGACATTGTTCAAAGGTGACTAGATATAGCATGAGCTCAGTGGAGAAAGCATATTGCAATAATGATTTAAAATAGACTTTAATTTAGCTCAAACCAGCAGTTCTTTGAACAAAGGAACTTAAGAACTTTTCCTAGAGAATACTTCAATGATCCTGTAGAATATGATCGCATATAAACGACGATCTAATAATATCACAGTTAATAATATAACTCAATATTATCTTTGAGTTTTTCTTCTATTTCAGAATTCTATTTCTGTTTCCAGAGATTCAGTAGCAAATCTCATTATTTCTATTCTTTTATTTATTTTTAAATGTTTCAATAAAAAAAAATATTTTATATTCAAATGTATTAATATCCTAACTCCATGTACCTATATATTTTTAAAAAATAGTCAGGATAATGTCAACTACTTTGACAACTGTTTCATTTTAAGCTCCCTTTCACTACTCAAAATTGTTAGTTGTATGAATACTTTATAAACAGTGTACATATACTGTATTTTTATATTTTTTCCACACAAAACAATTTCTAATACTGTATTAACTTTTAGTTAAATACAAACAATAAAAATAGCTTCATTTACTAATGAACTATGGTTATCTCAATAAAATACTATCAGTTATCAAAAACTTGGGTTTATTAACATTCTTCTAATGGAAATAGAGAATACATTAACTTTCAAACATGTTTGGAAGGGACCTTTCCTTAAGACTAGTAGACTTAAGTATGAAAATAGTTCTATAACATTAGAACTATAACATTCTATAACATCTTCTATAACATTAATCCTTGTCTCTGGATAGTGGGAAAACCTTTGTGATCTCTCCAAAGGTCTATGCATAAGACAGAAAATTAGATGGAATGGACAAAGAAGGATGTGATATTTAAACTTCCAGCTTCTTTAGCAACCATTTTTCTCTACAGCTGCATTTACAAGGAATGTGTCTTTTGGCCCACTATTCCCAAGGTTATTTGGCAAAACTTACCAAATCAAGGATTGCATTTTTTATTTTATAAGAAATATTAGTCAAGGCAGGGAAAAAAAAAAAAAAAAAAAAAAAAAAAAAAAAAAAAAGATTTAGCTTTTAAAACTTATTTTAAACTAAATAAATTTAGTTTAATGTTTTATTAATGTCAGTGAGGGAAAAACTCCTGAATGTGTTCACAGTTACTTTTCCTAGAGTTTTCCCTGTTTTGATGACCAAAGCCCATCTTTATTACACCTATCCATGCCAGCAAGCCTTTCAGAATTATGCGTCTGAAGTCTGTGGCAGAGCAACATCAGAATTTTCAGTTCTGAAAGAAAGACATTAATGAATAACCGTCTTTTCATTGTTTGTAATATCAAATAGAACAATAAAGGAAAAACATTTTGGATCAAAATAAATATTCTGTGAAGCCAGAAGGAATAAAATAAAAATAAAATTAAAATAAAAATAATTTTTAAAAATAACATAATAAGCATCATATTTGTTTATCTAAAATTCAAAAATTTGCAGTTTTAGGTTATATTTCCCTTCAATATAGCAAAAAACAGAGTAAATTAATTGCATTTTTGAACAACAAAAGAAATGCATTTTCAGAAAGTATTAAAGTAGTTTTCAGAAAGGGCTTTAAACAGCCTCAAGTGAAACAATTTTATAGCTGACAATAAATTACTAAATATTTCAACTCCAAAAGAGAGGAAAAAAAATGTTAATGTTAACAATGGCATACCAGAATGAAAGTCTAATTTTTCTTGTTGCTGTTCTAAAAATGATCACAGTTCATCTCTTCAATAGACTTGGGCTTTACTCATTTATGATGCCGTTATTGAAATGATTGTGTTCATCATTATGGAAACAGTGATGGGTCTCATCTGAAATTTATGAAATGAGTTGAGATGCCCAGGAATCTGCTGTATCTGCTCTATATTATATCCTGTTTTTGTTGAATACATTGTGGCTTGCTACCTATTTAAACACTGCAACTTCATTGCAGCTATATCTTAAATGACTCTGTGATTATGAAGAGAAAGTAAAGGTGGGTCTACACTGGATGTGTAGCTTCATGTTGAGATAACCATAGCCATGTGACTCTTCTCACAACTAATGTTCCCAGATGAGATTACTCCTCTCCTTGCTTCCTTACCTTAGGTATCAAAAGCCTCCATGGTCACTGTGTGATCAGATCACTAGAATGATATAGTCTGGGTATACTTTGTGTGGATTAATATTTTGATGTGGTTGGTCTAGACACATTTGCCTGTGAGGTATCTCTGCTATGCCTTTACAGACTTAAGCTAACTTCATTTTCGCGTGGTGGAACTGTGGGGCATGTTCAAAACATCAGGTGCCAGCCCACTGTAAGGTGGCAAGCATTGGAAATTCTCACACACAAGTACATGCACAAACATGTACGTAAACGCACACACATATTGGACAGTGACCTATTTCCCAGTTGAAACTGATATCTTGTTGTGTCAGTATTCCTCTCCTATCTTTTACTTTTGGTGATGTCTGTGTTTGATTTCCTGCACATGAAATAGAGGTTGAGAGACATCAGCAGGCTCCAGTTCTCGCTGTAGTCTGCTTGTGTATGGTATTTACTGCTTCCTATGTGTTGTGGTTTAACCCGGCCGGCAGCTAAGCACCACACAGCCCTCACCCTCCCCCCTCCCTCTCTGGGATGGGGGAGAGAAACGGGAAGGTGAAGCCTGTGGGTTGAGATAAAGACAGTTTATTAAGATAGAAAATAATAATAATAATTAATATGTACAAACAAGTGATGCACAATGCAATTGCTCACCACCTGCTGACCGATGCCCAGCCCAACCCTGAGCTGCCACCCCCCACCCTGGTTAGCCACCCCTATATATTGTTCAGCATGATGTCAGATGGTATGGAATACCCCTTTGGCCAGTTTGAGTCAGCTGTCCTGGGTCTGTCCCCTCCCAGCTCTTACTGCCCCCCCAGCCTGCCCGCTGGCAGGACAGAGCGAGGAGCTGAAAAGTCCTTGGCTTGGTGTAAGCATTGCTCTGCAGCAATTAAAACATCAGCATGTTATCAACACTCTTCTCATCCTAATCCAAAACATAGCACCCTACCAGCTACTAGGAGGGAAAAATAACTCTGTCCTAACTGAAACCAGGACACTATGCGTTTCCTTACTTTCAGTTCAATGATTAGTAACCTTCTTTATAACCCCTCTGCTTTGAGAAGAATCCATTTTACCTCAGACTAGTGTGCATCACAGAAGAATCATGGGATCACAGAAGAATCACAAGGTTGGAAAAGATCTCCCCCAACCACCAGTATCACCCACGAAACCATGTCTCTAAGTACAACATCCAAGAAGCCGCAAACCAAATCTCATCAAATCAGATGGTAATTTTCCTTCTCCAGTGACAGGAGAGTTTATGGTACCTTAGAGCACAACTGAACATAATTCATCTGTTTGGTGCTAGGAATCCAGGCAACCTTTTAATTCATGCTGAGAATTCATAATATTTCTGTGAAGGAGAACAGAGAAACAGAGGTTTCTGCTGCAGGTCTATACATCTCCTCTTTGCTACTGCAGCTGTAGAACCTTGTATGTATTTTGCAAATAAGAAAGTTCTGACAAGAAGATATCTGCTACCATTTCATGTGGTTTAGCCCCATCAGGCAGCTAAGCCCACACAGCCATTCACTTCCTCTCCCAGGGGGGAAAAGGGAGAGAATCAGAAAGGTAAAAGTGTGAGAACTCATGGGTTTAGATAAAGACAGCTTACTAGGTTAAGCAAAGCATACAAGCAAAGCAAAGCAAGGAGTTCATTCACTATTTCCCATCTGCCAGAAAAGCAGAACTCATCAATGTTTTTTCAGGAAGACAAATGCCAGCACTCCAAACTTCCTCTCCATTCCTCCCTCATTACCCCCTCTATTATTGTTGAGCATGATGCCATATGGTATGGCATCATCCATCACTTTGATCAGTTTAGGTCAGCTGTCCTTGCGGTGTCTCCTGGCTTCTTGTGCACTCCCAGCCTCCTTTCTGGCAGGGCAGCACAAGAAATAGAAAAATCCTTGGCTCTGTGTAAGCACTGTTCTGCAATAACTAATACCATTGGTTTGTTATCACCACTGTTTTCATCAAAAATCCAAAGTACACACATTTTGTGAGCCTCTACAAAGATAATTAACTGTCCCAACCAAAACCATGACATGTTTTATACTCCAGTCAGATATTTGGTCTTTACCCCAAAGCCCTTCTTGTTATTTGCATGTGTAAAGTGTTACACAGTTGTTCATTTATTTTTCTGCATTAAAGTCAGGAATTCTGCTTACCTGAAAAATATATTAAAGCCATCTCAATGACA
This sequence comes from Heteronetta atricapilla, assembly GCA_011075105.1. Lineage (NCBI taxonomy): Eukaryota > Metazoa > Chordata > Aves > Anseriformes > Anatidae > Heteronetta > Heteronetta atricapilla. Next base: position 79,216,381 of record CM021733.1, read on the forward strand.
CCACAGTGAGAGATGTAGTTCGTGCAGCTTCATTTTTCAGTCAATGAGAATTAGGGCTAGAACTTTCAGCCTGCTTAAAATGCATGGAAATTGTGAATACTTTGTTTCCAGGCTGATGCTGTGCTTTAATGCCCATGCAACATATATTCAACAAAGTGCTCTAGTTGCAGATCAAATTATTTAGATGAGATCAGAGCTCAATTGCCCTTTTATCATAAAACAAACACAAGACTTTTCTTAACAGCTCTCTAAAAAAGGCTGCATGAATAGCAAATCAGCTGTACAATGACAGTGAGCAACAGAACACAGAAATCTTAAAATGGAAAACTGAATTGCAGCTCAGACCTCATAATTTTGAGAAAGTGCTGTTTTAAGTGCTATAAAGGAATGGAAAAATCATAGAATCATAGAATCACGTAATGATTTGGGTTAGAAGGGCCTTAAAGATCATCTAGTTCAATGCCCCCCTGCCATGGACTGAGACACCTTCTTGCTAGATCAGGTTGCTTAAAGCCACATTCAACCTGGCCTTCCAGGGATGGAGAGCATCCACAGCTTCTCTGGGCAACCTGTTCCAGTGCCTCACCAGTGCCTCACCACCCTCAGAGTAAAGAATTTCCTCCTTATGTCTAATCTAAACCTATGCTCTTTTAGTTTAAAGCCATTACTCCTTGTCCTTTCACTACAAAGTTATAAAACTTTTTAAGTTCCTTTAAATCTTTTCTTTTTTTCCTCAGTACTTAAATATTCAGAAAGTTACTGTATAAGACCATATTTATTATTTAACTATATTTATTTATTTATTTATTAACCATTCTAGTGATACATTGTGCAAATATAGATATGTCATTTTAAAAACATGAAAAGTACTCCCCTTGCAAATTCTGCAAAAAAAAAAATCTACATAAAACTACACAAATAAGAAAAAATCAGAACCTTTTCTTTTTTTATGCAACTTTTACTAACCTGAAAATGTGTGGATTTATACTTTGGGAGATGCAGCACAGGGTAAGTGTTATTAAGTGTTTTTACCCCTTGATGCTCCCCTTGATTTTCGAACAGAATTAATGATTCATACTGTCATTAGAACTGAGCTATCAGATTATTTTTTTCTGTATTGAATGGCTCTATAATGTTGAAACATTAAAGGCTATATCTAGTGTGAAATGATATTTTTTCAAATAATTCTTGCCTGACTATTACCAAGATGGTGCCAGAGCCTTGATTTTTTCACCAGGCTTCACTAAGTCTTCAGAGCTCGATTTGAACTTATAATTTCTTAGAAGACAAAACAAATTTGTCTTTAACGCTGACTGTAGTTGTTTTTGTATGGCATTTTTCTTGGCATAAAAGAAGCCTAGGAAGGAAGAAAAAATTATCTGCATTGCTAGTAAAGACAGGAAAGAATATAAAAACATTACAAATCACATTACAGTAAATATTCTCCAGAATATTCTGCCAGCCTCCAGAAAATTCACTGCTCAGAAATTTCCTTAACTGAAAGTGTCACCTGTGAGAATATAATTTTATTGTCTGAGGACCTGATTTTTGAACACACATAAGATTTTGACATTCACTCTACAACAAGAAATTTAAAAGTTGAAATACATGGTGTGTAAAGAAGTAAGTTTGCCCAGTGAAGTTGTGGATGCCTCGTCCCTGTAGGTGTTCAAGACAAGGCTGGACAAGGCCCTGGGCAACCTGATCTAGTGGGTGACATCCCTGCCCATGGCAGGGAGTTGGAACTAAATGATCATTAAGGTCCCTTCCAACCCAAGCCATTCTATGATCCTTTGATTGTTTGCTTTAGACCTGAAAACTATATTTTTTTAGGTAACCCTAAAAAATATGGGGTATTTTATTCATAGGGTATTTTATCCCTCTTTGGTAACTGGTTCCCTAGAATGTGAGGAGTCCTCATCTATTTGATCTTTCCTCATTAGCAAATTTGTCTTTGCATATGCTATATTTGTAGCTATTAATCCCTCTCCATATCTATCATATTCTTCAACAATGGGGGATCAGAATTGTGTTCTGGACATGGGAGATCCATGGTTTTATGAAAGTGGACCATGTGCTTTGTTCCTTACTCCTTTACCATTAGTTCCTAACATTTAATTTGCTTTTTTTTTTTTTTTTGACAACTGCTGAACATTGATCATTTTTATAGAACAGTCCAATTCCTAAGTTTGTAGGTTATGCAGCATTTAAGACTATTTATTACCAAGTTCATCAGCTCAAACCTGTCTAAACTGATTTTTTTTTAATGTTTACTACTCACTACTACTACTACCGTAATGATGCTTCTTTGTTGATTCTCATTAGTTTCTTCAGTTGTGCATGGTAGAAATAGTTGCTAAGGAGAATGATAGTCAAAAATGAAGATGTCAACTATAAAATGTATAGTTGACATCTCAGAAACATATCTGTTTTTATTATGTACATATGGACAATATGTTCACATATATGTCCTGTTAACAATTCTATTATTCAACCATCCTCCCACTTACATTCCTTTTAAATATCCACAGACATCACAAGTACCCAATAAAGGCATAAAAAATATGTTTCATGTTTTAAATGAATATACGACTGGGAAAGGGGTGCTTTTCACAATATTACCAGTCCTGGATTTACTAAGAATTTATATCTGGGTTAATTTTTCCTTTGTGTGACATCTCATTTCTGCAGCTCAGAACTTATGTGTAAAGATTATCAAATGTCAAATGCAAATGTAAAATGGATCCATGCTGTACAAAATAGTCTCTTACTGATATTGAGCTGACTATTCCCTTTAAATGTTAATGAAACTGTTGTAATTACTGAAATACCAAAACAGCTCAAAAGCTGGAGATCACAGCTGTAGCCCATTACTTGTAAATTACTGGCACAGGCATTATCTTGGCAGAAAGAGTTGTACAAGAACTTGTTCATCATGCTTCTCTTTAAGCAAGTGATGGAGACCAAGTGTAAAGAGCACAGAGAGAAAACTAAGAAACTTTCTCATTCTATAAGAGATACAAACATCACACCCAATAAGGCCCACTTTCTCTACCCTCCCCCCTAGTTTATTTTTTTTATCTTTTTCTGAGGTACTCAGAATTGAGATTATCTCATAAAGATATTGAACACACAGTGAAATAAAATAATTATCTCTATAATAAAGATTCCCTTGTTATATTTTCATCTAAAATTAATAATTAATTTTAAAAGGGAAAACTGACTATGTTCAAAACCAGAAGGGCAGGATGGGAGGAAAGTAAGATAAATAATGGGGGGAGCATGGTTGCATTTTTGTGTTTGATATTTCTTCAGCCAGCAAGCCTGTGGCACCGATGCAGTGAAAAGGAAGATAGAGTACTTGAATGGGGTAAGTAACCTCAAGACAAAAAATGTCTAAGGGCTATGCAAGCATAACTAGGCAGTAAAGAACCAGTGATATCTATACTAAAGAAAGCCGGTGACACCTTGATTCTTTGATCTGTGAACTGTGTGACAGGCTTGCAAACGGATAGTTTATTATCTAGGAGGTGAATAGCAAAGTCCTACAGCGTTTCACAGGGTTAATATGTATAAAATAGCCATTTAGATGTGCGCCAGGAATAGACTGTGGGAGGAGTTTTCTTCAGCATGCAAGGAAGTTGTACGTGCGTCTGTGTCTATATGCATGCCTATGCGTATGTGCTTGTGCAGAGCACTGCGTGGTACCCAGCTGGTTACAACAGCTGCATCTGGGAAGAACTGTATCGAAACCAACCATGGAATTGCCAAATCCTCTTAATTCACCTTCTGATGACATTGAGGGTGGCCCAAACCTGATCGGGACGTTGTTCTTATTTTCACAGAGGATCACTATCGCTTCACTCCATTTAAATTCAGGAATAAGCATCTCATGACGCCATGCTCCACTGCATCGGAACTGTATGAGCAAGGCGGTCTTGCAGAGACGGAGAGACAGAGAGGGAGACACTTCCCGGGCTGAGAAGAAAATGAGACGCTATCTGGTTTTGTTGTCTCTGGGTTGATTTTTTTAAATATTTTTTTTTAAAGAGAAAACTACAGCTTCAAGGTATTGGAATAATATTTCTGTAAGCCTTGTATCAACAGCAATAAATTTATTTGTATCAACGGCAGAGCCAGATAATTCTGCTCTTGTTCTTACAGGGATCTTTTTTTTTTTTTTTTTTTTTCATGGATCATATAGGGAATTCCAAAGAACAGCAATCTTCATGCTACTTGAAGTTATGAGCTTAGTCTTCCCAGGCAAATAATTCGTCTTCTTTGAAAGAAGCTTACATCTCAAGTAAACTTAAATAAGTGGCCAGTCTCTCCTCAGGTGCCTATGCTTTATTTCTTTTCCTTCAGCCATTTTTAAAAGTATGTTTGGCATGCAGTGTACTATTGATGTGTAGTATTTTTTAGTTATTTTTTCTTTGTTTAAGGGGTGTCTTTTATTAGACACAAATAAATATGCAACTGCAAAACAGTAATTGTTGCTTCAGTAAAGTATATTTTTTTTGCAATAAAATTGTTAAATAATTAGCAAAATCCTTTGAAATCCTTTGTTGGCACCTGATGAGTACATGAAGACTACCTGTACTTTCCATCATCATCACACTACATCCATGTAATCATGGCTGGCTAAAAGCAAAACAAAAAACAAACAAACAAAATCATGGCTGGCTAAAAACAAAACCAAAAACAAACAAACAAAAAAAAAAACAGTCATGGTAAATTACAGAAAGAAGAACGGAAGGAAAAAAAAAAAAAAACAGTTGTTTTTTTTTTTAAAAAAAGGAGGTCAGATAAATGAACATTAGCATGATAAATCATTAGGGACTTGGGTTGTTTTTTCTTGAAGAAAAAAAGTTAATTGAAGTGAACAGTTACAACTGAATACATAGATATTTTGTAAAGAAAAATACATTCAAAGTGGAAATCAAGATGAAAAAATCTTATACTTTAGTTGTATGAAAATTCAGCTGTAAAATATTCAAACTTACATTAGTGAAAATAATCATGATTATAAATCTGCAATGAGAAAAATTAGAACCAAAGCTTTGCTTGCCTCATATGGTAATTGAGTAATAAGATATATTTTACTGCTGCAAGTCAGTTTCCTCATTCCACTTTAGAACACAATATAGCTCCAACAAAATAGCATCTTTATGGTCCTGTGGATTGACACCACAAAGCCATGATCGTCTTTTGAAATCTATGGAACTGTGATAAATCTTCATGGCTCTGTATTCTAAAAGAAGAAAGGATTAAAGAAAGATTTTCAAGAGTGGTATATTACCTCTTCTACACTATTTGAAGATGAAAGGACTGCATTATGGTGGTCTAGCTGTTATCAGTTTTTCTTGAGATTAATGATTACATAGAATTTATGGGAACAGAAAAATAATGTGAACAGTATAAAGATTTAAATAATGAAAAACTGTTTAAACCACTGGGCTTAAAGAATGAATTATAGTTATGAGTGTAAACAATATGTATAGACAATCTTCCTTTAAGATATATATTTTTATTTTATCCTACATCATCACCAGAGAGAACCACAGAAAAAAAAAAAACACCATTCTAATAGAACCATATTTGTTTCTTGATATATGTCAAATCAGTTATAAAAGACAGCTCCTATCATTCAGAAATGCAGATAGCAGTTTATGTGGTTGAGCTACCATTCTCCAAGTAGGGGTTTATGATCAATAATGTTCTGTTTATAGATCCGAGTCTTCATTTAGATTCTCATTCAGGAAGTTTTGTAATAAACAGTCTCTAGGAAAAACAGAAGAAGTTAAAACACAAGGAGTGACAGAAGCTTTTTTATACAGAAAAGTGAGTTTTTATAGAGTCCAAAAGCTGTTAGAAGGACAGTTGGAAGAAAATCTTTGTTGCTTCTCTGATAAAATTGAACTGGTTGCAGTTCTCAACTGCTTGCTTGTTGTCTTGCTGTTCAGGTTAATAGAGAAATATTTTGTACAGGCAGACTTTTGCTTTCATTCTACAAGCAGACAGAAACTGCATGACTTCAGTGGGTGTGAGTGTTAATCCCCATCACATCACCTGGCAAAACCCCATCTCATCACCTCCCACTCATTTGACTTCCAAGGTTCAATTCAGCCCATATTCTTGCACTACTAGGCTCAACACAATTTTCTGTCTCCAGGTTTATTCCAGGTTAAAATTCACCATGAAGATATAGGTTAGTCTTCATTATAAATATCTAAAACTGTCTTCATATTTAACTCCTGTTTAGTTTTGCAAAAGGATGTGCTGTGTGTTCTCAGCTAAGTAATTTGATGACATGCTTTTGCAGAATTACAGAATAGTTGAGGTTGGAAGGGACCTCTGGAGGTCATCTGGTTTTTGATTAAACTACTAAGGTAGGGTTTTGTTTGGAGATTATATATATATATATAATCTAAAGTTAGAGTGGGCTTTTTAGACCAACCATTCCTATTTAACACAACCAGTGTATGCCAGGAGCTATAAAACCACCTTATTTATTAGTGTATCAGAGATTAAAATTTCAAGCAAGAAAGCCATTTGCTTCAAGTAACACAAAATCTTTGTCCATTGTAGAATACACTGATTCTGTTACCAAGGGAATCTTTATACCTTCAGAAACAGGCTAAACTTAATCCAAGTTTAAGTATGACAAGACTTAATAAAGCCACTTCAAAATTGTTATCAAAATGCCTTTTTAAAAAGTTGTTAAAAGTTAATTTGATTTTTTATGAGGCTGTATTGCTCTCACCAAAAACAACAACAACAGCAACAACAAAACTAATAAGTATGAAGCAGAATTTAATTACCACATGTAAATATGTACTGATGTATAATTATTACAATGCATTGACTATAATATGTTTAGTTAAACAGTCTATCATTAAAGTCTCATTTAAAGAAACTTGAAAATCAAAGTATGTGTCAGTAAAAATAGAGTTGTCAAAGACATTCATTTATAACAAATTTAACATATTTTTAATAGCTGTATAAACTTGCTGTCTCTTTCAGATCTAGAACTGATCCTAAGCTGGCATCAGTCTCAAAAAAGAAAAAAAAAAAAAAAAAAAAAAAAAAAAAAAAGTTTAGGTTTGTTGGGAGTTCAAAGGATTTCAAATTTTCAAATAGGCATAAAGAAAATGCCAGATGAGACTTCAAGGTCCATGTCAGGCCATGGAAATTAACAAGTTTTCCTTGATCTAAAAGTAAAGCCAAAGCTGTGCTTATCACTCACTATTAACACTCTGGTTCTTTACTATGTTTGTGAACTGAACAAACTGCATAGGACAAAGTTGAAATTTTAGCTCAGATAGTTCGTTTGTTCCAGTCCACATCTTTATTTTAACTGAAGAAAGCTATTCTTAGCTCAAACAGCAACTCTCCCAGATGAAAACATATGTAACATTTTAGTAAACTAGATTTATGTCAAGTAGGCCATGAACCTTTATTGTATTCCTGTGATAAATAACATAAACAACCAGAAAAGCTGTTGACCACTTGTAATGAACTGACTCGTATTTCAATGTGAAGGCAGTTTAAATGGAATAAAAAAAGAAAAGCTTGTATATAGCTCCAGAAGCCACAACAAATTGATTTTTTCCACTGCTTTTGTTACCTCGTGGAATTTCCACAAGGTGAGAGCCAAACATAGTTAGAAGTGAGTGTTTTGTTTGTTTGTTTGTTTCTATTTTAAAGAGAAAATATGCACTTACTACAGAATATATTTCAAATATCCAAAATCTAAAAAATTAACTGGGTGAACATGTCACTAAAGTGGCAACAACAACAACAACATTTTTTTTTAATTATATTTGTTATTGATTTGTTTGCAATAGCATTTTGCCATCTTACAACTCACTGATTAGGCAGTTTATATAGAGTTCTTTTGAGCAGATTGCATTTCTCAAAGGATTATCTGTTTCATACCTGAAAGTATTGCACAAAGGGTATGGTTTGTGATACTAGGCCAGAAAAAAAGCCTTTAAATCCCTGTGATCTGCAGACTTGTGTGTCATACTTTCTCCAGTAGTGTGGGCGCTACCTCCAATATGACTTTCCTTCTTAGGCATTCTTAGATTAGTTAGAGTCATTACAATTGTCTGGATGCAGTACAGTCATTCTTAGAACAAACCAATATTGCAATCAGAAGTATGACATCTACACACACAAGCATACCCATGGCAGTCTTTCCCTAGCTGTCTGAGATACCAAAAGAAATACCACAGCATTTTGTTCTCTGGATACCCAGTACCCTGAACTGGTGGAAGGGGATGGGGAGCAGGATGTGGCCCCCACTATCCACGAAGAAATGGTTGGTGACCTGGTACGGCACTTGGATGTATGCAAGTCAATGGGGCCAGATGGGATCCACCCAAGGGTACTGAGAGAACTGGCAGAGAAGCTGGCCAAGCCGCTTACCATCATTTATCAACAGTCCTGGCTATCGGGGGAGGTCCCAGTTGACTGGCAGCTAGCAAATGTGACGCCCATCTACAAGAAGGGCCGGAGGACTGACCCGGGAAACTACAGGCCTGTCAGTTTGACCTCAGTGCCAGGGAAGCTCATGGAGCAGATTATCTTGAGAGTCATCACGCAACACTTGCAGGGCAAGCAGGCGATCAGGCCCAGTCAGTATGGGTTTATGAAGGGCAGATCCTGCTTGACGAACCTGATCTCCTTCTATGACAAAGTGACGCACTGGGTGGATGAGGGAAAGGCTGTGGATGTGGTCTACCTTGACTTCAGCAAGGCTTTTGACACCATTTCCCACAGCATTCTCCTCAAGAAACTGGCTGCTCTTGGCTTGGACTGCCGCACGCTTCGTTGGGTTAGAAACTGGCTGGATAGCCGGGCCCAAAGAGTCGTGGTAAATGGAGTCAAATCCAGTTGGAGGCCGGTCACTAGTGGCGTTCCCCATGGCTTGGTGCCGGGGCCGGTCCTCTTCAATATCTTCATTGATGATCTGGATGAGGGCATTGAGCGCACCCTCAGTAAGTTTGCAGATGACACCGAGTTAGGTGCGTGTGTCGATCTGCTTGAGGGTAGGAAGGCTCTGCAGGAGGATCTGGATAGGCTGCACCGATGGGTTGAGGTCAACTGCATGAAGTTCAACAAGGCCAATTGCCAGGTCCTCCACCTGGGGCACAATAACCCCAAGCAGAGCTACAGGCTGGGAGATGAGTGGTTGGAGAGCTGCCAGGCAGAGAAGGACCTGGGAGTGATGGTTGATAGTTGGCTGAATATGAGCCAGCAGTGTGCTCAGGTGGCCAAGAAGGCCAACAGCATCCTGGCCTGTATAAGAAAGTGTGACCAGCAGGGCTAGGGAGGTGATCGTCCCCCTGTACTCAGCTCTGGTGAGGCCGCACCTCAAATATTGTGTTCAGTTTTGGGCCCCTCGCTACAAGAAGGACATGGAGGTTCTTGAGAGAGTCCAGAGAAGGGCGACGAAGCTGGTGAGGGGCCTGGAGAACAAGTCCTATGAGGAGCCGCTGAGGGAGCTGGGCTTGTTCAGCCTGGAGAAAAGAAGGCTCAGGGGTGACCTTATTGCTCTCTACAGGTACCTCAAAGGAGGCTGTAGTGAGGTGGGGGTTGGTCTATTCTCCCATGTGCCTGGTGACAGGATGAGGGGGAATGGGCTTAAGTTGTGCCAGGGGAGTTTTAGGTAGGAAGAACTTCTTTACCGAAAGGGTTGTTGGACATTGGAACGGGCTGCCCAGGGAAGTGGTGGAGTCACCATCCCTGGGGGTCTTTAAAAGACATTTAGATGTAGAGCTAAGAGATATGGTTTAGTGGGGACTGTTAGTGTTAGGTCAGAGGTTGGACTCGATGATCTTGAGGTCTCTTCCAACCTAGAAATTCTGTGATTCTGTGAGCATTTCAGTAGTAACTATTTTTTTTTCTTCTGAGCCACTGAGTATTTAAATGACTGATCCAATTGTGTTTTTTTTATTACTTACAATTTTTATTTGACTTAGAATGACTGAAGTCATGTAGATTTTGAACATACATAGTGTAGTCTCACTTGCACCTATGAAGACAGTAGGGAGAGGGGAATTGCTTCTGTATCCCACTGCATAAACTCATTCTAGAACAAAGTGACTCTAAAACTATCATCTCAAAAATGCTCATTCCTGACTTAAGTGTTCTAGCAGTGAGTATGCCATGTGTTGTGAATCCCAGCTGAGGTACTTGGCTGTCCATTTAATACACATGAAAATCTAGGGCCTTAAATCAGGATTGTGAATTCCATGTCCAGACAAGGCTCACAACTTTCAGTCAATGTAGAACTGAGCACCACTATTCCTTTCTCAACCTGAGCTCTGGGGCAACTATATCTTTTTTCTTGATGTGTTGTTGATGAGGGGTTGGATCCAGCCTTGGAATGCTTGTGTTTCTGAACTTCTGAAACCAGGATGCCAAGTCATCACTGTTCCTAGTTTTACATTGTTTTAACAAAGAACTAAACACAGATTTCCTCTTGGCAGCTAAGTCTTGTGCTACAGCTTTCTAGACCCAAATAAGTTCCTCTGAGTGCTCCAACAGCTGCATAAGAACATTCCCCATCAGCTTTCTGCCTCTGTCAGGTCAGCTCTTTGTAGTGCAGTTTCACTTTCTAAGGAGGTATAGTTAGGCACACAGGCAGAAAGGCACCAAGGTAGTACAAAGAAATGTTTTCATCCTATACTTCCCATTCCCCAAGAATAACTACCAGAAACAGAGGAAGAATTTGGTAGAACAGGGAATTCTTTTATAGATAAATCTTTTTTCCTCTTCCTTCCTTCCTTCCTTCCTTCCTTCCTTCCTTCCTTCCTTCCTT
>CM021733.1:79235947-79291244 GCA_011075105.1 Heteronetta atricapilla
AAAAAAAAAAAAAAAAAAAAAAAAAAAAAAAAAAAAAGAAAAAACTGCTTTTAAACAGTTTTAGGCAAAACAGACAAACAAAACAAAACAAAACAAAAAGCAACAAAAAGAAACCACCTTCAGTGATAAGGACTTAACTGGTATTTGAGGTACCTTGTGCTACCTTTCACCTCTACAACCAAAAACTCCAGTAGTTATTGATTACCATATTCAGTGGAACTGAGTTCAGAATAAAACTGGTTGCGATTTCATTGAGTCATATTCTGATTCAAACTGTCTGGGATTCCTTTTCCCTATTGTGATGAAATTTCTCAAAAAGGATTCTCACTGTTTTTCACCATTCAAACATCTCTTTTCTGAGGGAATTATTTCAATTTCAGTAGTGCTACTGTTGTCTCACATAAACTTTCTTTCCCTATCACAGCAATGTTCTTGATGGCTGTTGTATAAGCCTAAAAAAAAATAAGAGAAACCTTTCTCTTTCTTAAAAATCCTCTGTTTCAACCCTGAATTTCTTTCATATCAAAGAATTTATTTTTTTGACCTGTTTCTGAATCCTCTCTTTCTGCAATCTGGTACTCAAGATAGATATAATCCTGACAAAATGTCATAGTCATTTCACTAAAGATGGCAGAAGTAAACAGAAAAATACTCTGACCTGGTAAGTAATTTGAACCACAGAAGACAACATATAGCTTTTGGTATGTGACTGGTTTTAGTGGCATCATACATTCCCATCAACAGAGTAGCATATAAACAGCAGTGTCCGATTATATTTTCATTACTGCAATAGCATTCTAACACACCTGCAAAAGTTTTCCTTATTAAAGACAAACAGAAATGCATTGGTGAGTTGAAAGTCCCCTTATTTTCCTAAATTTTGGACTAAATCTTTACAAATCAGTCATAATTCAGTAAATGGTCTAGACTTTAGTTGCGTAATTACATTTGATTTGAAATTTACCTGATAAAATGACACCTTGTTTGGGGGTGAACATCATAGAATAATAGTTTCCATTTGGGAAAAAAAAAAAAAAAAAAAACAAACAAACAAACAAAAAAAAACAGGTGCTTTTCATGTTAAATATTTTGGATAGTTTCTGTATTTATCACACTTGTCCCATTGTGGAAATACAGCTGAAGTGAAACTAAGCATAATGAACACTTACGGGAATTGAGACTACTTCAAACTTTATTGAACTTCAAACTTTACAGTTTTTTTTGGGGGGGGGGTATTAATATTATTTTTTCTTTGTACATTTTGTTGTAAGCACGTATCATTATTTGGTCCAAATATTCAAATAGCTGCAAAACTTCTGACTCTGACTTGTTCTTTCCAAACTGTGAGTACAGCTACAGAAGGGCAGACAAGTATTCAAGCTTGATTACTGATCCAAAACCAGTGACTTGAACAGTCTTCAGATCAGACCTTCAATATCTTGTTTTCAATATCCTCTTTCCAATAATATGCACTGTATAATTAACTGTAGTCTGAAAACTGACCACTGTGTCCTCTGCTCATTATTATTTTTTTTCCAATTTAATATATTTCTATGCATGACTACATTTGTGTCTCTTGCTCTTTATCCAGTTTTGTATCTAGCACCCTGTCTTATCTATGACTCTTTACATAGTTCATAATCTCTGATGTGGAACCTTACAAAATACTTCTTGAAAATCCAGCTGTATTATACCTACTAAATTTCATTTATCTGTTATGTCAGAGCTATCTTCAAAGAATTCTATTAGGCTATTTAACCATTACCTTCCTTGACTGAAACTATTCCAGCCACTTTTAATGAACTATACTTTAGTAGATGTTCTCTTACTTGCTTCTGTGAAGATGTTTTTGCTACAATTTGGCCTACGCTTTCTTGGCTTATCTCTTAAGACTCTTTTTTTACTCTTTTTTTCTAATAATGAAGTTACCTTTGTCACTGCTCAGACCTCAGAGGAAGTACTCTTTTGTACCTGGTGAACATTTAAAACATCCTATCTAAAGGGTCACCAAGCCCTTACTTTTTTTCTTCCAAATATATATATAAATACCTATATGTATGTATATATATATATTTGGAAGAATAAAAGTATATAAAGTATATAAAGTATAAAAAGTATATATATATGGATATATATATATATATTTGTTTACAACTTATCTAAATTAGCAAGGCAGGTTTGGGAGGAGGGGAAAAGGACACCCAGGTCACAAGTTATGTATGTCATAGGTGAGCAACAGATTTGGAAATTACTTCAGGCCTGCCAACAAATTCTAAACAGGCATAACTTTTGTTTAAAAATATATATGTATATGTTTATCATTATCCCTACCTGTTTTGACTCCTCATATAAGCAAATAATCTTTGCTTAATTAGCTCTTTGTCCTTTTAATACATAAAACCAAAAATCTGTAATCTGTATACATATTCTGCCATTTCTTTATCCCCAGTATGTTCAATGACATTATATTAAGAGTTTAGATTGTTTAACTAGCTTCGTTGCAGTGGATAGTTAGAAATCATATTTTCATTTAACATTATTTCATTTATAAAAGGAAATTATTCTAGAGATATTTTCACCTGTCTTACAAAATGTTTGAGATTTCATTTTTCTAATATATAGATGATTAGTCTCATTCCTTATTCCAATGAATATTTGACCACAGAATATTTCTCCAGCAAGAGAAAGAGAAGTCATAGGAAAAAAATAAAAATAAAAATAAAAATAAAAATAAAAATGTAATTCTCCATGTCTTAGTGATTCAACTGTAGTTTGAGATAAAGACAGTACAGATTTAATCATGGAACTGTTCTAACAGGAATTGTTGATACTTATGATAAATTCCATGCTGAATCTGACAAACATTTGCCTTCTAAATTGTTTTCCTGAAAATGGTATTCAATCTTTCTTCCTGTATTTTTCTCAAAGCATTATAAAATGGTCTGAGACACGGAAAAGTTCTTTGTCATTGAAAAAAGGAAGAAAAGTCAGGAAAGAATTGAGTCCACTCTTTATGTAAGTCAGAGTAGCAGAAATCAGCTATCTTATAGACCTTTCCACCTTTAGAGAAGGTGGAGAGAGGGTGGTGTCAAAAAATGATAAAATTCTATAAAGCTGATGGCAAAACCAGATAGAGCAGGTGTAATTCTGCCCAGTGGAAATCTGTGACCTATCAGTGTCAGACCTGATTCAGAGACTCCACTGAACCAGCTCTGAACCTGAAACTGTTTCAGTAAGATAAGAAAGTGGTAAGAAGTATTGGACCACTCAAAACAAGGCACTCCATGGCTCCATCACCCCTCTGCTCATACTTGGTGTGATCATTGCAGAGTCACTGATACTCATACATAGAAAGGACTATGTAATGGAAATGCTTTAGTAGTCACAGTAATAGCTAGAACATAGCACAAATGCAGTGTAACAAAGAGTGGATTTGACTTTTTAAAAACAAAGTATAGTATCAGAAATGAACATGGTCATTCAAACTTATATGGTTATCTCCTCAGATCAATACATTTCATGCAGTGGAAGTCAAGGTCCCTGAGGAAATCACTATGTAGTAACTGTTATCAACTGTTGAGTATTAAATAGAAATCCTTGTCTGGAAATATCAACTGTAGGAGAGAGGGCAGAGAAACTTGGCTGGTGACAAGTAGTTTCAAAAGTAATTGGTTGTCTGGTATTATTAGTGAAGAAAGATAATTTGAATACCTGTCCTCTTAGCAAGAAATCAAAAAGATTTCTACATGTGAAGTAGAACTTCAGTGTTTCAGTGAACAATTTTGTGACAGTCAGAATATTTCAGTTCAGTACCTTGTTTTTATTATATTACCTTAAAGTTATAGTAAGTTTGATTAACTACAGACACGGGTGTCTCTCTGGTCTCTGCTGCTGATGGCTGGATTTTGTATGCTTTGACATCAAGATTTTCATGTATAAATAAGTAGACCTTTAATGTCATTTACACCATCTGTAATGCCACTGTGTAGCTTTTCTTCACTTTCTTAGAACACAGTAATTCAGTGGTTGACACTACAGAGATTCAGGTAAACACCACAGGTAGTGCAAGGTTTTAAAGGTACAGAACTGGTGTTTGGTTGGTTGGTTGTTATTCATTTGCTTTGTTTTGGTTTGGTTTAGTTTGGTTTCTCTTCACATGTTGTTGCAGCCAATATTAACTATTTAAGTGGAAAACTGTCCCCTGGCAGAGAAATTAAAGCTGTTACAAAAATAATGCCATCTTATTTACAGAAATCTCCAGCCATGACAAATATTTAAATACCTGAAAATCTTCTGATTCTGACTTTCTTAAGACTTGAGAACGAGGAAAAAAAAAATCTTTTGCTTAATGTTTCTCCAAAATATCAAGATAGCTAGGTTTTATATCATTGTCAAATGAATTCTTGAGCTTCTACATGGCAGAGTTCCCAAATTCTCAATACAAATTTTGAGAAGGGCCAATTATCAAACTATTTTTCATGAGATGACTAACATGGATCACACAACACATTAAGTAGAACAGGACAAGATAAAAGAGATTTCATAATCTATCCACAAAGACAATATCAGATAATCATCTTGTTCTCTGTACAAATATCGTTGTCATCACCATCATATAGGTCAACCCAACTCAGTGTTACAAGGTTTCTTTAAGTTCTTCTAAATGTTTCTGATCAAGTCAACTTTCATGGTAATAACATTTTTTTTCAAAAGCAGCTCTTTAAGCAGTTACACCATTTATTCCATAATAAGTTGTTTCTTGGAAAACACTATTTACAAGCCGAGTTTCTTTGCTCTGGGCTGACTGCCACCACATTTTGGCTTGCTGCACAGGACTCTGTATTTAAGTATGGTTATAAATTAGTATAAATCTCCTTTAAGATTCTTCTACTGCTCTCCACCCAGAAATACAATCTATTTACCCTCTTCAGTTTGAGAAATAACACACCACTCAAATACTCATAGAATGTGTCATTCATTCAACAGAGATAATTAGTTTCAGTTACTTAAACTGAGCAAGTATTTCTCTTCAAAGAGGACATTATACTTGCCTAATTGCATTTAAGTGCTAAACACTGTAAAGGATAGTGTTTCCTGAGAATGTTTTTTTGTTGGTCTTTGCTAGTAGAAGGCTAGCAGCCTGTTACAAGGGTGAATAGAAAGCTACAGTTTGAGCAACAGATGAGAATTCACAGATCAGTGAGCACAGACATGTTTTCTTTTTCTCCCCAAATGATTCACAGTGATTCCTCCCCATGCAATTCATATCCTTATCACATGCACTAAGCAAGCATGAAAGGTAAATTGTTGACTTTCAATTCTGTTATGAAACAATCAAGACTGAGCTGAGCCAAGCAACAGGCTGCAGATTTCTGTCTACTGAGACATCAACCACACCAGCCTTTTTTTTTTCTTTTTTTTTCTTTTTTTTTTCTTTTTTTCTTTTTTTTAATGTCTTAATTAAAGAGCCCTTTCCACTAGCATACTCCAGCAACACATCCATAGTGCAGACAATGTGGTTTTATTACAGTCAGAACAGAGACACACTATACAACTTTGCCTTTAATTTTTGGCTAAACAAACAGGCAAATAGTAGATGAAACTAATGGTGAGCTTAATTACAGCTATCCATCAAGTCCTAAATTTGCTTCCTTTCAGAATAGCAGGCACTGTCTTTCAATCCAAAAGGACTGATGGCATGATACCAAGTTTAAAATTCTCCCACTGTCAAAGGCTGTTTTACTAATTATCCAGATTCCAAGGCAATCATACAACCGTAATCATTCACCTCACGCCTGGAAACATAAGTCTTGTTCTTTTGATGAATATTTATAAGACAGTGTAAAGCAGTCTACTTTCTTTTCCCTTCAGGCAAGACAATTTGGAGTTCATCAATATGTATTACCAAGGACTTTTATAAAAGGCACTTCAAAAGGAAATTCATCAGGCATTCCTTTTGTCTTGATTTCTGTTAGACTGATACTTCCTTTTGACAAGTATCAATAAATTATCCTTTGATGGCTAGAAACTTGATGTCTTATTCAGAAACTTCCTCACACAGCAAAGTCTGCTCCTTAAGTTTCCAATGAAATTTTTAGCGTCTAACTAAATTAAGGATAAAGCTAATTTAAGGATAAAGGACGACTGAGGAAGCAAATGAAGAACAAAATAAGCAGTGTTTTTATAGAGTGGTTCTATGAGATATGTTGCTTTCACAGATGACATGAATTTTCCATTTAAAATTTTCCATGACCTACATTCCATGTTACTTTTTCCATTTGACTTTTGACCATATTTGGAATTCCTTAAAAGAAAAATGGAAACTTTTAGTTACTAATGTTCAAAATGAACAATAAGCAAATTAAAACCAGATTAATGCAGATACGTAGTGTTGAATGACAGAATGTCTCTGTCACAGTAGGTTATTGCTTTTCCTCCTTTGGATGCTGGCACAAGGACTCATGTTTCTGGAAGAGGAGGGTGAGATTTTAAAATGGAAATATATATATATATATATATACATATATATATATATATATATATATATATAGTAGAAGCTGCAGCCTTCAGGGCTTGCCATATTGCTTTTTACTAAAATGTATGTACAAAGTGCTCTCTTCTGTTATGCCTAGTGCTGTGCTTGTGCCATTAATGAAACCATTTTGAAATATAATTTCTTGTCAGGACACAATCCACAACTAAGACTCTAATTTGTGTGCTCACTGGAGGAAGTGGGGGGCAGGATCTTCTTCCAAAACTTATATATCATGATGAGGACTTCAAAAGACTGTGTCTTTTTATTTTTCTTTAAAAAAAAAAAAAAAGAATCTGAACTTCAGGAAAATTTGTTCCCTTCTATGGTTGTTGACCAGAAAAGTGCAGGAGAATTAATTTGAATACTGATAAAGATTAATTAATCTTTTAAATTTAACTTATTTGGATTGAGATGTAAAATGTTCTTGGGAGTTTCTGAACCCTCCCCTCAAGAGGCCTGAAAATTAGCCAATTGTCCCTTGCCAATAAAGATTACAATTTGAAAGACATAGATAGTTGAAGAAGTAGCTGCACAGACCAGTAAGTACATGGAGATGCCATGAAAATGAACTGACAGACTTCATCACTGGATTTAAGTTCTGCTTAAAACTTCCTCTTTATGTTGTCCTCTTGACTTCAGAAAGGCTTTTGACACTGTTTTCTATAACATCTTCATAGACAAGCTCAGGAAATGCAGCCTAGAGGAGTGGACTGTGAGAATTGGCAATTAGCTGGATGCAGAGCTCAGAGGGTTGTGTTCAGTGGTGCGGAATCTAGTGGGAGGCCTGTTGCTAGCAGTGTCCCCCAGGGCTCAGTACTGGGTTCAGTCTTGTTCAACTTACTCACCAAGGACCTGGATGATGGAACAGAGTGCACCCTCAGCAAGTTTGCTGATGACACAGAGCTGGGAGTAGTGGCTGATACCCCAGAGGGCTGTGCTGCCATTCAGAGGGACCTCAGGCTGGAGAGATGGGCCGAGAGGAAGGAACCTCAAGAAGTTCAACAAAGGCAAGTGCAGGGTCCTGCACCAAGGTTCCCAATGGTATCCTGGGCTGCAATAGGAAAAGTGTTGCCACCGGGTCAAGGGAGATGATCCTGCTGCTCTGCTCAGCCCTGGTGAGGCTACACCTGGAGTATTGTGTCCAGTCCTGGGCTCCCCAGTACCAGAGGGACACAAAGCTACTGGAGCAAGTCCAGAGGAGGGCTATGAAGATGATGAGAGGACTGGAGCACCTGTCATATGAGGACAGGCTGAGAGAGCTGGTCCTGTTTAGCCTGGGAAAGAAAAGACTGAGGGGAGACTTCATTAATGTGTATAGATATCTGAGGGGAGGGTGTCGAGAGGATGGAGCCAGTGTCTTTTTGGTTGTGCCCAGTGACAGGATGAGAGGCAATGGGCACAAACTGAAGCACAGGAGGTTCTGGCTGAATATGAGGGGGCACTTCTTTACTGTGAGGGTGACAGAGCACTGGGACAGGTTGCCCAGAGAGGTTGTGGAGTCTCCTTCTCTGGAGATATTCAAACACTGCCTGGATGCCATCCTGCGCAATGTGCTCTAGGTGATACTGCTTGGCAGGGAGGTTGGACTAGATGATTTTCAGAGGTCCCTTCCAACCTTGGTCATTCTGTGATTCTTTGATTTTGTGATCTTCTGAAGGCACAGGGAGGTCCTTGTAAATCTACAACAGGTAATAACAACCTTAATTCAATAAGAAATATATATATATATTCTGTCATGAGTAATATTATATGAGATAGAACTAACTTTTGTGAATCTGGAAAGTCAAGTGATTTGATAGAAAAAAAGGAATAGAAAATCTGATGGCTGATACTTACCAAGTGCATAGAACATAAACTAAAAAAAAGTAACATGACATGGCAGATGATGAACAAGGTTTACTATCCTGAACTGGCAAGCTGCTGTGCCTTGATCTCAGCTATATCAGACTGTTTGCCAACTGAAACTGGGGACAATTAATTTTCTCAATATTTCACTGAAAAAGAATCCCTTTATTTTCCTCATAAATACATTCATTGTACCACATGAAGTGCTTAATGCTTAGATTTGAAAAGCTGCTTATTGTGGATAGCTAATTAGAATAACTCACTGTCTAAATTATTGTGCTTAATGTGCTACTCTGAATAAATATTTAATATGCTACCTCAGGTGTTCCTGTCCTAGGATTTTGATATCTATTTCCTAATTACAATGGAGCAGTTGTAACACTGAAGCTCATGCCACGGCCATAAGAATTTCCAAGGAATAGTTCAACGTGCATTTTAAAATATTCATGCAAGGTTAAACTGCCAAGACAAGTGAAAATTCAGGATGAAAATAGGTAACTTGCCTCATGCTGTTTCTGTTGAATAGGTGCATACTAATAGAGGGATGAAACTTCCCTAGGGTTCAGTTTATGACAGACAACATTTCTTTCAAGGCTTGATTACAACAAATACCAAAAACAAGCAATACAGGTGGGGGAAATGACATATGACCATCAGACCTAGGGGTATTATCTTCCTGAAATTCTGATGCTCCTGGCATCTTGTTCTCCATTCAATGTTAAGTTTGAAGGTCAGCAACAAGAAGTAGCATCCCTCAAGTGACCTTAAATAAAAACATATACAAAGTTCTTTATCTTGGAGATCTTTTTCTCTGTTTTGTCTACTCTTTGTTTGTCATCATGGTTTTTACAATCAATTTGACATACTCAGCTTCAGTCATCTGTGCAGATCTCCTTTTCCTCCTGGTTCTTTGTCTAGCAGGTAGGGGCTTGCTTCAGTGTTTCACTCAGGAGCTGAATCCCTTCAGCCTGAGGAAAAATGTAAACCTACCTTGTCTGGATCAGATACTTAATGAAATATTCTGGGCTGTGAACTCTCTTTTCTCAGTGAGACTGCTCTGAGCCACTGGTAGATACCTGATGGGATATGGACTGAGTGTCATGTTCACTTACTACTTCCCTTTGGTGAGCTTAGATACTTGTTGTGTAAATGGACTGCACCTTCTAGGTTTTCACTCTGCCCTCTTCATCCACCACATATGAAGCTGGAGTGCCTACCTGAGCCCTTGCCGGTGAGTACAAAACCATGGATGTAGTGGTGCTCAACAGGGCTATCCTTGCATTCTTTTGTGATTCTAGCCAAGTGTTTCATAAGGATACCTGCAACAGAATGAAAAATAATAATAATAACAATAAGGCAGCATATATAGTATGGCTAAATTAAATTTATAAATGTTTTGTCTTGATATTTAGGACTTTAAAACAGAGTTCACTACAGCTGCTATTAATATCTTGTCCTCATCCCTCCCCCCACCCCCAAAAAACAAGTTGAACAAGACCCAGCTACCATCACAGCTCTAAAACTACTTTCATATAAAAGTCTGTAAAACACATAATGATAGTGCATATGGCTTTGAATTTGCTGATTTTCACACTTCAAATTACACATTTAAAAAGATATAAGGGCAAGAGGGATGCTGGCTCAAATGCTTTTTTAAAGTCTATATCAGGTTGTTGCTTTACAATCTATAGAAACAGCAAAAGTAAATATATGTCATGAGTTTCAGTTCTAGTCATAAATAATATTCCTTTATTAGTCATGTTCAGTTGACCAAGTTGAACAGAGAAGAAACCAAAATTTGCAAAATGAGACATTGGTTTTGTTAAGTGAGGTAAAATTCCATTGCCTAGCCCACTGCCTGGGACCCAGGGTCTCTGGCTCTGCGCAGGCTGGGGGTCACGGCTGCAGCTTTGCCTTTTGCAGGTTCAAACAGTAGCAAAGCTGAGCATGTATAGAGACATGCAAATGCAAACAGAGACAGGACATTGACACAGCTGGTCACTCTAGATATAAAGGCATCCAACGACTGCCTTAAACAGAACTTCACACACAGGACTTACATTTTAGAAACAGACACTGAGTACCCTTCCTCCTCTCCAGATGGTAGAGACAGACACATTCCCAGCACTCTCTAGGTTCACAAGCACATGCACATTCACAGATCCCTCAAGCAAAGTTATGGTAGCTCTGTCCATCCAGCACTCCTGCACAGATCCTAAGCCCTCTTACCCATTTCACAGGTCACCTACTCACTAGCTGGCCCAGCTTGAAGATTGCTGCACACACGCAGCACTCATCTCTCATATGGCATATTGTATTTGCAAGTCCCATTGGGCATATCAGTGCAGACCCCCTGCCCACCTGATACCCTGGTCTGGACCCAAGACCCCTGCTACTCACTGGCTAGTCCAGCTTAAAGTTTGCTAGCAAATACACATGCACACCCTCCACACACCAGGCTGGGGAAGATACAGATACCCCTTCACAGCAGCCAGCAACAGGCACGCAGACTGTGACCCATGGCACCAGTCTGGATGCTGGTGTCCCACACTTTCCTCACTTACACCAATTCCCCCCCCAGCAGCTGTTTTGGGAATGCACACCACTCCCATCCCAGTGGCTGGAAGTGAGAGACCCCCACTTGCTGATGCTAGGATCCCACTCACTCCCGTATCTGACACCACAGTATGGGGGCACCTATACCCTGATCTGACTCCATCAGCAGACACCCCATCCACTCACACCAGTCTCCCATTAGCCTGCACTCTGGGCATAAATCTGTAGGACCCTTTCAGAACCAGAGAGCTATGACTCCCCAAGTAATGATATTAGGACCCCACTCATTCCAGCAGCTGACACCACAGTCCATGGCTGACTCAAGTATCTGGGACCAGTTTCACTCACACACACACAGGTCCCACCAGTGACTGATGCTAAGACCCCACGCTCAGTCCAGCAGCTGGCACCACAAGGTGGGGTACTCAATCCACAACCTGAATCCAGGAGCTGGCACCAACCTTCAATCACATGCACACACATCTTGATAGTGGCTGGCACATAGTCCTTCAGCACTCATACACACTGGAGAGTGACCATGAATACACAGAGGGATAGTTAAGATTTTATGAGACAATGGAATAAGATAGGACAGGCTGTGGTGGTCAGGCACAGATTTGACCAGACATGCGTACTGGTCAGCCCCATTTTACAAGCAGCTGGCCCTTTTATATCTTTTTCTACCTAACCCCTCTTTGTTCCTCCTGCTCCCTCTTCCCTTGCACACCCCCATGTTTGTGGAGCTCTGCAGTTTCTGCACCCTCACAGTCCACACAACTCTTCTCTCCCTCTGATTAATAATCTTGTCAACTGCAAAATCCAGGTTGATCTTCCTGAAAGTGTCACATGTATGTTGATAGCCTATCAACCAGTGTGACTGGCAGGCTTCTTTGTTGTCATTGCCTCCATTTGCACTTTGTCAGGTCCACATCTCAGCATTTTGCTTATTTTTCCCTCTACTTCTTATTATCCCAGTCCAGAGACCCTCACTCAGACAACGTTGCTTGAATCAACATTCACACATTATGTTTCTTTCCTTATCAATTAGTACTACTAATCAGGTTTAGAACCCCTCACTTCCTACCTTTCTTCTTCTCTCTTGTGGCTTTGGAAAAGGTCCTTGACTAGATACCCTTAAAGAAGCAGACACTCTCCTTCCCTCTCTCTCTCTCTCTCATTCTCTCTCTCTCTTTTTTTTTTAAAAAAAAAAAAGTCTTTGTCAAGATAAGGAAAAGAAGGAAAATAACTTGTGGATGTAGAGGTGTAGCCATTTATGACAGAGAGAGAAAGAGGCCACGCTTTTATTTCAGAAATTGTGCCTTGAAAATCTTGCAGAGTTGTTTCTTCAGTGTATATTAAAATCTGTTTGTGTATCTGTAAGGTTCTGTGTCCAATGAGCAGTCAAAAATCAAGCATTAATCTTTGCTACATTTGATGCTTCATAGCACTTTCGTGAATAATTTTAAATTATGGGTTTGTATACATTAAATACGGTGAATTACCCATGTGTAAAAGGAATTGCCCTGCTCAACCCACATAAATTATGTGACACCTCAAAAAGAAATGAGTGGAAAACCATTTTCTGGAATATTAGATGTTTGTTTTGATTTTTTTTTTTTTTTTTTTGGGGGGGGGGAATGTTTTTGTTGCTTGTTTGTTTTTGTTTGTTGTTTTCTTTTTTCTTTTTTTCTTTATTTTTCTTTCTTTTTTTTTTTTTTTTCTTTAGGATCCATATTTCTCAAGGAACAACCTCCAAAACTGTATGCTACTGTACACTGTTTCATTCCACTTTTTAATATATCTCAGCTATATGTATTGTTCCCTAATAGCTCATTAAGTAATGGTTATTATTTGTTAGTCTCCTGTTTTGCAGTAGTTTCCTCTTTCAGCTGTGCTTTAGATGCATGGATTGCTTTGTTTTTGTTTTGGTTCTTATTTTTCCCAAATCAGAGAAACATGTCTAGAATATAATATCAGAATAATAATGACCAAACACACCTTGCTTGTGCAACAAATTATGAGATCTTCAGTGGCTGCTTGGTTCTTTGGGGAATTTGTTCTGCTATATAAAACTAGCATATAGGAAAGTTCTGGTTGCCAAAGAGCTGTTCCCTTTGCCCTAGCCACTACCACAGTAAAGCGTATTTGTACATCATAACCTTTCTATTTGTGCTCCACTTGGAGCTGTAGATATTTTAAATCCTGAACTGCAGTCTGGGTTACAGAACTGTGTAGAGAGCAAAGATGCATCTGTTATCTATCACACTGCTGAAAAGACAAACTAGTATTCTTTACTGGTGGCTGCCCAGCTCAGAGGTAGCCAAGGGAAGAATAAATAACTAGTTCATATATCTGGGCCTGTTTGGATGGAACAGAGCTACCCAAGGACCAAGAGAGGTGAGCAGGTGGTATCAGCAGCTACTGCTGCAGATCTGTCACTGAGATTTAACTTTTTCAACTAAATCTAAGCTTATGGTCCATTAAGCTTATCCATATAAGATAATATGGAAAATATCATGAGAATAAACTTTAGAAATATAATAAGATAATATGCAATTTAGTGCATGTGATTAACCAAAAATATGTAATATAGTAATTAAAGGAAGTAAAATTAAAAAATAGATTAGAGAAAGAAGATTTGGGAAAAAATAAAAATAAAAAAATAAAGGATACAATTTGCAACAAGTAAGATGTTAGGGAATCCAGATTAATTGCAATAGGCTTTTCTATTTCTAATGGCACTACACTTTCATAGTGTAGTTACTTTGTCATGCTTGAGATTCTCATGCTGATACATGTGTAGTTGTAAGAACTGCAGCTAGGTTTTGTGCCGTCTAAAAATTGCACACAAAAGCAAACCACAGAAGCACTGAGATCAAACATTTAATTCTTCAGCAATTTACATTAAACACACCGATCATCTGACTCCTCCAACAAGGTAAATATCTCAAGAGTCTGCCTTCTTATTACATATGGTATTAAATAGAAGTCTTATTGACACTCAAAGTAAATCTGGAGTTGACTAAATACATCAACATGCAGATTTAGAATCAAAGACGGTTCCTTCTGCAATATCAGTAAATCAGACTCTGGTTAGTAGCACAAGACTGTGTATATATACTGCTACCTCCTGCCTGCACTTTCCACAGAAGCAGCTCTTCAAGAACTGCTCCAACATGGCTCCGTACCATGGGGCCCATCCATCCATCAAGAGCAACCTTCTCCAGCACGGGTCCCCCATGGGCGGCAGCTCCCCCCCAGGCCCCCTGCTCCTGCGTGGGCTCCTCTCCATGGGCTGCAGCTCCGGCCTGGGGCCTGCTCCTGTGGGGGCTCTCCATGGGCTGCAGCTTCCTCCAGGCCACATCCACCTGCTCCCCTGGGGGTTCCTCCACGGGCTGCAGCGTGGAGATCTGTTCCATGTGGGATGCATGGGCTGCAGGGAGACAGCCTGCTCCACCAGGGGTTTCTCCACGGGCCACAGGAGAACTGCTCCAGCATCTGCTGTGCCTCTTGCCCTCCTTCTGCACTGACCTTGGGGTCTACAGGTCTGGTTCTCACTTCTCTCTCTTACAGCTGCTGTCACACAGCAGTTTTTTTTCCCTTTTCTTCATTCTGCTCTCCCAAAGGCCCAAAATACATTGCTCACTTGCTTGGCTCTGGCCAGTGTCAGATCCCTGTTGGAGCTTCCTGAAACTGTCTCTTATCTGCCTTGGGTCAGCTACTGGACTCTTCTCAAAGAGGCCACCCCTGAAGCCCCCTTACTACCAAAACCTTGCCACGTAAACCCAACACACAGATACAAAAAAGCAAGCTCACTAAGCAAACAAAGAAAACCAAAAAAGGCAAAATAAGCAAACTGAGTATGTGTTTTCTGAAGAGCTTTCTCCTGAGGCCATGTAGATACATGCTCTTTTAAAATTTCATTCAGTAAAGATTTTTATACACAAACAAGTGGTCATATTATGTTGCATATCATCTTCCCCTGACCTTCAGATCAAAGATCCCATTAAGCCTGTCCTTAATACTTGCATCTTTAACCTGCTGCTTTATTTAGTTATTTATTTCTGTATTCTTACTAGTCCGACTCTTAAAAAGACTCTAGTCACGTGTTTCAAAACAGATTAGCCATAACATAAGTTTTTAGGGACCTTCAGGAAAACTTCTGTAGAATGTACAGAATCTCTGTCTTTCAACTTGCCGTACATAAACTTTTTGTGTTCATCTTAGATACTTTGGGAATGTTATGTTTTCCTTTGCAGAATTCAATATATGAACTATTACAAAGTAAAATTTATCTACCTCATAGAATCATAGAATGGTTTCAGTTGGACGGGACATTAGAGATCATCTAGTTCCAACCCCCCTGCCATGAGCAGGGACACTTCCCACCAGCCCAGGATGCTCAAAGACCCATCCTGACCTTAAACAATGCCAGGAATGGGCCAGTAACAACTCCTCTGGGCAACTGATGCCAGTGCCTCACTACCCTCAGAGTAAAGAATTTCTTACTAATATCTAATCTAAAACTATTCTCTTTTAGTTAAAAACCATTACTCCTTGTCCTAGCACTATACTCCCAGATAAAGAGTCTCTCCCCAGCTTTCCAGTAGGCTTACTTTAAGTACTGGAAGGCCACTGTAAGGTGTTCCCAAGGCCTTCTCTTCTCCAGGCTGAACAACCCCATATCCCTCAGCTTTTCTTCATAGAAGAGGTGCTCAACACTCTGATCATTCTCTGGACATGCTCTAGTAAGGTCCATGCCCTTGTTGTGCTGGTGGCCCCAGAGCTGAACACAGTACTCCAGATGGGGTCTCACAAGAGTAGAGTAGAGGGGGAGAATTGCCTCCCTTGACTTGCTAGCCATGCTTCTTTTGATGCAGCCCAGGATACAGCTGGCTTTCTGGGCTGCAAGTGCATATTGCCTGCTTGTGTCAAACTTCTCATCAACCAATACCCCCAGGGCCTTCTCCTTGGGGCTGCTTTCAATCCCTTCTCCACTCAGCCTATATTTGTGCTTGGGAGTGCACTGGCCCAGATGCAGGACCTTGCACTTGGTCTTGTTGAACCTCATGAAGTTTGCACCAGCCCACCTCTCAAGCCTGTCCATGTCCCTCTGGATGGCGCCCCTTCCCTCCAGTGTGTCAACTATACCACACTACTTGGTGTCATTGGCAAACTGGCTGAGGGTGCTCTCAATCCCACAGTCAGTGTATCCAACAAAGATGGTAAACTGCACCAGTCCCAGTACCAACTCCCGAGGATCACCACTTGTTACTGATCTCCACTTGTACATTGATTTGTTGACCACAAGAACACAGGATGCAACCATCCAGCCAATTCCTTACCCACTGATGGTCCATCCATCACATCTAGGTCTTTCCAATTTAAAGACAAGGGTGTCATGCTGGACAGTGTCAAATGCTTTGTACAATTCCAGGTAAATTACACCAGTTGTTCTTCCCCTATCCACCAAAGCTGCAACTCCATTGTAGAAGGCTACCAGGTTTGTCAGGCATGATCTGTTCTTAGTGAAGCCATGCTGGCTGTCACCAATCACTGCCTTATTTTCCGTGTGCCTTAGCTTAGTTTCAAGGAGATCTGCTCCATGATCTTGCCGGGCACAAAAGTGAGACTGACTGGCCTGTACTTCCCTAGTATTCCTTTTTTTTCCTTTCTGAAAATTGTGGCTATGTTTCCACTCTTTCAGTCAGTGGGAACTTCACTGGATTGCCACAACTTCTCAAATGTGATGGACAGTGGCTTATCAATCTATGCACCAGCTATGAACTTCACAACATTTTTATTCTGTGGACATATAGTAATTAGCATAGCAGTATGAAACAAGTAGATCAATATATATGCCTGAAACTAAGAGTAAAGCAGTTACTGTTAGCTAAATCATATATCTTGTATTCTTGGGAGTCTTAATGCTGTTTTTATTTGTATTTGTATTTTTATTTATTTCAGTTATATCAAGTAGATGCTAGGACTGCTGAGTTATGTTGAAAATATAGTTAAGCTTTCTGAAAATGAAAATTACTGTGTGATATATCCAGTGTATTAATTATATGCTTGTCCAATGATTGATTACACCGTGGAGTGGGAACTGCTCTCAACCCATTCCCCTTTGAGATTCAGCCACAAATTTATTAGAGCACCTGCATCCTCACACAGTCATTCAATGATATCATCACTGTTTTTAATCTTCCTGTAATTTTGGGAACCTGCTGGATGCTCTCCAAGGTGCAAGAAGGACATGTTGTACCCATTAACCTTTCCATGCAGTGTTTGTTGCATCCAACAGTCTGACAGAGGCCTGGTCAGCTACTGGATAGGACCAAGCAACGAAATTCATGTGTTTTTTAAAGCATATGCTATCAGCTAACAGCTTGAAAGTTGCCTTCTGCATGGAATGAACCTGGAGCAGACAAATTAAAGCTCATGTAGTAAATAAATCATCATGATACTGTCTGCTTCTGTTTACTAAAGTAATATGGGAAACTGGGAAAGTAAAACATGAGGACTTCAAGGATTGCCTCAGTGACAAACTGTATGAAGGAGGCAGATATAAAGAAAATATCTTGTAGTGGTGAATTTTTCATTAGAAGTCAATAGACTTTGTAAAGCTGTCAAATGTTAACTAGCTTACCTTCTGCTCTTTGCAAAAAGGTTAATGGAAACAGCACATTTGCCAGTGTGACAATGAAAAACAAAGCATGACAAATGATATACTCTTGTATTTATTTTTCCTTTTTTAAAAATATATATATATATTATTTTGTTTTAGGCCTACTATTTGTAAAAGCAGGTAGAGAGTGAATTGATATTAGGAGTGCTTGAAAAGCCTTACCTAAGTAAAAATAAGATATATGGCCATCATGCTGGTCCAGGAGCAATATCTTCCAAAGACTAGGTATGCATCTAGTGCTGACAGCCTGTCCATTTAGCCCTTCCAGACTTGGTGGCTCACGTTGTTCCTCCTTTGACTTTCCTATTTAGACAAGGGGCTTGCAGGTTACAGACTGTCTCCAGCTGTTTTGTACAGCAAGTAGCAATGAAACTTTGATTTTTGCTTGGTCTTGTAGGCACCAATATAATACAAATAATTAAAATCACCTGAGTGGTGTAAGAAAAACATGTGTGTATGTTTAGTATGTATCTTTTTTGATGTAGATGGGGAGAGAACTTGAAATCTTCAAAAGCCATCCTTTTCTTTAACCAAATAAATTCCACGAAATACACTGATCCTTCACCTGAAGTGTTAGGTCCACATTTTTCTACTACAGACCTAGCTCATTATGGAAACATTTTTCTCAAGTCCTAAGATACTATTCAGTAAGAGCTCCATCTGAAATAAATACATCTAAACTCCTAATCTGTGGTTCCAAAAATTATTTTTCTGCAGTCTTTATTGTTACTGTAAGAAGATCTGTGAAGTCACTGCATGTAGGACTTCTAAGTTAATAAATGTAAGGTCTGGTTATTAGCAGGCATCATTTATCAGATACATAATCTCACTCAAGAATAGGATGCATTCTTCTGACAACACATACCCAATGTGTAAGACACAAAAATACAAGCAGTCTAACAACAACAATAAAAAAACTGTGTCCAAGGAAATCTGACTAATTAATGGGTCTACTAAAAATCCATAAGATTTTGTGAAAATGACATATGATTGGAGGCTGAGATCATTTAGGCATTTCTTACTTGCCCAAATTGCTACAAAAATATTATTTAATTACAGACCTTCTCTCTCACCTTTTTTCTATGTGAGGAGTGATACATTCCAGTCAAACTAAAATTTGTGGGTTTGTTATAGGAAAATCTTGAAAAAATATAATGATCTATTATCTTCAGAAGATCAGATTAGCTGACATTTTCTGTTCTGAAATTCTATCAAATTATGAATATACTCTGCACTGACGCGGCATCACCTTGAGTACTGTGTGAAGTACTGGGCAACACAGTACAAAAAGGACATTAAACTATTGGAGAGTATCCAGAGGAGGGCTGATAAGATGGTGAAGGACCTAGAGGGGACGATGTACAAGGAGTGGCTGAGGTCACTTGATCTGTTCAGCCTGGAAAAGAGGAGGCTGAAGAGAGACCTCATCATGGTCTACAGCTTTCTCACAAGGGGAAGTGGAGGGGCAGGCACTGATCTATTCTCCCTAGTGACCAGTGATAGGACCTGTGGGAATGGGGTCAAGCTGTGACAGGGGAGGTTCAGGATGGATATCAGGAAGAGGTTCTTCACTCAGAGGGTTGTTGTGCACTGGAACAGGCTCTCCGAGGACGTAGTCACAGGGCACCAAGCCTGTCAGAGTTTAAGAAGAGTTTGGCCTGTGTTCACAGTCATATGGTATTAATTCTGTTTTTTATTTAGACCTGTTTGGTGCCAGGAGTTGGACTCAATGCTCCTTCTGGGTCCTTTCCAACTCGGGATATTCTTTGATTCTATGATTCTATGATAAAGTCAGTCATTTTTTACAGTTTGCAATCCTACAATTTCAGATGTCTATGATCAGTACTGTCAAGTGAAAAACTCTGTATGGCTATGAATCTCCCTTTTTAATGTGAACTCTTCTTATTATGACTTGAGAATTATCCTCTTATGAAAAAATATGTATTATTATTATTAGATTAACCATAATCAGTTAACAGTATGGGAAGTAGCATTGCAATGGGTTTATGTAACACAAGCATGGAAATAAATTCAAGGGAATCTCTGAAATCTGCCAATTTCAGACTGTCATTGACACTTTACACATTTAAAGAAATGTCCACTACAAGTAACTTTAGACAAGTCCTTGTCTGCCACTACGCTAAATTTCAGAATCGTTGACCATTGGAGAGCTCAGGTACCATAGAACAACTGCAATAGCCATTTTTTTCATTAATCTGACAGAAATGGACAGTCCAAGCAACAGTCATAAGAGACACATGCAAAAGAGAGGTTACAGATGCTTTCTGTTTGTCTTTATCTGGAGGCTTTAAATAGACCTAGACTGTGTTTTTCATTTACTAAAAGAAGTAGCCAGTACAGGCATTTCATAACTCTTGGCATCTGTTGTGTTTGTCTGTATGCAGAGCTTGTTAACATACTGCCAAACGTGTTTATAAACTTACTTTCATTAATCAGTGTGCCCATGTTAGTTTATAATGTGAAAGTCAGAAATTATTCTGCAGTGTAGTTACATGTCCTGGAATAACAAATGAAGCTCATTGCAGTTTTTAATACTACAAAACATGTGACCTTTTTCCTACTCTCCAAAGAAGTTCCTACAGATATCTACTGTTTTAACATTTTAGAATTCACCCATCCTGAGATTTTTTTATTTTTTCATTTTTTGAACTGTTCTTCCTTTTTGATTGAATCTTCTTCCTTCTCAATGTATTTTCTTCTTTCCCAGCTGCAGTCCTGCTTTCTGAGAAATGCAGTCATATTTGCCTCACTTAGCACCCTACATGCTTTGTTCCCTAATGTGGCCTGTTTGTTTCTCACCCAAGCTTTACATTAGGCACTTAATAATCTCTTAAGACTTCCATAGGAAATGTAGTAATGGGTCGCTTTGAATAGCTGTACTGAAGTATAGCCTCTGGTGTCTGCAGTGAGCCTAAAGACAGCGTTAAGCCGTCTTCTTCTCACATGATGTAGTTTCTGTATGCTTGCATGCTCTTGAACACTTCTCATTATAAGGGCAGCAAATGAAAGACTTTTTTTTTTTTTTTTTTTTTTTTTTTTTTTTTAGAAATAGGCATTATCCCAAAAGGTAGTTTGAGGCTTAGAGTAACAGAGAGATAAAATAGAAAGGATGTAACCTTCATTCTTCATCTCCCTACAGCTTGATATCTTATTCTTCAATTAAATCCTTCTGGCTAAAATGGTAACAATATCAAGAACAAAAAGAAAATTGAAAGTTTATTTTTAAAACTATCCATAGAACAGACCTCAGAGTTAAATTCAGGATATCATTTTTTTTTTTTCCTTCAGAAGTAAAATTTGTTTTGTTTGATTTACTCTCAAAGGCTTACAGCATGTAACAGCTCACCAAACCAATTCATTAAGCAGTTGAAAACATATTGGAAACAGTGTGACCTAAAGAACAGGACTTCAAAGAGATATAAGCTATTGGTATCTTGCTCCTGTATCTTGTAACTTGCTCCTGCCCCATGTTTTATAACTGACATCAAATGCAATTTCAGAAAAAGAATAGCTGAGTGCTTAAAATGAAGTACATGTTTCATTAAGAGAAAAACAATCACAAAGAGGTAATATGGCAATCTGGTTAGAAAACTATACAGAGTTGTGCCTCTGTTTCAGTAAAAAGAGATATTCTTATATTTAATTTCCATCAGTAAGATTCCACAATTGGAATAATTTATATTATTATTATTATTCCCTCTAAAGAAAGAACGAATCTGCAAATTGCACAGGAGGGATTTTATATAAATACTCCCATCCTGAGCAATGTACTAGAGACAAGCTGCAAGCCTGCTTTACAGTAAAACATAATTTGACAGGCATGGACACAGCATGATAAAAGCTTTTTCTCTTTTATTATTTCACTGTAAGAGCTTAAAACTCTCCATCATTTGAGTTAATTAGGTAAGGCTATTGGGATATTTGAGAATCATTCAAACCTATATCATTCTCCTGCATCTCTGCCCACTGAGTTTTTCACTTGTGCAATTTTGGTCTTATTCATAAAAGCAGAATTGACTTGAAATTCAATATTTTTACTGTTTTAATTAATTAATTAATTAATTAATATTGGTTTTGTGTTTGTTTTGTTTAACTTGGCAGGTTCAGGGAGGGTACTTAAGTCAGAAAAAAAAATTTTCTATTTTTATGAATCTAGTGGTTATAATATTTTTGTTTTTATTACCTTTTTTCCAGTGTAAAAAAGAAAACCACCTTTCCTTTCTGAAGTTCTAATTGTTGCTCATCATCAAATCATTCATGTTGTCACAATAAATGACTGTCCTCACATAACATCTTTATTATCTATTTCTTTGCTTATTATAATATTTGATAGAAAATTTGTTTTAAAAGTGTTAACCAAAAATTGGGGTTTTCTGCCTCCAAAGAGATTATAAACTTATGGTCTCCATTTTGAAAGGAATTTCTGACCAGTTAACATTTGCATGCCATTTTCTATATATAAATCTGGACCTCTGCTTCTCCAGCACTAGCAGTTGTCTATGCAATATCAAAATTAAAAGTAAGAATGAAGAAGTGAAGGTCTGCCAAAGAAATTATGTTTTTGTGGGAAATGGAGTTCCTCAGACATTGTGAAAATAAATATGGACTCTTTTTTTGTGGAGACTATATCCTTTATTCATGTTCTGCAGCATGGTGCCTTTTAAATTAAAAGTCTCCCATGTGGGGAAACAAATATCTCTTTTACCTTCCTCCTTCACAACCCAGAAAATATCTGCCCCCTCCCCACCCCCCACCCCCTTTTTTATGAAGTGTTCTAAAGACTGCTCACCCTGAGGTACAGTTCACCACGAAAATTATTACCCCAGCTCTAAAACTTCATTAAAGAGATAGGTTATTGGAAATAGAATAGCCTAGAGAAGGACAAATCCCACAATGAGGTGAGCAACATGTCATTAATAATGGAATATTATCTGTATTTGAATATAAAAAAAAAAATCAGAAGATATTCTTAAGCAAATTTTGGTACATAGAAGAAAAAGAAGATTGGTACCATTGAAAGATTTTTATTTTCTTTTTTTTTTTCACTACATGTCTTAAAGTTAATTTCAGTCAAAATAATTTGTCTAAGCTTTAATCTGTAATTAATGAGACTTGTGACACCAACTGCCTATGGTGGACTCTTTCCTCTCTGTTCTGCCACCATAGTCTTTCTCACCTGAAGAAGCAGAGGAGAAAGTACAGAGTATGGAAGGAACTTTGTCTTAATTATGAATGAAAACACCACTGAATTAATATTACACCAAGTAAATCTTTCCTTTATCCTTGTCCATCTCTTTTCTGTCCTTTTAATTTGATATTTTTATTTCTGACTATCACCTGGAAGTAATGCTATTAGTTCGGGTAATTTCAAGTAAGCCCTTTTCCATTTACTTGGGAAATAAATACCTTTATTTCTATCATGATTTCAAGTATCTGTTCCTTTCAAGAGAGAGAGAGAGAGAGAGAGAGAGAGAAAGAGAGAGACAGGAGAGGAGAAAATCAGCTTATGTTTTTTTCTAATACAATGCACCAAGTGGAAAACAATTGATTCAGTTAACTCATCTATTAAAAAAAAAAAAAAAAAAAAAAAGTAGTCAGATAAATCATATCCATTTTCCTGCCTTTAGACAATGATGCTTCATTGACATATAAACTCTTGTTTACAACAGCCTGATGATGTTGTTTACAGGTGTTACATAATGTTATTGGCAAGAATAGTGTGGTTTATGTAAAGGGAATCACTGTTTGCAAAATAGTCTCATATCTACATGTGCTTGCTCATGCAGTATGAGCCTACTTTCTGCAGGCTACTGTATTTGAACCATAGCTATCAGCATTCAACTGGCAAATTCATTTAAAAAATATAGGCTGAAAATAGCTTCATTTCACATATATTACTTTCTGACTGCTTCTGTGATTGCTCAGCCAGAGTCCAGCTGTGGAAATGTTAAAGCTATTCATCAAGCATGAATATTCATCAAAGTGGTATTCTTATTTTCCTACATATTACTGAGATGGCAGATACAACTGCTAGGTGAGAGGTGTGAATAAACCCTCCAGCTTTCCTAAAAAGTAAAAGATTCCACACACTCACACACACCAGGAATCCCTTTGCATAATGCCTATACAGCTGAAAGGCAATACCTTCTGCATCCTCCTGATGCAACTATATCCAATGTGTTATTTGTCATATCAGTGGATTGATCTGAATGAAAACAATAGTCCCAAATAATTGCAAAATCATGAATCAAGCTTCCCAGATCCTGAGCTCAAGTTTAAAATCATGAAGGTTTTTTGTTGTTGTTGGTTTTTTTTTTTTTTTTTTTTTACTTGCTTTTACAGACTCAAATATTTAGGGACTAAATGACAAATTAAAACATTCTGGTTTTAAATAGAGATTGAGACTGATGAGTAATCACAAGATCTGGAGCTTAAAAAAAAATAAAGTAAAAATAAAAAATAAAAAAGCCAATAAAACACAAAGACTTTTAAAACTGAAGTTAAAATGGCAAAACTGCTATGCTGTAAGTGTTCATTGACTCATTGAGCAGGAATGAGATTTGGGTCCAACCACAAAGTATATAATCTCAAAAGACAATTCTGGAACCTTTACTAATGTCATGCCACATATCCTGGTGACTTTAAAAGATGACGTAGGGTGAAAACTTGATCTTAAATCCTGAAAAGAAAAAAAAAGAAAAAAAAGGAAAAAAAAAAAAAAAAAAAAGAAAAGAAAAAGAAAAAAAAAAAAAAAAAAAAAAAAAACAGGATGAGGTTTACTGCTTCCAGCAGTTCAGTTCCTGACACTGCATCATGCATGACATTCCTCAAGGATGAGGCCTTGCGTCAGATCCACAGTTGGAAATACATTCCAAACCAGTAGGAATGTATTGATTTCAGTGGAGTTACAGCATCTGACACCAACTAAAGATAAGGTCTATTAACTTCCTATTGTCTCTAAAGCATCTGCCCATAGCTTTTCCCTGATGCATATTCAGATGGCAACAGAGGTAATATAAAAAAATAATTAGACTACAATAGCAATATTTTAAAGGATGTCTGACAATATTCAACAAAAATAAAATCCACTCTGTAGCAAGTGTGCATAGCCTGTATGACACTTACGTGCTAGGTATTTCTTCTATACAAACCTTGTACATGACTTATCTTTAGTGCATATTGAGTATATACCTCTTATTGAGTATTTTTGTAGTGTTATCTGGAACAAATGTAACAAAAATACTGCTCTGATATCAATGTCCTTAATGTAATTAAAGTTACATGATGCAAGAAAGAGACCATAATACTAGCTTTTAAGCAGAGCTTCCATCACATTGCTAGTTTACAATAAACTAATTGAGTTATGATTTAACTGACGTATCTTGAACATATATGTACACATGTACTTGTATGTACATGTGTATGTGTGTGTAAATATTAATCCATATGATCAAGTGATATAGGATGAATCTCAAGTCTTGTGACATGAATCCTTCTCCCATGCCCTCAAAGTAGCTATAGACTATAGCTTAGAAAGTATGAAATAAATGTATTTTCCAGGAAGATGGAGAGTCCTCAGCACATTTAAGAGAGAATGTTTTTACAGCCCCAGCCTCTGTTCTCTCTAGTAAATCTTACTCCAGTCTGGAAGAAAAAATAAAGAAGAGAGAGAAAGGTACAGGCTTCAGCCTGACTCTCTTGCATCATAAGAGAAATTTTAATTGTCAGAGGATAGTGACTTGCAAAATGTTGTGTTTTTTATTGCTTTTTGGTTGGTTGGTTGGTTGATTGGTTGGTTGGTTGGTTGGTTGGTTATTTTTTTTCCTTATCTCTTGTTCTACTATGTACCGAGTATCTGATAGTAAAAGACTCCGTTATTGATCCTGTAGTTTGTTTGCTAGGACATGATGAAATTCCAACCCATGTACTCAGATACCTTCTGTAGGATAAGGAATTTAACTTTTCAAAATGGTGAGCTATGGGCTAAGCTACATGGCAGGACTATTGGTTTCTTGATGACTGGGACCAGGCTTAATTTGACTCAAATATACATACAATTTAGAGATGATTGAAAGTGTATTTCTGGCTACCATAAGCAAGAAAACATCAAGTAATGATAAATATAACTAAAAATTACATACTAAAATTTTAGGAATACGCTGCTTTTTAGGAAGTATTGAGTAAGATTTTTGAAACTACCAAAATCCCATTTCCAAATGAATTTTACTAACAGAGGATCATTAATCCTACTGAAAGCCAAAAGGACTTAGGCTAGATTGATTTCAGTGGGAGTTAGTCACTTTGAAAATCTCATTAGGTTATCTGTCTACATTCTTACACTCCCAGCTTAAATGCTTTTAACATTTGGCTGTTGAGTGTCTTTTCAAAATGAAGACTTAGTCTCAGAAACTACATAGACTTAGATTGTTAAAGATATTTATTATCTTCTGGTAATTCCAGTAGAAATGAGGTACCTAGATATGTTTCAAAATTCTAACTACTATCAAAGTTAAACTTGAAAAGTAAGGTCAGGTAACAAAAAGGATTTGTGACATTTGAGATTAGATATGACGTTTCCCAATTTTTTTTCTCACTTTCCAATAAAAGTAGTATTCTGTTTAAAATTAAGCCATTCTTTCCTGTGTTTGTGTGCCAAAGAGACATGCTGAACTAATGCAGGAAAGACAGAAAGAAATGTTCTAATCAGGAGAAATGCATGAAGACTCAGAGTAGTGAGCTTTGCCATCTCATCTGACATACATAATGGCTCAGAAGCACGTTGCAAATCCAACATGCAATGACTATAATGGCTCAGAATCAGCATGCCATGCTAGTGTATGACACACTAAGAAGCTCAGAACAATAGTCTGTGCCATCACATGCCAGGGGTTCACATACTTAGAGACGTTTCTCTCAATTTCTCTGGGGGGTGGGGGCAGGAAAAGGGTGAGAAGAAAATAAATTGGTCCAGGGTACAATTTTCAAACATCATTCCAGGTCAAGGTGCACATCTTGCACGTGATGTGACCACTCAAGAGCTGC
This sequence comes from Heteronetta atricapilla, assembly GCA_011075105.1. Classification (NCBI taxonomy): domain Eukaryota; kingdom Metazoa; phylum Chordata; class Aves; order Anseriformes; family Anatidae; genus Heteronetta; species Heteronetta atricapilla. The sequence goes on from CM021733.1 coordinate 79,262,635, forward strand.
ATTAAATTACAGAGAGTTTGGGATTACTAGTTTATTCTGTTTCTGAGAGGATTTATTTTTAATGTAGGAGTTCAGTGAAATATTTTGTGGTCCCCTCAGTTTCTTTTGGAAAATAATAGCTAGATGGAATGAAGCACTTTAGAAGATAATTCAGATATTGGTTTTTAAAATCAATATTTTTCACATTGTCATGAATATTTTTTGTAGACATCTTGGCAGCTATTTTAGTTCATTGTAATTGTGGCTATAGGTGAAGATGGAGTACCTTTCTCTCATTATTAAGAGCTTAGTAGCCCTGAGCTAAAGGCTGCAATTCTTCATGTCACCACTGTGGTGGCAAATAAGATTTTCCATTTAGTTTCAAGTAACCTCATTTGTCAAGGAGACCGTATTTCAAGTTTATATAGGTTTAAGGCAAACAAAACTGGACAGTTAAATGCTTCTTTTGTCATAAATTGTATTAATCCATTAGCAAAGACTTAAACTAATGGAATATTAACAACGCTGATATGCTATCCTATTTCAGAGTTTGTGTAAAGAAGGCTCATGAAGTTAATATAATAGCTAAATCATCTTCACTAATGACAGGTTCAGCAAGCTGCCAGCACACACTCATACACTGACTTGCATTTCATCCAAAATTATGGATATATTTTTCTCCATGGACTTTTTGCCCTTCCTTTTTACTTTATGTTTTTAATTTGTATGCGTGTGCATGTTTATGCACAGGAATCAGGAACATGGATCATACGAAAATCACAGATGCTTAAAAAATTAAAGGAAGAGCTGTTACATAGAGGGATCTATTTTCAATGTTTTCTTGTGGGTTGTTTGTTTGTTTTCTTTTTCCCATTTTTCTCGGTAGCTGGGATATAAAAGGTCACTTTAGCAGATAAGAAATGCTAACTCCCTCTCAATCTTCATATGACATGCTTTCTCCATTCAGTGACTAGACCTCACTTCGATGGATAGTGTGCACTAAGTGGTACTGCCTGAAGATTCTAATCAATGCAAGTGTATAAATCTGACTTAGGCACCTTTGTATACAGTTTTACCCAATAACATTTTTCATCTGTTGTAGATAATCCTGACTTAAACCCATAACTGCCAGTCTTTAGCTGCAGGTTTGTGATCTGAAGCAATTTGAAATTCAGTGAAAGCATGAAATTACAGATGACTCAATTAAATTAACATAATATAAGCACATTTTATATAGTGTACTGTGCTTTCTTCCTCCTTTTAAATCCATTTCTCTTCCTTCAGGTTTCTTGAGAAGCATTTGAAAATCTGGGGTAGGACAGTATTTTTCACATCATGATTCAAACACAGAGATTCCAGAGGCTATTGTGGGGATCAGGATTTCTGGATGTCCACAAATTTTGGCATGCTAGAAAGGGACATGAGATTATGGAAGTATCTTTATTGTGCTCCTGTTGAGTGTGAACTGTGAAAAAAAAAAAAAAATCCACATTTGTATAGTGGAGATTGTAGTTCTGAGTCACGTCAGAACATGGAAAAGGCTACAGTAAGAATCATTTCTTCTGCCATATCACTATGGGGAAGTCTAAGACCTTGATGCTATTCTGGGCCCTATTCTGTGTCTGTGCTTTTTAGACCAATTTGCAACAATTTCAAATTAATTCTTCCTTTTGCTAATCAAATTACTTCCAGTCTTTCACTATGCTCATTGTTTTTATTTCAAGAAGAACCCGAACCATAATGAAACTTTTTAGACTATGTATATCTTCTTTATTCCTCATTATCATGATGACAGATAAAAAAAAAAAAAAGGAAAGAAAAAAGATCAAACTCTTAAAGTTAATTCTGTTACATTACATTTTTGTTTAATTCACATTTTTTTAAGAATATTTGTCGTTTAAATTTCATATAATAGTCTGTTTATTTTTATACCTTAATTTTTATGTCTTCTTGGGAACTGAATCATACAATCTGAATCATAAAATATCCCAAGTTGGAAGGGACCCAGAAGGATCATCGAGTCCAAATCCCGGCACCAAACAGGTCTAAACAAAAATTCAGATTGTATGACTGAGAACACAGTCCAAATGCTTCTTAAACTCCGACAGGCTTGGTGCCCTGACTACATCCCTGGGGAGCCTGTTCCAGTGCACGACCACCCTCTCAGTGAAGAACCTCTTCCTGGTATCCATCCTGAACCTCCCCTGTTGCAGCTTGACCCCATTCCCACAGGTCCTGTCACTGGTCACTAGGGAGAATAGATCAGTGCCTGCCCCTCCACTTCCCCTTGTGAGAAAGCTGTAGACCATGATGAGGTCTCTCTTCAGCCTCCTCTTTTCCAGGCTGAACAGATCAATTAACCTCAGCTGCTCCACATACATATGCCCCTTGAGGCCCTTCACCATCTTAGTAGCCCTGCTCTGGACACTCTCCAATAGTTTAATGTCCTTTTTGTACTGTGGTGCCCAGCGCAGAGCAGGACAATCACTTCCCTTGACTGACTAACAATGCTGTGCTTGATGTACCCCAGTAGGCCAAATGAAGTATTAGTGACTTTTGAAAAACTATTTTGTCATTTACTAAGCATTTACCAGATTATTGCTACCACCATTGATGTATATTTCTAGAATTGAAACATATTTGATTTTGTTCATTATTATAAAAATAGTATTATCTTGGCAACAATAGACTGAAAAAAAATGAGTCTTAGATGAACAAAGCATTTTGTTTTCAGTATTATATTGACTTCTGATTCCTAAAATCCTTATGTCATTTCTTTAAGGCTGTTCGATCTGTCGAGGTTAACATTTCTTTTCCCATTGCATAACAAATAAAGAGACAACAACAAAACATATTTTTTAATTTCTATTTAGCAATCCATTTTAAAAATATTTTTAAAACATTTTTTTTCTATTTTCTCATAGCAATTTTTTTTTTTTCTATTTTATAGTTGCAGCAAAATATCTCTTTTTCCCATTGTTCCATTTATAACTTTCTATCTGTTTATTTGCTAACTCAAGTACTTTAAAGCCAAAAATAACCTCTTAAGGACATCAAAAATCTTACCTAAACACACTTTGTTATTACAAAAATGTATGAAGAAATGTGTTCCAATGAGAACAAAATAAGTTGAACAGTGTTTCATCAATAGCTGTTTCTCATTTATACATAACTATTATTTTAATTTGGTTACTAAGGTTACAAAGATATTCACAGTTGTCACCTGTACTTCACATGTAATTCCTCAGATTTAATTGGTTTTGTATGTGCTGAAAACCATTATTACTATTTTTATCAATAATAGAAATAGCTTGACTTAGCTTTAGAAAGCATGTTTTTATAGACAAAAAGAACACATAGTCCATTTCCATACCTTTGAACCAAAGGAGGAATTAATCTTCAAAACCTTCAGAATCTCCCAGAGGATCAAAAGTTTTCAGGCTTTCTCTCTCCTAACTGACTGAACATCAGTTTTGCTGGCATTCACTGGACAGATCACCCTTCCGTGAGCCCCCTAATGCCAGCCTACAGAAAGGAGCACACAACAGTAGAGAGACAAATCTTGCTACCCCCTAGGGCTTTGAACAGCAGAGGGCTGGGAGCTGCTACCTGTAATACTGCTCATTCGTTCTCCATGGATAAGGATTGCATTGTTTCTATTACTGGACAAGAATAAAATAATTTTTACCTGAAAGCATGAATTTCAAAGAGTAAAAAAATCACAGTAAGTAAGATAACTAAGTTTATTCTTAAGCAATAAGGGTACTCTGTATCTGCTTTAACATCTTGGTTAGTTTCTACTTCTCTTTTCTTCAGAGTAAAAATTTGACTCTCTCTTATAAAGACAAAGTTTTGTTGCTGAAGGGGCACTGCTCCCAATTCTTTATTGTCTCAAAGCATCAACCTCATGCTTTGTCATTTCTGCTGGCACAAACATTTGTACAGTCATACTACAAATAAGATCACAAGTTTTCTTTAGCAGTCTTCATTGACAATCAAATATGACATTTTCTGACAGAAATGCAGCAGATATTGTCCACTGATAAGAAAGGAGAGGGACCATTATATATGATTTTTAAAGCACATTCACTGATTCAGCAAAGTCCTTCAGCACAATCATATATGCTTATAATTGTTAATTCACATTCTTAGAAAAAATAAAAAGCAACCAAACAAAAACTATCAGCTAAGTATTCTCTCCTTTGAGTTTATATGACATATATACCTGAAATTATATGAGTGATGAAATTCACTTAAACTATATGCAATCTTCTGATGCAATATGACCATGAAATATATCTTCTGATTCAAGATTTTAACTATGATTCTATTTCACTCTTTGAATCTGCTCCAGAATACTAAACCACCATTAACAACAAATCTTTTGAACATTTAGCTGTTCACAGAAGACAAAGGAAAATTATATTTTTATAGTTTTTTAAAAATCATTTTGTCACCATAGAATTCTGCATATTCTAATAGCCTAGTGGTTTTTTTGTTTGTTTTTTGGTGGTGGTGGTGGTGGTTTCTTTTTTTTTTTTTTTTGAGCTATATTAGAGTTACAATAGCTCTGGGAGCTTTCTTTATGAATTCTCAATGGTTGGTTCCATTAAGAAAAGATTGGTTTGCTTGACTGGAAATGAACCAATAACATGTTTTATACATATTCTTGGTTGAAAATATGTTATTATTATAATGTTTCATTTCTATTTTCACTATTTTGAAAGAATATATCAGTTATCTACTCTGCATACTGAATAATTCAAGGAAGTGTTCTTTATTAAATATTTAATCTATTCAAAATTATACAGTCACAATATATATCAGTTAAATGCACACATTTATGGGAGCCCACTTTTATTAAACAAAATTAAATATTGAATCAAATTTAATATTTAAACTCAATTACTTAGTGGATCAATTTAAAACATAAGAACTTCAATTTATGCCATTGTACATGAATAACAGAGGAATAAATATTGAATGGGTTAAAAGTAATCATACTTATCTGCTGTGAGAGGTAATTCTTTTAAACTAAAGAATTAAGAGATGCATGCATGTGAATATGCACAGAGATATACTTCTTTCTTCTATTGGTACTAATATTAAATATATTTCAAATGTGTCATAATGCCCCCAAAAGCTGTTTGGTCTAGTGTTGTAGTGAGAAAAGTAAAACAGCAAACAACAATTTGGCAACTGTTATATGCACTGATGTTTTCAGTCTGATTACATTGTTTGGAATGCTGAAGAAAAAATATTAATTAGGAGTGCATATTCTGAAAAATTTTCCAGAAAACAAAATTTCTTCACTAATTAATTATAGTGTATCATAATTTAAGGGTTTTCTTATTCAAGCTTTATGTTTTTAATTCTCTGATCTTTTTTGTTTCATTAGATAGGTTATGTCTTTTATTTGCTGCTACATGAGTTTGAATAGATACTAGTTGGCACAGAGTACATTTAGATGAAGAAATGTTTCCTTAGTCTCAAAACATGTCCAATCTGTATCTCAGCAGCACACTGGGGTGGTATGACATTCTTCAACTCAGAGTCCATCAGAAGAAAAACAGAATGAGCAAATCACTAGCAGTTCCATCTAAGAGATATTTGGTCTGGAGGATGAGGGCTCAGGGAATAAAACAACACCTGAGAAGTAAGTGAAAAATCAACTGTGCACAGCAACTTTTCAGAAAGTATGTAATATAACTTCTTTTAACTTCATTTTCTGAACACAACATATCGGAAGCATACATCTGCAGGCTTCAGCAATTATTTGCATTTAATATCTGAAGTCCGTAAGTGAAACCAAATCAGAAGAATTGAACAGTGTGTTGCCCTCAGTGTATCTTTATCATTGTACAGCTCTTCCTAAGCTGTACAAACGAGGAGGAACTGGTAACCATTATCATTATTTTTTGTAGGTAAATTACAGTACAGTCTGTATTATAATGTCTGTACCAATATTTTTCACTTTGGATTTTGACAATAAATATCAGCTTTCTCTAAATATATAATTTGTGATGCAACAATACAAGAAATTCTAGCAATTTTTGGACTGACATGCTGTTTTCTTCACCTTTTTGCACACTGACAATACCAATGAGTGCTTTGTTCACCTACGTCACAGCCTAGTGAGATTTTGAACAGTTTTTGTATGTCATGAGTACTTGCAACTCACAAAAATTCTGTGACTGAGCTCTTGAAGTGTACTAGCTAAGAAAAGACTGGATATACTTTTCCCTGAACATGTAGATTGCTTGTATTCCAAAAGCTTCACATTTTCCTTTTAAAATGAAAACAAACAATCAAACAACAACAATATTAAATACTGTGTAGATGCAACACTGTATTGTGAAAGATTCTTCAGATCTGAAAATTAAAACAAGTCCAAATGCTAGGAAGAGCTTTAAGATACAGCATTAGGCCTTCAAATGCCAGTACCTCACTTCCTTTCTTTTTGCATTCAGCCACAGAGATAATTGTGGCTTTCAGGCAGAACAAAATGTGATGTTCTATTACATCACAACATTTCTATTCAAAGGTAAGATTACTCCTTTTAATCCCTTTCTTGCTTTGGGAATTTCCCTTCCTGTTCCAGAGTTCAAGATGACAGAGAAGGAATGTTATGGAAGGATTCAGGCATCTCATCCTGCATAGTTTGGTCTCAGAAGTTTCTCAGCAACATAAGGAGATTCAGACTCTTCTTTCCCCATTCAGGGTCATATTGTGCGAGTTACAATCCAATCCCTGTAGAACTGACAGAATAGAAAGTACAGCTCAATTTGGAAGAATTAGATTGGATAAAATATCTGAATCTGAGCATTAAAGGACAAAACTATATTTTATGTATATATTATTTTAATCTGAGTGAGATGAGTGTGTGCAGTATCTCAACAGTTTGAATGAGAGAGTGAGAAATGGAAATATGGTAATATGAAATTATACTTCAATCTATTTTGCTTTCACAGCAATAGGAAAATAAAAAAGGTGAAATAATAAAACAAGCAAAAACCAACCTCTTTCCACACTCCTGTATTTACCAGTATTGCCAAAATTAAGGAGAATTGTCTGCTTCAGCTAGAGGTTGTGGTGTAAAAGTACTTGAAAGAGGGATCCTGTAGACCTGTGCTAGCTGCTGATCTCACAGTACTACATCATTGTGAGTGCAGGTGCTAAGCTTTATTAGAACAAGTTCTTTTCATTTCCCCTGTGACATTCTCTTCTCTTTCCACTAAAGCCGGTACTTTCTCACTTCCCTTGTCTAGATGACTGTACAGCTTGGGTGTTCAAGTTAACCAGGGAATTACAGCATTTAATTCTGAAAAAGCAATTGGGAAGATGATTATCAAAGGTTATCTCGTAAGAGAAGCATTATAAAATTATTTTCTGCCAACTCCTGGGCTTGCTTGCAGGTGCACAGGGACATGAATATCTTCCTATCTTCCTCATGGAGACCTTAGTGCTGTTCTGGGCTGTTGCTTGTCTCCAGCATTTCTTCAGTGTGTGAGATGGCTAAGAGGTATCTGAAAGAGAAGGTAACAAGAACATCTGTCTTTTATCTATGCATCTTACACATTGCTGAGGAGAGAAGTATATATCATTTAGTTGAAGAGAGACAAGCTAAGCTACCAATATATTCTTTTTATCTTTTGGATGGCTATGATTACACACTCCTTTTAGAATAAATATTTTAATTTGGACAGCAATCAGATGCTGGTGAACGTTACTTGTGCTGGTATTGATTTCTTCACTTCTCTAGGTTTGAGCCAAGTCTAGAAGTCAGATTCAGTACCTGATTCAGGCATGTACCTACAGATTAAGACTGCTACTAACTGTAGTGCAAGATGTTTAAGCTCAGTGTATAAATGGAAGAGATAAAAGAGTCAGTGCAGAAAGTGGAGCAATGCAACTTACCTTAAAGTTAAATTAATTACTTACCTTATAATGGGACTTAGCCACATAAACATAAGTTTCTAATGTCATTTCAGGTGCCTTGAGTTCCCCCATATTATACAAGCCCCAGTTTCCAGCTTCCAGCTTCCACTCAAAAAGAGTGTGAGCTCGTGTTATACTGTACTTGGGTCATGTCCACCAATCTGTGCAGATGTACTGTTTACTGGGCATCTGAAATGGTGCTAGGCATTTGTGTTTAGATTGCTAATGTCAGGTCAGCTGAACCACTCTCTAAGCTTCAAACTCAGGAGGTGCTAAAACCTTGAAGGTTATTGTGAGAATTCTAGGGCTATAAGCTTACTTTAGCTGCATGCACAATGATATTCAGTATCATCTCTGAAACCTAGAGCAACTAACACATGTGAAAGTCTGACAGATGTGACAAACACCTGAGGAAGATCTGCTCTTTTCAGATCTTTGTTGTTTTACTGTAAGATGTAGATGTAATCTTCAGAAAAGTGAAGAAAAAGGTTTTGAAAAATCTCCACTATCACTACTATAAATAGCTTCTGATTGTTTATCTAACAGAAAATATTAGTTCTTTCCCAGGTTAGTTAGACAAAATCTTCCGCAGATACCATTGTAAGGTGACAAACTTGCATTAATAAGTGGAGGAGAAGACTTAAAGTCTGCCTGGTCAAACTTAAATTTGATCCTTTCAAGGTTCAGACAGGCTCTCTGTGTTTTCTGCAGATAATTATTTGTTGTGTTGCACTGGTTTTCATTTTTCTGCTCTCTCACAGAAATAATCAGATGCTTTCTCTGGAGAGAGGTGTAATGCTAATTTAATTTTTGTAAGATTGGATGTTGTTTTCTCTTTCTCTGTTACTCTGTTATATATAGAGGAAAGGAGGAAAAGGACAGTTAAACTAGTTCTCAGTCTGGAGGAGGGAGCCATACCCTGATGCCATAGCAAGAAAATAGCCTGAGAACAAATAATCCTAGCAAACAAAAACACCCTCACCCAAACTCAGTGCAATTGACAGAAAGGTCTCCAGGTTGCCACTGGAGTGATGAAGCAAAGCTCAGTCAAGCTCAGTCCCATCTTTAAACTGGTATGCTGATAAATCTTAGTCACATACTATCAGATTGGGCCTTTCAGAAACGCAGGAATAGCTTTGAAAAAAATCAAACAGAAACTAAACTGCCAGTAACTGCACTTGATGTAATATTGAGAATTATACAATATTTAGTATTTGAAACATTTGTCCAGGGAGATGAAGACATTGATTATGTTATTTTCTCAGCTTGAGAAGTTCAGACGCACAGCTCTTTTTCATGAAAAAATGAAACACACTTCATAGACAGAGAATGACCTGGAAAGTTCTATTTTATTTTAGTGTGAAATATTCAAGTTTCATCATTCACAATCTTAAATTACATACAGGAATAAAATGACATCCCTCTGGAGACTCTCCACTTAGAGGACAATGCAGAGACCTATGTGTTCTGAGTGCAATGAAGACAGCCTCATGCACCTCCATTTGTAAATGTTATTTCATTAACATCTTTGTGTCTAAGACAGAAATTCATCTTTTTTTAAAATTCAGACATAAAAATTGTCTGCTTTGTGCAGTCATTCAGAAGTGTTGGCATAATCAAAGAGTAATTAACTTGCTTAATGGTTCTTGTGAATCCTACAGTATTGCAGAATTGCAGAAATCTGTGCACAGCTGAAACATAGAACACTAGAACACATAAGAGAGATTGCATCCTTCTGGATGAACAATGGGAGGTTGGGCAGAATACTCTACCTAACACTTAGATGCCCAGCTGGGCAACTAAGACCCATTTCTAATTTCTAGACAGATAAAGATATGAGTTGAATCCCACTGTAAAGATCTAAATAATCTTCCCAGCACTACACTCGGTAGTAAGGTAACTGATTGGCTACTGCAGAATCAGCAAGGAAACAGGACTAAAGAAAAACTATGTTTTTTTCCTAGAATAGATAAATGAAAATTTTCTTCAAAGAAGTAAGCTCAAAGATGTCTTACAATTCCAGCTTCCCACATTGTTTTTGTTGCTTGACTTTCCTTGAGATTATTGAATTTGACATTCCATAAGTGCCTCCTATTTATGAAGGAAGCAGACAGGATTGTACTCTTAACTTACCATGCAGTATGTGCTGTCCAAATCTAATACCACAAGTACTGCAAACAGCTGTGCAGAAATGCAGATTGGTTAGTCCCACTTATTTTCTAGTTTTGGATTGCATAATGTTGTTTCTAGAATTTCCAGATGTATTCTTAATATAGGGAGTAGTGTTCATTTAGTGGTGACATTGGTCGGTAATCTAAAGCAAAAATCAATTTATTTTATTTTCTAAGACTGATTGTTGCACTAGAAGAGTTTCTGCTACTGAACCCCAACTGGCAATTTAAACATAATTAGAAACAGCCAGAAATTATTCTACAACTCTCAAATATGAATATGGAACTGCTTTCCTTCCATATGATCACTTCTGCATCTTATCCATGATGACTATTCATATTCTGACCTTCAGCCATGTGCTTTAGTTTTGCTTTTAATAGGGAATTGATACATTCATCTATCTGTTGCTGGATTTGTTGCCCATCAATCCCAAGCTGTAAATTTTATTGCTTTCCTGATGAAAATTCAAATAATAAGATGTGTCATATACTTCTTTGAAACTAAAGCATATTTATTCCAGGTACACTTTAAAAGGCCAATCAACAACAAATAAACCAACAAAAACTCAGTATATAGCATATCTGTACTATGCAATGTAGAAGGAAAACAGCCTCCCAAATATAATAGCATAATCAAAACTATAAAGCAATAAACATAAAAATAATATAAAACAATACTGAAATATTAGTATGTTAGCTAATTAGTATACTATACGCTAGCATAACACCTAATAGTAAGTGGAATCAAAAGTGACCGCAGTGAGGGAAATCACATCTTTAAAGGTCAAAGTTTTATATGAGATTAACACACAGCCAAATCATTCAGTCTTTCCTCACCTAACGACTCATGAATTCCAGTTAGTGCATTCTGATTAAAGCTAAACAAAACTGCACTAATATTTGAGAATCACAATTAACACAGTTATCACAGACAAATCCTATAGACATTTGTCCAGTCATAAGGCAGGAGGATGGACTTCATGACAATTTAAAGCCCTTGCTAGAACTGTTTTTCTACAATTCTCTGAATTCAGATATATATATATATCTGAATATCTGAATCTTATGTATAGCCAGAAATAAGGAGTGTGCCACAATCTTATGTCATTTATCCATTTCATACATCATATTTATATGAATTAGAACTGAGGTATTAAAGATGGAGTTTTCTTTAGCTTTCTTTTTCTTTTATTCTAAGCTTTTTCCAGTTTAGCTGCTTCTTACAGACAGTGAATTTTGAGTACATCTTTAAGAAGAAAGCTAACAAAATGTGCAATTATATATCCCAAAACGACTTTTGATGGCAAATTTAAAGAATATGAATCTTCCTGTAATAAGTTTGCCTGAATAATTTAGCTGCTTTGATCTGGTATTTTGATATTCACTTTTAGCAGTAGAGATCACCAGTGAAACATTAAAGATTATTATATGGACTATTTTGCTAAGAGATGCTCCTAGAATAAAGCAAATTTAAGAGAAATAAGGCTGGTTTAGAATCCAATTGAGGTACTTTAGAGATGAAACCCCCTGTCAAGTATCATCAGGCCTTAGATATTAAGGTCCCCAAATATGTCAGTATATTTGTAAACATGTTGTCAGTATATGCAGCATACTTGTGAATTCACAATTATTTGTCAAACTGTAGAGCCTATGCTTTAATTCAGCACATAAACAATGAATGCAATGCACTAGAAAAGGAAAAGGGGAAATACCCTGTCTCTAGCTGGTGAAACTGCAATGGGGCACCAGGCATGGTGCCAGACATGGGCATGGGTGTGGCTGGAGGATCAGGACACAGCCATGCATAGAAATGATTATTTTGATTTACCAGAATGTTCCCTTTGCCTCAAGTATCAAGTTCAATACCTTGCCAGGAGGTAAGGAGTGAATTTAACCTGCCAAAAACTCACCTTTTACACTTGACATGACAATGTTAGGTGACTAAATTAGTTGTTCATAATTTCTTACCTTTCCTTATACTTCAGATAATTGAGTCCTGTCTCATAGAAACTCAGTGGTAACAGACATAAAATCTCAGGCAGAAAGAAACTGTAACTTTGTAAATTTGCACCCATTAGTCTTATTCACATCTTTAGACCTCAGTCTATTAGCCTTTAAGATGTCACCATCCATCTCTGCACTTCTTTAGGACCCCTCTTTCAGGGTGATAAATTAAGTTTCCTGACTAGAGGGGTTTAGTCTCATGCTGCTACTTGAAATAAAGATTGTCTTGAGGAGGTATGTTTTATCTCAGAGGCAAAAAGAAACCATGGTTCACTTTCATTGGAAGGGGGGGCACGACAATGGAAATATCTTTAATGAAGGTGAAGGTGTGTGGCTTTCCGCTATTCCAATTCATGCCTTTTTTCTTTTTCTTTTTCTTTTTTTTTTTTTCTGGATTGGTTAAATAGGTCATAAGAAAGTGTCCTTGACTGTGACAGGCAGGCAATACAAAGGCATTACACTCTTAGACACTTACATTTGCTATGAACGTTTTGTTTCTTGATCCTTAATAATTACACAATGTTTTAGTTAACTAAACAATGAATGTATTTATTTATTTGCAAGAGAAAACTTCAGGAAACATCTTAAATTTCTTTTTCCTTAATTGTCTCAAAAATCTCCATAATAGCTTTTGCATTTGAATCAAGTTTCTTAACAGACATATGGTCAAAACAGAGAAATCATTCTAGTCAGTAAAGCCCTAAGCTAAGCCCCAACTCATCTGATCATTTGTAAATCATTGTCACTTGAATGTTTTCTTAATATGGCTTAATTATAATTCAATGCAGTGTTAAGCTTTTGGGAAAAGACCTGCATTAAAAGGTACTTCCTGGGAAAAGAAGGAAATTGAGAGCTCTCAGCTAGCATTGCACTTCATTACTCATGTATAATTCTTCTGCATCACTGAACATCTGCTAATAAATTTGATTCAAGTTTCCATGATAGCTTTTACCCTCATAATTCAATCCCTGCATGAGTTTTATATCTGATGAGAATTGATATTATTATTGCTAAAAAATCTTATTCTATTAATAATTTAGCCTGTGAAGTCATCAGGTAAGTTAAAGATGTTTATAAAGAAACCCCTCCCTAATTTAAAATAATAATAATAATAATCCTCATTTAGTAGAGAATTTCTGTAGCTTCCCTGGAAGCTAACTGACAGATGGTCACCTTGGAGGTATGCTGCAGCAGTGCAACCAAATACTTAATAAGAGTTTCTGATGCAGAAGGTGATCAAGAGCATCAGAAGCTATTACTTCTAACTCGGGGCTTTGTCAATCTTCTTTGCCTTTGTGCTTCCATATTTATAGATAAGCTTAAATCCAGATCAAATATAAAACTTCCTTTGAACAACTACAGATCTGTCATATTGATTTCATGTATGACTTTGTTCCATGTGATATAGTATTTTCCATGTGGTTAGACCACAGAATTGAGGGTCTAGGTTTCATAAGATCATTCAGAGATCACTCACTAAATCATTGTCTGTCCTTTATGAAGTCACTAAGATCAAGCTTACCAGAAATGCTTATCAATATTTCTACATAAACGAAGTATATCTTTGTGCAAAGCTTGAAAAACCCATAGTGGGTGAATCCTGTTAATCCTGTTAACCTCAATCTCCCTGTGCATCTCTTCAACTAACTTGATGAATTCAGTAAGACTCCCTTACTTTGTACAGTGATGTGACATAATACTTCTAAATCTATTGGAAATGCTTGATGAAAAGATCTGAGTATAAAATCAGAATTCCATGTTTATACATAACTATTACTAAAGCAGAGGTAGTGAACTAACAGCAAATGCTAAATTTATCCCCATATATTCATGCTACAGAACATCAACATATGTAGGTATATGGTGACTCCCCAAAATTACATCTGGAATGATAAGGCTAGCTGAAGTTGCTATATACAGCCTAGAGAATCACCCAGAAGGGAAATTCCCAACCAAGAAAAGAGGATGTTTTCATTCCTTTTACACCTTGACTCCCCTTGCACATGGGAAATAAGATCATACAACAATTGCAAACAGAGCTTTATTTTCATTCTGATACTTTATGGATTTTAGAGTCTTCATTGTAAGATGCTTTTCAACAGCCTTGAATATGTTACATGAAATAATCATGTAATATTGCGGAGGTTACAGTTCTTACTCTGTCATAAAGAAGAAAAGGTTAATTATTGACCTGTACTGTTGTCAGAAATTGTGTTATGTGAAGTAGTGCTGTGAAGGTAATGCACAAATTGTGGTACGATTTACCATATTTCTGTTTTTATTATGCTTTCCTTTTATCTCTTTCCAATTGCTCATGCTTTCTTTTGCAAATAGCTTTTATTTCCTTTTTAGATTATTTTCAAAAACTGTTATTTCTGGAACAAAAAAGAAAAAAGTCAATTGGATTAGTTATGATTCTATTCCCTTTTGTCCCTGAGGCTGGTCATTTAGACATTCTGTCCAGTATGCATCTCTACATATGCAATATATATATATATTTTCTTTTTCTTGGTAAAGTGTTGCAATAATTATTATATTGTATTATATTATATTGCATTGTGTTTATTATATTATATTATATTATATTTTACTATATATCCCAAAGGTTATGTTCCTACTGCAATATTAAGTTCATTTGATTGCATGACTTGACCCTGAAATTCTTCTATTCTTACAAAACTACTTCTAGGAAAAAAACTTTTGCAATCATTAGAGATTTATTCAGTGCTGCTGATTTTCCTTTAATTCTATATTTGAGATCCAATCACATTTTACTTTAATAATAACGAGACAGATCAGAAATTAGGATAGCAGAATCTACTGATTTACTTCTGAATCTATTTATACTTCACAATCATCAGCAGCCCCACTGATCCTAGAGTCAGCTTTTTAACATAGATGATAGGCCCCATATGAACTTTTGTATTATGTGAATCCTGTTGTGAACATTAAAAATAATAATAATAATAATCAAAGAAAAAAACTCTGGATATGGTCTTTTTATGAACTTTCTTCATTTGTACTTTGAACTAAATATATGTATGTATATATATGTAACCATACTGTGCCTTTCTGATGCATAAATACTTCCCACTGGTTTGATAACCTGTAAATTAAGCATTAACTTAATTAACCAACCCCATTCAATGCTGGCTCCATTAGTCTTTACAATTAAAGGACGTCTACAGAACCTACTCCTCCAAATTTTTGTTAAGGACTGGGGAAATTTAGAAGTTTTCACAGCTGAACTTCATTGAATTATAATGCATCTAGAGAGACAGATTTCTAGTGGCCTTGATTTCCTATTGCCTTACTCCTATAGGCAATTACATTTATGCAAAGTGCAAGCATTGCTTAATTAGAATTAGCATTAGCATTCTATATCCAGTTTGGACTCAGGTATATATTTAGCTGTGCACAGTATTCATTCTTCTTTCCTTGGTACAGTTACCAAAGTATTGAGTGAGAAGACTCATTTTCTTAACAGTAGCTTTATAACAACCTTAAACTAAGCGATGTGCTCAATTTATTGCAAGATTAAATTCTGCCACATCATGCCAAAACAGAGGACAGGCTGAGGTTCTACAAATGCTTATACCCATATGAATTATTTTCACATATTTACCATCAGAAAGCTTTCCTCCATGAATTATGTGATCATGTTCACAGCCAGTATCTGCTCATTTTGTACTATTTGAGTGGCATACGGCATTGAATTACTGGAAACTGTGATATAATTTGTCCTGTCTTGTGCAAGAAATTAAGCAGAGATAACTATGATATTAGTTTAAACATTTTCTGAAATGAACATTTCCTCAAATACAGCCAGTGCTTCATTTAAAATTGTCAGAAAGTGATAATGGAGGACTTATGAAGGTAACGGTCCTTTTTATTTACACATTTGGCATTCTGGATATCAGTTACTTGTAACTACAAGCAATTATGAAAAAAAAAAATGCAATTTAGGAAATTTTCCCGCAGTAATGATAATGAAGCAATGAAATAGATTGTCTGGGGATTCTCCACCACTGGAGGTCTTTAAGAATAGGTTAGACAAACATCTGTCTGGAATAACAGCACGAAATCTTTAGCAGCGAATTATAATCGTAATGTAGTGTCTTTTCTTAAGGTCACAGTCTTTCCCAACACAATGACCATCAATGGCCCTAAGCAAAAGTAGAGATTGTAGTTTCACTGCACAAAATGGAATCAGCTGCATAGACTTTCTACAGATCAATATCTCCATGTGCAACATTTTTTTCCCTAATATGTGGGACGGTTAAGCAATGACAGTAGTTCCATGGGTATGCACTTCACATAGTGTGAAGGAGTTTCTGCAACTTACTGAAAGTAAGTTGGTCTGCATGGGGGAAATCTGGGTGGACATGTTACCGCTGTTCTGAAGTAACAAAGGAAGATGCTTCTGTTTTTACTTCTCTGTCCCCTCTGCTGAAAAACAGCCCAACTTGCAGCCCTGCCAGTTAGACTGAAGACTGCTTCCAGGTTTCAGTCCTATAAATCACTACTCCAATAAAATATGCAAGAGAAAATTGACAACAGCAGTATTCCAAAAAAGTATTCACATGAATAACTATACTGGAACTCACTTTGTCACAAATATAAGAAAGTATACTTTTTTCACCATTATACATGCCTTTTCTACTCACTTGTGTACTCTCCAATTTGACAAATCACTGCCTCCACTTTCAGATACACCCCAGAAGAGTCATCTGGTACAGTGTGGTGCAGTAGAGGCAGTGGGGATGTCCTACAGAAGCATGAAATGCAAAAGACCATTTGGCTCTTCTTTACTACACCCATCCTTCAGGCAGACAGAGTAAGACTGACAGCATTAATCAATAGCAAAGAGAGGTTGTTCATGTTTTCTGAAAGGCTTAGCATGAATGTGCAGGAAGAGCCGCATCCTTTTGCAGCTTCAGACAATAGACATAATTTTACTTTGGAGAAAAAATTTATTGGTGTTTTTGTTGTTGTTTTTGTTTTGTTTTGTTTTGTTTTTATTTCCTTCAATACAAGCTTAAAGAAGGCAATTCAGGGTGGGTAAATTAGACTCTGGGTGTGCCTCTCTAGTGGCAGCAGAAGGTGCCAAAGAGGAGCTCCTTCTCACTGAGCCAGCAGCGCTCTGTACTTTCAGAGTTTAGACTGTATTATCATCACTGCTTTTCCTACACCACCACTCCCTCAGTCATATTCTCCTACACCAACACTCCCTCAGCCATCTTGTATTCATGGGAAAACAGTTTAATAGGATGAGGCAAGTTAAAATTAACTTTTTTCATTTAAAAATGGTCAGTTTAAACTTATCATTATTTGCCCACCAAAAACAGTTACAAATATTTATTCTATCACACATTAAAATGCCTGTGAGGAGACACAGGAAACAAAGAAGAAAAAGAACCAAAATACCTCTAAAGTCTGTGAAATAACATCATCCTAAAATCCATTCCAAAACTTTGAGTTATTGACCGTTATGCTCCATATTTCAGTGTTCTGTATGCTTTTTAATCACTAATGAAATTGTCTTTGTAAATGGCTCAATTCAAATTCATTTCATTAGACCAACAAGCCTAATTCTTCTCATCAGCCAGTGAATCTCAATTTCACTGAAATTTCACTGAATTCACTGCAGCATTAAAAATTATCTGAGAGCAGAATTAAGCTCAGTCCTAAACTACTGATTAATTTAATCTGTATAAGCTATAAGCATATATTTTTAGGTATAGGCATGAAAAAAATATATATTTCTGTTTATTTAGGGGAAAATAGGGATCATGTTGTTATTTGCTTGTTCATATATAATCTGTGTTTGTATTCAACAAATAATACAAGTGAGATCATTTGGATTTTTTTTCTTAAAGCTTATTTAACATGAAGAGGCTAATTCTATTGGACCAGTGCTTTGCAAGCATTTTCCTTAATCTTATCTGATACCTTTGATTTAATTGAGAAAAGTCACTCTAAAATAATGTCATTTTTCTTGCATGCTTTAAAGAAAAAAAAAAAAATGTAATTAATACTATACAAAGTAAAGGGGGGGGGGGGGGAAGACCAACAACAAAACCAGCAAAACCAGCAAAAACTCTTGAATGTCCAGGCATAACAAAGGTAAGGGTAAAAGAATGTCTACAACAAAAAACTGCTGCAGTCAACATGTAAGTAGGTGACCTGTAGATGATCTAATTTTAAAAATTACATTACAATGGTTTGAGGGGGAGGAATACAGAAGGGTGGGGAGGAAAGAAGGAGGTCTTCTAAGTGCCAAGGGATTGTTCGTAAAGGAATAATTTTATACCATTTTTATCTCTATAATTTCTAGGATTTCTGGATAAAAATGGGTCACAGATTTAGTGGAAGATCATTGAAGAGGATGTAAAACATCTGCTGAAATCTATTTCTGTCTCATCACTGATACAAATATATTTAATATATATATATACTTTTAAGTGTTTGCTACAAATTATGGAATAAAACAGAAAAAAAAAATCTCAGAGGAATCAGTGGGGTTCATTCCATTGCCTGTGCTGTCCATAGGCAAGCAGAAGCCACTGTAGCTTTCTCTTTGAGTTTACTCATCAGCAAAGTTATGTCTTTTGAATCCTCAGAGTCAATGTCAACAGTTACTGTTGCTGTGTACCACCTGTACATGCTGGTAGCTCTTCTTGGAGAAAGAAGAAAGAACTCCTGCTTGGATGAGATTAAAGACACAATGCAGGAGAATTGGTATGAACAGCTTCAGGGTACACAAGCCTTTATGTGTCTTTGTCAACTACAGGATATTTGAATGGCACTAGATAATTGAATAGAGAGTCAGAACATAGACATACTGATTTCCTTTTTGTGTAAGTGCCTAAGAAAAGGCTTTTCCCATTAAAACAGAACCAAAAGAAAAGATACAGAGTAGTTTTAGTTTGTATGTCATCTGTATATAAGCTCTTTTCTCCCATTGTCAATATGGAAGATTGACATGAAAAAAGAAATATCATTCTTTGAGCACAAAGTAAAGATGTCAACACGGTTCCTCTCAGTTAGAAAATATCCTTTCATAAAATTAATTGACGAAGGCCGCTATACCCCACTGAAAGGTTGCCATCAAGGAACTGCAGGAAAAAAAAAAAAAAAAAAAAAAAAAAAAAAAAAAATTCTGACTTAAAGTAGGCCTTGAATGTGGTAAAATCAGGAAGCAGTCTTAATCACCAATCACCTCACTGCATTTTCTTTTGTAATTAGTCTCCCTAGAGCCATGGTAAGTTATTGTTATAAATAATAATTATGCACAAGAATAGGTGGAAAGAATACTTAAGATATGTTTAAAAGAAGAATCATCACACTTTTCAGATTCAAAATTTGACTTTCATTTCAATGCCATTTCTGAGAAAATAATGTTATATTTTTAAAACCTTTTCTTGAACAGCAAGTCTCCAACAGTAAAAATATTTTGCTGATCTGGGCAGAAAAAAAAATAAAATAAAAAAATAAAAATAAAAAGAGAGATTCCATAGTGTGAAAATCTTTCCCACCACTTTTTAATTTTATTAAGATAGTCTTTGCTATGGCTGAGCAGGCCATGGAAGAGTTAAGGAAATGGTATGGTTTGTACAAGGTGCACATACTTGGCAGTCTTGACACCCTTTCATGCCCTAAGACATATTATGCAGCAGATATCCAGCAAAAAGGCAGACATATTCTTCCACAGATAAATATAGTCTTGAACATTTTGCTAAGTTGGTTGTTGACAGCAGCAATGGAGACCCAGAAGAAAAATGGTCACATCAAATGATCATTTTCGGAAAAAGTTTAGTGTGCAGCTATGACTGGTTCTCTGGCTGGATTCTGCCTGATTGAATACACAGGGTCAGGTAGTCACCATATGTTCTACTAATAAAAATTGTGCAATCACTCAGGCAAATTAAAAATCAAAGGGAAACAGTAGCTTTCAGAGAGAGAAAGTAATCAATAACAAATACTCCTAAAGAGAAAAGAAAGGATTCCCATATTGCTCTAATTATGTATTTCTCCTTGGTATTTGGCTATATTTCTTTCGTTAGGAAGAAATTATTCCTCAGATTGCTTTTCTCAAATACTAGTAGAGTTTGGGAATTTTTCTACCATTAAAAGTTATTATTTCAATTAGCTTTCCTCTGTAAGCAGTATTATACTAAGAATGGCAGTTCTGAGAAACCTTAATGGGAAAAATGGAAAAACATTATTTGTTTCTCCATTGGAGAAACATAATTATTTATCTTTACACAATGTTATAAGCTTCAATAAAACACTGGATTTTGCTGTTGTATAGATTGCTAGGGACCGCAGTGATTCAGCTTCTCATGTGGTTTGAAGCATGGTAGCCACAAAGCAACATTAATAACAGAATGAGTACCACCATTTTTAGTATTTCTCCTGTCCCAACAAAACTAACCACATTGCTATGCAATACAAAGTTGGCTTCCAGTCATCTTGTTCTTATTACAAAGTGAATAGTTTCTCATACAAGTAACCCATTGAAACTACTTATCCACATTCATCCAGTGTGAACAAAGAAGGCATAAATAGATATTTATTGCTCTTGAAAACACTACATTAAATCCTTCACTTGTATTTTGGTGATAAGGATTACACTTTCAGAAGCTAACTTACATTGCTCAATTTGTAACAACACGGACTACTAATGCCCCTAGGCTCCTTATATAAAAGGAAATAGGTGTTCTAGGTCACAATTTCTTTGGAGCATTTCAAACAACTAATTTAGGATGAAATGTTTTCATAAACAATTTGGATGTAGGATTTGAAGGTTGTTTGAGCAAGTTCACAGATGATACCAAGCTGGGTGGAGCTGTTGACTCTGTAGAGGGTGGTGAGGACTTCCAGACAGATATAGACAAATTAGACAGCTGTACAATCATGAACAACATGAATTTTAATGAGAGCGAGTGCTGTATTTTACACGTGGGAAGGGGCAACAGGGGGACAAGATGCTGGACAACAGCCCTGCACAAAGGTATCTGGGGGTTTTAGTCGACAGCAAGCTGAACATGAGCCAGCAGTGTGCCCTGGCAGTCAGGAGGGCCAACCATACCCTGGGGTGCATCAGGCACAGCACTCATAGCTGGTCAAGGGAAGTGATTTTCCCACTCCACTCTGCGCTGGTGTGACCTCACCTCAAGTACTGTCTGCAGTTCTGGACACCACAGTCTAAGAAAGATATAGAACTGTTAGAGAGTGTCCAAAGGAGAGCTACAGAGATGGTGAAGGGTATGGAGGGAAGACATATGAGTGGCTGAAGTCACTTTGTTTGTTCAGCTTGGGGAAGAGGAGGCTGAGGGGAGACCTCATGGTGGCCTACAGTTTCCTCACAGGGAAAGGCAGAAGGGCAGAAGGGCAGGCACTGATCTCTTCTCTCTGGGGACCAGCAGTAGTACCTGAGGAAATGTCTTGAAGCTGTGACGGGGTGGTTCAGGTTGGATATCAGGAAAAGGTTCTTCACTGAAAGGGTGGTTGAGCACCAGAACAGGCTCCCCAGGACAGTGGTCATAGCACCAGGCCTGCCAGAGTTCAAGAAGAATTGGCCAATGATCTCAACATGGTCTGATTTTTTGGGTGGTTCTTTGAGGATCCAGGAATTGAACTTGATGATCCTTATGGGTCCCTTACAACTCAGGATATTCTATAATTCTATGATTCTATGAAATGAACTGCACCTCAGAAGCACTTTCTTCTCTTCATTGGCTAGAAGGGAGGGCTAAGGACACTAACTCAGGTGCCAGCCTCTGCTGTCAAGAAGAGGTTGTGTGGATCCCATGACTACTTTCATCTTTTCTGGAGATGCTAGGCTGTTTTTATTGATTTTCAGCTCAAGTAACTTCAGCCTTCTCTCTCTATATATATACACACACAATATGCTATACACAATTTTTCTAGGTTATTTTATAGTTCTGGAGAGAAATAGGGAATTCCAAAGGTTATTTGCACACTGTAACCATCTCAGTATTTCAGACAGGTGGCATAAGTCTGCTTCAAGGGATGTCACTCTCTTTCTTCAGTGACCATATATGAGCAGCTGAAATGCATAAGCTCAAAATAGATGTCAAATTTTAGAAGACTGAACTTAGGTCAGTGACTAAGGTTCCACAGAAATAAATTTATATATAATTTGGATCAAGGAGAAAGTTACTGTTTAGAGAACCCTATTTCTTGTTCATTGCTTAGGCTGGTCATTAGCCATTTCATAGGGAAATCAGAAGAATGTAATACTTGTTACATAGCACATACTATAGAATGAGGACTGTCCTTCTCCTATGTACATAAATCAATACACACTTAAACACTGCAGACCCTTTCCTGTAAGGATTTACAGTCTTACTGCTATGCTGACCATAATAATAATAATCATAACAGCATCAAAAACATGTGCACACTACATCTTTCCCATGAGAATGAAAAAGCACATGCTTTCTGGCATATTTTCAGAGCAGCAATTAGCCCACTCAAGTGCATTATTAAGAACATGAAAACAGTCATTCATCATTCCAACTAGTGCATATTTACCACTCATTCTAAATAGCTGTGCCTGGGAGTAGAGGTTAGACTTTCCCCTTTTGATTTCTGCTATCATCCTGTGGTGCTACTCTTTCTGATCAGACAGCACATACAGAATTTCTATTGTCAGTTACTCCTTTTTTTTTTTTTTTTTTTTTTTTTTAATTTCAAGCTTTAATTTCGTAGCCCACCCATATTTCTTCAGAAATATCACATAGACTGCTTTGAAAACTTACTTTCACAGAAAGTCTGCTCTTGACAGTTCTGTTCTTTCTGGATATATTATAACAAAGCTATGTGCAAATATATATGTGCAAAGAAAATATTCTTTACCATAAGGGTGGTGAAACACCGTAACAGGCCTCCTAGAGAGGTGGTTTATGCCCCATATCTGTCAATGTTCAAGAGGCATTTGGACAATGCCCTCAGTAATATACTTTAACTTTTGGTTAACCCTGAAGAGATGAGTCATTTGGACTAAATGATCTTAGATGATCTTAGTCTTAGTTCAACTGAACCATTCTTCTATTCTATTCTATTCTATTCTATTCTATTCTATTCTATTCTATTCTAATAATGGAACTGAAAGCTAGTTTAAGGCTACTGCATGTGCTACTTCTAAACAATAACAGATATGTCTGAAAAGGAAATACCAACTTTCAAAATTCATTTTGGTGTTGGGTGGTCCGGCAAATTGCTATAAAGTGACTCAGGCTGTCAAAATTCAGTCTGAAGCAGAAAAATCTTCATAGTCATTTGAATCTTATTACATCTTATGCACCTTTTTTTTTTTTTTAAGGGGAACAGTAAAAATCAAGATGATATCAGATAAGTGTTTGGAATCAGCAGTGATCCTAATGGTCAAGAACAGCACCATTAGGGAAATGATCAATGGGTATATTTATTTTCACAATGTTTACACACACATGACTTAACCAGTAGTTTTGAGCATATTTAGAAACATTTCAGGCCCTCACTCAACAAAAATTTACTTACATATATCATTCTACACTTTTGAATACTCCCATAAAACATCTTTAAACAGCTTTAGACCCCTTCATTTTCTAGTATGTTTTCTTCAAGTTAAATCAACAGATTGTTTCTTGGAAAATACACCATAGTCAAAACAAAAGAAAGTCCTTTGACAGAAGCTGAATAGAGGGCTTCTAATGTAGATTTCTTCACAAAGAAAATGAGTAATTGGCTACATTTTAAAAATAGATTGCAATTGCAAACTGTATGCAGAATATCAGAGGACTTCAGGGACTGTACGGAAAGAGAATAAGATAAAACCCTTGATATGGTTCTCAATCATGTACAGAACCTCCACCAGTGACAGAATAATGAACTAGTAGTTAAATAGGATATACCTGATAAAAGATAAAATAAGAACCGATGCAACATTTTCAATATCATGATCACAACAAAGTACCTGTAAATAATAAAGTGGGATTAATTTCCTAAAAGCATTTCAGAGATTTTCTGTTTGCATTCCATATACTTTCAATGAAAGTGAATAGTGAGAATACTTTACTGAATGAAAAAGCCAAATATCAACCCTACACCATTTTTTCTGTTTGCATGAGGTTTATAAACTGTTCTGCTATATAAGTGGATGATTCACAATAATCCTCTGACAAGTTTAATCAGAACAATCATCAGTAATGGTGTGTTGTGAATAATGCAACCACAGATTGATTTAGTGCAAAGCACTTGTACATTTTCACATGCTTCATTAGAAAGAGTCAATGCTTTGTACTACAGCGTGCCTCAATTTTCTACAAAGTAGCTCCATCCAGGACAATACTATTCAATGCCCACCCCCTCCATCAATAACACCTAAACAATTTACATCAGTACAAAAATGAAAAATTCTCTCATGCCACAAAGCAATGTTATCTGCAGTCTTAAAAGAAACATCCATTCCACTAGGACCCCTAGGTCCTTTTCTGCAAAGCTAGAAAAAAATATTTGGCTAATAAGGTGTGACAGACTAGGTAAACTGCAAAATCCAAGGGGTTTTTACTAGGTCTAAGGTTAAGACACAGAGAAGTAGATAGATAACAAAATAGTAGAATAGTAGGGATAAGGGAATAATGGTTAAATATAGCAAGGTTTGAAAACCTGTTATTGTTTGTTTGCTTGCTTGCTTGCTTATTTATATTTGTTTGCTTTTGTTTTAGGGTAGGCTTGGCACAGTCAACTCTGCAAAGTTCAAGCAGGATAGAGTTCAAGAGTTTAGAGCTCAAGCCGGGAAAAGCCACTAAACTAATGCTATTGCTAAATAATATGTTTTGCACAGGTTGCTGAGTTAAAGTTCTGTCTGCTTAGATCCTATAATCATAGCTTAGAAAACAATCTAGAAGAGGAAACTAGTTTTTCATTACATTTGCCCTCATCTGGTCTAGTCTAGGTTAAAAAAAAAAAAAAAAAAAATTTGGTAGAGATTAGTGAGATAGGCCCAATATTTGGACTTGCTGTGGCTTTTGACCTCATCTGCTCAGAAGCTTTAGATGAGCTTTAGTTACTAAAATGTGGTAGGGACCAGAAGAACCGACAATCTACCTGTAAGGCTAGGACAAATTAGACATTCTAAGCCAAGGCTAGCATCAACAATAACAGCAGCCTTTGCTTTGACTGCTGAAACTACTGGGAGTTTCTGGACTGTGGTTAAAGACAGATAGGGTACAATTTGGCCAAGACTATCACAGTTTTAATACCATGGATACTTTGTCTCAAAGTATTTTAATACATTAAGGATAAAATGCAAGTCCTATGAAAAGTTTTCTGTCAGTATCATAGATTAAATAAGAACCTGAAGATTCCCAAAATTAGAAATGGAATATTAAAAATGTATGAAATCAAATCTTTTCTGTTCTTTCCAGAGGATTTATTAAAAAGGTGAGGTTTAAACATAACTTTTTATTTTCTTATTATTGTCTGTTTTTCTGTATATATTCCTGTTTTGGTTAGGCATACATAAAAGATATATTGAGTTATAATATTTCTGATACTACACACACACAATATATATAATATATATAATATATATAATATATATTATTATTATTATATATATTATTATATAATATATTATTATATAATATATTATTATATAATGATATATAATATATTATTATTATAATAATATATATATAATATAAATATATATTATATTATATATAAGTATATTATATTACATATAAGTATATAATCTATCACAGTCTAAAAGGAGAGAAAGAGGGCAAAGAGGTCAGAAAGCAAATCACTTTCAGAGCTGTGAACAGAACTCATCTACAATGGCTCCAGTTCAGTGTCATGGCCTTTACTTCCCACTGCTCTTTTAGCAGTTCTAGAGATAAAGGAAGAAAAATGGTATTAGATACTGTAGTTACTTTCTTACACTCTTAGAAATGAGAATCATTTAATGTGTAAGTTTTAATTATGTCTCCTTTTTTTTTTTTTTCCACATTTCTATTCAACCTTCTTGGATAAATAAAATATAAATAATAATAATAATTAAATATATATATATAAATATATAAAAATAATTTTTAAAAAGCTGATTGATTTAACACAATACAATATCCATGAGATTTCAAAAACTTTAAAAAAAAAAAACTTTTAAATGCTAAATATATATTCCATTTGGCTAAGCCTATTGCCATCTACAATGTATTAGCATAGTTTGTACAATTTGTTCCAAAGGCTCCTTTCTTTGGCATATTAACAGTTAATTAAATACACCTGGAAAATATTATAGGATATCATAGGATATCTATCATAGGATCTGGGTTTTCATTTTTTTATAACTGCCAAACTATTATGAGGAAATTTTCATGGAGAAGTCTTTGGATCACCACAGACAACAAATTTCAATAAATCTGTCCAACTAAACTTACTGCAACATCTCATATGTGATTAATGATTTTTTAAAAAACATAGATAATTCACTGTCTAATGCATGGTACTCTGAGCATCAGATAAGGACGGAGTCCCACGGGGAAGAAAAAAAAATATTACATGATCACTTTCATTACAGTGATAGCAAATAAACAAATCTTAATTAAAGTTGCCAAGTCAAAAATCCTTTGTTAATGTTGAAGGGTTTGCCTTTGCAAATTTAGTAGTACTCTAGTGATATGGTTTTTTAAAACCTATTCCAGGATGATATATTATTACTGAACTGTTTTTCATACAAAACTTGAATTTGCAATTTGTGTAAAAAACATCTCTCTCAGCATTGATTCACAAATACTTTTTTTTTTTTTTTTTTTTTTTTTTTTCTATCTCAGCTAAAAAGAGCCCCCATTTGACTGATTAGTATACTAGTATACTGGTCTTATATTCTCATCTAGCTTTTATAATAAGCATAATCAAATTGGATGTTCCATGAATTTGAGAGCTGTTATCCACATCCATACTAGGTCTGTTTTTCTCAGCTTGGGGAGTAGAGGAAAGCTAAGAGGGGTAAGATGGAGAAAGTTATGAACTTGATATCTGTCAAGTTATTTGACATTCCTCCCATCTTCAGTGTGCTCCAGGGATTCTGAAAGAAATAATACATGGTACCCATTTACTTTTCATCTTTCTTCTCAGAGTGGCTTCTAATGATAGTGGTAAGAGGAAAGAATCATGATCAGAAAACTGCAGGTTTAAGAAACAACCTTCAGGTAAAGCTTGCCTCTTCAGCTTTAGCAGTATTCAAATAAACTCTAAGTATATTTGCAACCCATGTTAGTTCCTTGTCTTCATACTAAATTCCTTTAAAACAGGGAAGAGGGAGGTAGAGGGAATTAGAAGAATATAAAAGATAGCACTCTATAAACAAAGGTTTCTTTAGACAGGTGCAGATATTTGGTATGCCTCCCTCTTAGTAGTGTTTCTGAGGGATGACTAAAGAACTACTGTTTCTATAGAACAGTCTTGTGCAGCTTTTTGTATTCAAAAGTTTGACCATTCTAAAATCTCTTCATTTATATAGTTCAAAAACCTTATTCACTAAACAGTACCGTGACTAGTATATACCTAATTAAGCTAACTTATTTAAAACTGCTATTCCAGATAAGATGAACCTGTCATAATTGATTTTTTCATTCATACACTGCCTACATACAGGGACCTACCTCAGAAATACAGTCTTAATCGCTATTTATTTATATGAAGACTAGCTAACCTAGACACTTCCCTTTAATCCAGTGAAATACAAATAGGAGATGGGATAGGTGTTGCCAACCATAGAATTAACAAATTTTGTGTATACATAAATATCTCATTTGACACATCCTACAATATCCAAAACACATATACAGCTGTATACAGCTATACATGTAGCTGTTGGACATGACACTAGTATTAGGGGATATCTTCAAAAACAGCACCTGTAAGCCAGGTAACATACACCAGGTGGGGATGTGTCAACTGAACCATGAGCTGTAATTTGTATATGAGTCAGTATACTCATACAAAGTATAGAAAGATGACTTTAGAATAGACCTGCAAAGTAAATGACATTTCATTACTATAACAAGAATCAAGGTTACAAAATTTTCTCTTCCCATCATGTAGAAATAGAAGCTTTTCATTTTGTTTTAAAAGAAATGTGTCCTTTAAGATATCTTAGTCCATTTTTAAAGGTAGCAAGTAAAGAAACAAAACACTAAGTAGATATGATTTTTTTTTTTCTTATTAAAAATTAAATGATTTTCCCAAAATTACTCCGAATAAGAGAAAGTAAGGATGTGAATCTGTGTCTTTGATACTTTATTCTGGTCTTTGCCTCCCTCTGAAAATACTATGGATCCAGCTATCTCTTCATAAACTAGCTTTGCTAAAACAGCAAATTTTGACAAATAGAAAAATAGAATCAAAGAATGTTTTGGATCAGAAGGGATCTTAATGATCATCTAGTTCCACCCCTCTTGCCATTGGCAGGATCACCTTCCACTACAACAGGTTTCTCAA
>CM021733.1:79291254-79334493 GCA_011075105.1 Heteronetta atricapilla
AGAGGGGGAGAATTGCCTCCCTTGACTTGCTAGCCATGCTTCTTTTGATGCAGCCCAGGATACAGTTGGCTTTCTGGGCTGCAAGTGGATATTGCCTGCTCGTGTCAAGTTTCTCATCAACCAGTATCCCCAGGGCCTTCTCCTTGGGGCTGCTTTCAATCCCTTCTCCACTCAGCCTATATTTGTGCTTGGGAGTGCACTGGCCCAGATGCAGGACCTTGCACTTGGTCTTGTTGAACCTCATGAAGTTTGCACCAGCCAACGCTTGTCCATGTCCCTCTGGATGGCGCCCTTCCCTCCAGTGTGTCAACTATACCACACTACTTGGTGTCATTGGCAAACTGGCTGAGGGTGCTCTCAATCCCACAGTCAGTGTATCCAACAAAGATGGTAAACTGCACCAGTCCCAGTACCAACTCCCGAGGATCACCACTTGTTACTGATCTCCACTTGTACATTGATCTGTTGACCACAAGAACACAGGATGCAACCATCCAGCCAATTCCTTACCCACTGATGGTCCATCCATCACATCTAGGTCTTTCCAATTTAAAGACAAGGGTGTCATGCTGGACAGTGTCAAATGCTTTGTACAATTCCAGGTAAATTACACCAGTTGTTCTTCCCCTATCCACCAAAGCTGCAACTCCATTGTAGAAGGCTACCAGGTTTGTCAGGCATGATCTGTTCTTAGTGAAGCCATGCTGGCTGTCACCAATCACTGCCTTATTTTCCGTGTGCCTTAGCTTAGTTTCAAGGAGGATCTGCTCCATGATCTTGCTGGGCACAAGAGTGAGACTGACTGGCCTGTACTTCCCTAGTATTCCCTTTTTTTCCTTTCTGAAAATTGTGGCTATGTTTCCACTCTTTCAGTCAGTGGGAACTTCACTGGATTGCCACAACCTCTCAAATATGATGGACAGTGGTTTAGAAACTTTATCCACCTGTTCCCTCAAGACCAGTGGATGCAGGTCTTGTGGATTTTGTGCACTTTAGATGGTCTCAGACCTGATCTTCTTCTACACTGGGTGGTTCTTCATTCTTCCAGTCCCTGCCTTTGCCTTGTGCCTTGGGCTATGTGACTTGAGTGCTTGCCAGTGAAGACTGAGGCAAAGAAAGTAATTGAGTACCTCAGCCTTCTCTTTTTTCCCAGGTAACCAGGTTTCCTGTTTCCTTACAGAAAGAGCCAATTTCCCTAGTTTTCCTTTTATGATGGACATACCTATAGAAGCCTTTCTTGTTGCCCTTGACCTTGATTCCTGGCCAAATGTAATCATATATGGTCTTTAGCTTTACTGACCTGATCTGTGTCTGCACAGACAATTTCTCTTTATTCTTCCCAGGCTATTTGCTATTGCTTCCATCCTCTGTAAGCCTCCTTTTTTGCTTGGGTTTGGCCAGGAGCTCCTTGTTCATCAAAGCAGGCCACCTGGTGTTTTTTCCCAACTTACTCTTCCTTGGGATACCTCACGCCTGAGCTTGGAGGAGGTGCTCCTTGAATATTAACCAGATTTCTTGGGCCCCTCTTCCCCCCAGGACTTTGTCACATGGTATTCTACCAAGCAGATCTCTGAAGAAGCCAAAGTCTTCTCTCCCAAAGTCCGTGGTAGTGAACTTCCTATGCTCCTTCTTCACTGCCCTCAGGATCTAAAACCTCACTATTTCATGGTCACTACAGTGAAGGCTGTTCTTTAGTTTCACATTCCTCACCAGCCCTTCCTTGTTGGTGAGAATGCAGCATAGAGCCTCTCCTCATTGAGCCTCTCCTCATCTATCATTTGAAAAAGGAAGTTACCATCAATGCATTCGAGCAACCTCCTGGATCTCCTATGCCCTGCTGTGCTGTCTCTCCAACAGATACCAGGGTGGTTGAAGTCCCCCCATGAAGGCCAGGGCTTGGGAAGGTGAGGCTGCTTTTATCTGTCTGTAGAGGGCCTCATCTGCTTGGTCTTTATGATCAGGTTACCTGTTTTGCTTAGTTTTTATTATGCCAACACCTTTCAGATCTGGTCAAAGAAATGTTTAAGAAGTTAATTTCTTCCAGAGGTATGTTATTGTGGCTGTTTTTAATGATTGATATGACAGAGGACTTACAAAAAAAAAAAAAAAAAAAAAAAAAGGTATCATATCATGTCCTCAAAATAACTAATTTATCTTCCCTGTGTCTCCCATGACTGTTTCCTATTCTACCATTGTTCTTTGGCTTATTTTATTTTAAACTGAATACAAATAACATACTTTCACCTTGAGTTTAGATTTGCTTGTCTTGCATTAATTTAAGTTATATATATATATATACCTATATAATTTAAATATTATTTCTGGCATTATTTATTTTTTTAAGATGAAAAATATTATTTTTTTACTGAAAGGTTAAATAATATTTAAATAAAGTGTTATTTAAAATAAATCTGTTTTCTCAATATGGTTGGAAGGAAATGTTAATTGTTTAAATTGGAGCTTTTGGCAGAAAGACTGTCAGACTGCAGATCCTAGCATTGTTTACAAATCAGAAAGAACTTGAATCCCTCTGTTTCTTTTATACACAACTTAGATGCTTCTTTTTTTCGGATATGTCAAAATATAATTACACTAAGCACCTAGATGATCATATTAATTTAATTTTGCAGTTTAAATTCTGATTTGCTAGATTAGTTGAAATCAAAAATAAAACATATTTCTTACAGCCATATCATAGGAAAGGAGTTCTTCATAAGAGAGGAACTGATGAGAAAATTTGAAAAAAGAAATGTGCAAAAACTCACCTGTTTTTCAGCAACAGAGAAAATTCAGGGATGCAATGAAAAGTTAGGGCCTTTCTAACAGCATAAGTCTCTGTTGAAAGGGAATTGCCTCAAGATGTGATCATATCTGCAAAAAGAATGGAAGCCTGTATAGAGATGAAGAACTCCAAGGGGCAGGAAGGAAACTAGTTGTTGTGAGTAGTATTTTTGCTACTGTTTTCTCCTGAACTGCACAAAAGCAGTGAGTTATCATTACAAAGCAGTGTTTTCTGCTTATGCTATGATAAAAAGGTGCAGAGACGCCTGACAGGGTGCAATGACATTCCCTACTGAGTCCTTCTAACAAGGTTGACATTACTTCCTATCACACTACACAAGAAAGACTTGAAGAGACTAGCAACAACACTTCAGTGAAATACTGATGGGTCATGAATCATTTCTGAAAACATATCAAAAATTTCATTTCAATAGACAGAAATATGGAACAGGTAGTGTTGAATTTTAATCTGAGGTCTCCCCATACTCCCTAGTGTCATATTCAGCAGAAAAAAGAGGATTTTTTTTTTTTTTTTTTTTTTATAATTGCAACCAAACTGTAAGAGTTTGGGATTTACCAGCCATCAGACAACTCTGTCAGAGGGCAGAACTATGAGCCTTCATAGCAAACTCAAGCTCACTCCAGTAACTACCAGCACCTATACTATCTGTGTATGATCCCATCACTAAAAAGTAAGCCTAATGCTATTCTTTGTAGCTTCACCATACAGCTTGGCACCCCTTTGATTTAATTCCATGTCTATTGCCCAAGGAAAACATGACTCCATGATATGCCTGTTTGTGCGTGTGTATGTTGATAAAAATTATAAATACTGTGTGTTTACTCTTGTGCAGATTTAAAGATGCCAAATGGAGCTGATAGGCTTTAAAGTAAGATAATAGAGTGCAACTGGAAGTAAATGACTTGTACAAAGTCTTCACATATAAAATTGCACCACATAACAATTACTTCGGGTTGAATAAAAGAAGGTATGAGCATTGTTATAAGAATAATCTAGCACTATTATTCTCTGACATATAAACGCAGTTCTTTGAAAAGAAAAAAAAAAAAGGAAGAAAAAAAAAAGGAAAAAAAAAAAATATGACAAAGTTATAATGAGGAGACACCAAAAGCTGAAGTGCAATTTAGAAAATCAATCAAAAGCAAAGAGACTGAAGGGAAAACAAGGAGAAGGAATGGAAAAAAAAAAAAAAAAAAAAAAAAAAAAACACTTTAGTGCAATACAAAAAAAGGAGCAAAATAGCGTAACTATTTTGCGTATGGTTGTCTAACTTGTTGATATTGTTTCTTATGCTTGATACCAAATGTTTTAAACACATTCAGTAAAGTGTATAAACATATAAAATAATACTAGTACCAACATATGAAAGAGAAGCTAAACAATTTCGTAATTAGGACAGCATTATCCATATCATGACAAAGTAGTTCCTGTGCATGTATGAATTACATCTGTTTTAGAGAAAACACATTGTCAGAAGAACAGAACAAACTTAAAGAAAATGATATAGTTGTGTAAAGGAGTATTTCTGTATTCCTGTGTTTTTAACCAATACAATATATGTAACAAAGGAGAGCACTTCGACCTGTTTAGATTATGGTTACTCTTGTAAGGGACGGTTTCTATCATGAGCAACATCTTTAGAGGATTCTGATATGATTTTAACCTCCACATAGATTTCTTTTTCCCATCTGTTTAAAAAAAATAAATAAATAATAATAAAATAAATAAATAAAACACATCAGTTCTGCAACTGCACACTAAATAACAGGCTAAATGGATTTAATTTAGGTGTCGAATTGGTATAATAATGTAATGTCACCCTCAGAGACTGCCTCAATGAACAACTGACCCTTTGGAAAAGAGAAGTTATAATCACTTTTTTTTTTTTTTTTTCCCTTTGGAAATCTCTCAAAACTTACATTGAACTTTATTCCTTTTTCTTCTTTGTAGTTAACATCTAAGAAGAATGACAATGAGCTCAATATCATATTTCTATCTACTAAGAGAACTTTAACAATTATTGGGAAACAAAAGATTTAATCTGTGACTCTGTGGATTTTTCTGAAATTAAAATGTTGTGTAACATGGAGATTACAGCAAATGGTTTCAGGTGACCCCCATTCCAACAACTGGATTTACCTCTGATACAAAACTTTTTTTTTTTTTTTTTTTTTTTGTAATCAGTGAATGAGATATATGTGAAACAAAAAACGATGCAATGCCTGACCACAGATGAACCTGGCTTAACCCTGAACACTTTTTCAAGATGACTGATTCAATCAGCTCTTCTGTGGCATCTTCAATAAGCTGTTCTTCCTCTTGGCTGAAGTGAGCAAGGTGTAACAAGAATGAAGAATATCTTATAAAAATTGAATCAAGATCCCAAATGAATTACAAGCTCCTGTGTCAAATACTAATATTAGGGGCTACTACTTTTCATTTAGAGAAGTGAAATTTAGGCATTACTGCTGAATAAAGGCATTCATATTACTTTCTAAATTGGATGTGATTTAATTACATTCTATTCCATTTTCAATTCTCTATCATTAGTTTTAGGTAAAAGGCTTTGAATTTCTGTTCTTATACAGCAACTCCCTGCCACCTCAATGATCATGGTTTCAAGTATGGATGAACAGAAAAAGGAAAAAAAAAAAAAAAGTAAAAATAATTTGCCTATCACCTCAGTACCCTCTGACATACCTATGAAGAATTTATCTTCAGCTGAACGCTGATGATGTTGTTATTCCTTTTTAAAGGAATTATGGCACTTAGTTGATGCATCCCAATGCTTTGTCATATCATGTCTTTATAGGCAATGTTTTTATGATGTTGTGGAAAGCGTGGGCCCAGGAGGGAGAATTTTTACCACCAGTGTTGACAGAGCAACCAGGAAACCCTGAGTCCCATTGCAGATGCAGATCCATGCAGATGGATTGTCAGTCCCAACAATCCACAGGGGCTCTTAGATGCCTTATGTTCCCCTGCTTGTTCAGAAATTGTTCTTAGGCAGGAAATTTGATCTGCTTCATTCAACATCTATATCTCTAGCAAAACTACATGCCATACTCTTCTGATTAACTCTGGGCATCACGTAGCTGTTTTTTTGCACAGCATCATGTGATCTGGTCCTTGAAATTCAACAGAGGCTGCAAGAATAAATACCCTCCTCTGTTATAAAATCTTCCCAAACCAGTAGAAGCAAGTCCTCCATGTTTTTATTTCCCACTGACTGTTTTAATCAAAAGTTCTTTCCAGAAATGTAAAGGAGAAATTACATTGGCACAAAGTCTCAACAAGTTTTGCAAAAAGCAAAATTATAAGAGGTAAATACATCTTTCTTGCACTTTCTGAAGCTGTACCTGAACACAACGTGTGCTACAGGTTTCTTTTGATTTGTTTTTCATTTTCACAGAAAACAGAAAAACTTCCCAAACAAAAGATAA
The DNA here is from genome assembly GCA_011075105.1 of Heteronetta atricapilla. Taxonomy (NCBI): domain Eukaryota; kingdom Metazoa; phylum Chordata; class Aves; order Anseriformes; family Anatidae; genus Heteronetta; species Heteronetta atricapilla. The sequence goes on from CM021733.1 coordinate 79,297,501, forward strand.
TAAAAAATGCTTTAGGCAACTTGTTTTGTTGACATAAATCTTTTTTTTTTTTTTTTTTTTTTTTTTTTTTCTTACATCTTTGTTAGGTCTCCTCCTTGTGAATAGTGTGCACGTCTGCTTTCATAATGTATTATCTTTACTTTGGCTAAATCTCTGGCTTTCAAAAAAAAAAAAAAAAAAAAGGATTAGTTTACCTTTAATGTTGGCACTGGGAAAAGAAATTAAGTGGTGGGTAGAGATTACTGTATTTAATATGTTTTCCCTTTGGTGTCAATTATTTCAAATCCAGGTTTCGGTTATTTCTATAAAAGTGTAGTAATCATTTAGACCATGAATACCCTTAAAGAGATCAAAGACTACCTGAAGATTGATACATATTGCAAAAATATATTCTTTTGCTTTCATTTATTTTTCACAGACTCTTAGAGCAAATGTCAACAGAGCTCACTTCTGGGGAAAAAAAAAAAAAAAAAAAAAAAAAAAAAAAAAAAAAGCTTAAGAACATTATTGATATCAATGCTGTTTCTAGACAATAAATGTAAACCTAGTAATATGCTGAAGCAGTATTTGGATCACCAGTTTGGATAAAATAGGTTGTCTAAGTTCTCAGCTCTACTGAGGTCTCAGACTGAGTTATGAGTCTTTCAAGAAGTCCAAGTCCTTGGAGATACATCACCTCATGTCTCAGAGAAGGAAAAGCACAGCAGTGGTCAGAACTCCAGCCAGTTGCTGTCATCAACGTTTCTTACATCAGTAATTTTAAGGCTGATACTATTTAATGATGATGCTCAGCATCTCCTGATTTGCATGTCCATTAATTGTGTATTAAATTGGATGCTTAAAAATTAATAGTTTTCTTTAAAGACCTAATTTCATATTGTATACATCAGCTGGGTGCTGGGTGTTGGACAAAACAGTAAGTAAACACTGTCTCTGAATCAAGGATTTTACAAACCAATACATATACAAAACAATTTAGGTACATAATATACCAAATGGTAATACATCTATAGGACACTAGTCATTGGTCCCAGCCAGCATGGGTTTGTGAAGGGTAGGTCCTGCCTAACTAACCTGATTTCCTTTTATGATAAGATCACCCGTATGGTGGACCAAGGGAAACCAGCTGATGTGATTTTTTTGGACTTCAGCAAGGCATTTGAAACGGTTTCCCATAGGATCCTACTGGACAAAATGTCCACCATACAGCTAAATAAAAACATCATCCGATGGGTGAGCAATTGGCTAACGGGCAGGGCCCAAAGTGTTATGGTGAATGGGGCTGCGTCAGGCTGGCGGGCGGTCACCAGTGGGGTCCCTCAAGGCTCCATTTTAGGGCCGGTACTTTTCAATATTTTTATAAACGATCTGGATGTAGGAATAGAAGGTATTTTGAGCAAGTTTGCTGATGACACCAAACTTGGAGGAGTTGTGGACTCGGATGAGGGTGGAAAGGCCTTGCAGAGGGATCTGGATAGGTTGGAGAGCTGGGCGATCACCAACCGCATGAAGTTCAATAAGAGTAAGTGCCGGGTCCTGCACCTGGGACGGGGAAACCCTGGCTGCACGTACAGACTGGGCGATGAGATGCTGGAGAGCAGCCTAGAAGAGAGGGATCTGGGGGTCGTGGTAGACAGCAAGTTGAATATGAGCCAGCAGTGTGCCCTGGCAGCCAGGAGGGCCAACCGTGTCCTGGGGTGCATCAAGCACGGCATCGCTAGTAGGTCGAGGGAGGTGATTGTCCCACTCTACTCTGCGCTGGTGCGGCCTCACCTCGAGTACTGTGTGCAGTTCTGGGCACCACAGTATAAAAAGGACGTGAAACTGTTGGAGAGTGTCCAGAGGAGGGCTACGAAGATGGTGAAAGGCCTGGAGGGGAAGACGTACGAGGAACGGCTGAGGGCACTGGGCCTGTTCAGCCTGGAGAAGAGGAGGCTGAGGGGAGACCTCATCGCAGTCTACAACTTCCTCGTAAGAGGGTGTTGAGAGGCAGGAGACCTTTTCTCCATTAACACCAGCGACAGGACCCGCGGGAACGGGGTTAAGCTGAGGCAGGGGAAGTTTAGGCTTGACATCAGGAGGGGGTTCTTCACAGAGAGAGTGGTTGCACACTGGAACAGACTCCCCAGGGAAGTGGTCACTGCACCGAGCCTGACTGAGTTTAAGAAGCGATTGGACTGTGCACTTAGTCACATGGTCTGAACTTCTGGGTAGACCTGTGCGGTGTCAAGAGTTGGACTTGATGATCCTTAAGGGTCCCTTCCAACTCAGGATATTCTATGATTCTATTCTATGATTCTATGACACAGATATCTGTCTGAGAAAGAAGCAGAAGAGAAAGCTGCCATGGAATAAATTTGCTTATACGGGACTAAACATCCAAGAAGAGGGTGCTTGACAGAAGAGAAAAGAGAGCAAATCTAGTAAGTATCAATACATACTGCACAGGAAAAAGACACTAAATATTGCAAAAGTAAGAATGTTCAAATCTTAGGAGACATTTGCATCTTTCTTAAATCCTGTTTTCTGAGGAATATTAAGTAGGTGTTACAAATGGCCCCAAAAAAATGGAAAAAAAAAAAAGTTTCATTTTTAGCTGAAATATATATTTTATAGATCAGTAATGGGCTTAAGGTTTTCTTTTTGTTTGAATCTATCACTACTTTTGTCAAATGGAACAGATGACATTTAACGTTACCCCGGTCTGGCATATTGATTCAAAGGATATAATGTGATATATCTCATTTATTTCTTTCCCAAGCATATTTAATATATGTAATTTTTATTGCAGTTACTGTAGTTCCAAGAATCTCTGCACTAGACCAGCTGCTGTGTATTGCTGCACCCAGTCTTGCAAAATCCTCTTAACACAGAATTTCTAGCAGCCTGCTCATCTACAGAATTTCTGTTCCACAAGAAATCCTAGCATTTAAAAACATTATTATCTGAATTAGGAGAAGAAATTGACCTGTGAAATTTTCCAGGATCTTTAGTTATCAAAGGAAAGAGGAAAAATAACTTTCTTATACTCCTTAGTCACTAGCGTGATAATTCAGGCAGGCTCCAAGGTGATCTTCCTAAAGGACCATCTTTAACATGATGGTTTTGTTGTGGAATCATTTTTTATTATTATTATTATTTTTTTCTTCAAGGTAAAAATAGATGTGTCAGCAAGTTTGTTCTCAGACTGAGACACAATTTTCTTTCTAGATTCAGAAAAGCAAGGGTGTTTCTGCACACGGCTGGTTGGCTGGGGAACTTTGCTAAGCTAACAGAAGATCAGTTTCAAACCCTTATTTAATCAGTCTAGACCAGCACAGCAACAAGCAGATCCTTAATCATCTATATCCCCAAACAGTGCTCAGCCTGCAGGGTGTCTTACTCTGCCAAATGATACATCTTTATGTGCTGCTTTGGCTCTGAAATAATTTGCATTTGCCTTTTGACCAGCTTTGTCTAATCTTACTAGGATTTTTTATAAATATATGTGCACATACAAAAAACTCATTTAGAAGGTTTAGTTGTTTATGAACAATTTTTTGGGGAAAAAAAAAAAAAAAAAAAAAGTAGCTTTTCCTGCACACAGCCTTCAAATTCAGCGTATAGGCATGTTATAAGAGCACATGAGAAACTCCTGCCCTTTGTGCCCTTTGAACATACCCATATTCTAAAGCAAGGGCTTTCTACAAAATCTGCCAATCTGAGCAAAAAGATGAAGACAGTATAAGAAAGATCCCAGTCAAACTATACCAGAAGACATTAGAGATTGGATTCATTTTGTCTACTTTCATTCATCTGGGAAAATAAACATCTAAAAAAAGGCACTCTCTGGGCTCCCTCTGTAATCAAGAGATAAAAATTCTGACAAGCAATTTCTCTTATGTTTCAAAGACACCTTGATTTGAAAATATTTAAGATTTGGTGAGATGTATGCAATCTTGTAGTAAGAGCATGCTTTCTTCATGCAACAAAAAGCTTTGGGGAAGACTGACTGCTAAGGCATAATTGTCTCTTCACTTTCCCAAAGTAACGAAGCTCAGCACCTATCCTGAAATGACTATCATCTAATGCTATTAGTTTATTTTTATATACTATCCAAACTCTAAGATATGGTTCCCCAGTGACACACACAGACATTGTAAGCAACATACATTTGTAGATGCATTTGACATTTCTTTTAAAATTGCTTCCCAGGTTGTCCATGTGCATAATTAAGCATAAAGGTAAATCCTGCAGAAAGTAAATTAGTAGGAAAACCAACTCGACATAAACATATTTCCACAATATAATGGCACATATTGCTGACTCTAACAGTCACCTAGAAATCTTATGAAAGCTAAGGAGAACTCTACTGTTTCTCTCCTGAACCACAATATACATGCGGGAGAGAAAATTCAGATATTCAAATTACTGGGGGAAGTGACTTTTAGAAAGACCACATCACTGTGATTTTTGCCATTCAACATGTCATTAAGTGCAATTCATTTCATAATCATGCCGAATATCTTTAAGTTACAAGCATTAAGACCCATTCCTTCCCTATAGGGAACTGTGGCAAGTGCTTCCACATTGTTTTCACCATGCTTTTGAAAATCTCATTAAATTAGAGAAGAGGACATTCAATACCTATGAGGAGACAGTGTGCCTTGAAGCACTGACTCATTAAGTAATCTTTAGGTATAAATGTCATTAGTTTTCATCTCTTCCAGATGTTCCACTTAGCCAACAGAATTGTACAGTTATCAATTTCCTTACATCATTCAGAAACATTAATTCATCCTCTTTCCCCACTATGCACATATAATTATAATACACATATAGTTATATGATGGTTGAATTCAAACACTTAGGGCTGTGGTAGGAGCTCTAAATAGGTGTTTTCAGTAATTGCACAGTTTATGGAGGAGTAAATAATATGTGACAAATCGACCTAATATTACCTCTACCTTCAGCATTTCCTGTGACTAGCTTTCAATAAGCACATTGGTGTCCCGTAAACTCCATTTGAACTCTTATTTAAAAATAAAAATCAATGACATATGGAAATCTTGAAGTATGCTTGTAATTTGACTACTTGTTTTCAAAGACTTCAGTAAGAAAAATGGGTTTATTTTCTTTAGTCATGTGCTTTTAAGATCCAAATTAATTGGGTTGTGCACCATAAATAGTGCTACAATAAATAAATATTCCAAACAAAATTATTTATTTTGCTGTTTTTAGCACATGTCTACCTGCCAGTCTCAGTTATTACTGCTTCATTATCTTATCTATTCTGTTTTGAATGGTTCATTGTCTTTGCCATTGTCAGTGCCTGTGGTGTAGCTCTGCTAGGGAAGAAAATGTATTGGGTCTCCCCAGGATGGAGTTAAATTTCTTCATAGATACCCATATGGTTCTGTGTTTTGGATTTGTGGCCAAAACAGTGTTGATAATATCCCAGTGTTTTAACTACTGCTGAACAGTGCTTGCATAGCATCAAGGCTGTTTTCTACTCTTCTCATCAAAATCAATGGGAAACATCTCAAAGCTTGCTTCTGTAGCACTGCAGTCATTCAGCACCTGATTCATTTCTCATCTGAAAGCTTTTTGCTATCAGCTTGTGAAAAGATTTCCACTAAAAGGTGAGAGTCTGTAAGTTTTTCAGAGACTACAGTGGCAACAGGATTTAGCTCATGCTTAACTTCTGTAACATATGGTTCAGTTCTTGGATAAAGTCTAAGAAATGGACCTGTGTTTATTCTATATATTTAATATACAACATCTCAGAATTTTTATTGTCATGGACAGACTACTGATTCATATGTTTAGTCCCAGTTTGTTAAGAGACATCTGAATTACCTGTTAGTGTGAGCACTGAAATAGATTAAAATAGATAAGAAAATTACAGGTGCAAGCAGCTACATTGTCATGTGCCTATCATATTCTTAGCACTTTGAAATATTTCATTAGTTACATATTTTAATATTTTGTCCTTATATTAGATTTTCAAGGGTATTTAGATAAATCTGCACTTGAAAAATTAGCTTAAAATTATCATTTGGAAAATTTACCACCATAGCCTTTTATGTCTTACCCAAATGTACAGACTCAGGTAAATGACTTACCTCCTTTGACCTGTTACTGTGTGTGCCAGCCTTGTCATACATCCAGTTATGAGTACATATTGATTTTAATGATGAATAAACTATGTAAATGCTAAGATAACCATGGAAAACTTATTGTCTCGACATTTTTCCTTGTAGTAGATTGAGTATACACATCATAAAAATGAACAGAAGTTACTGCAGCTTAAATTCTAGTGACTAGGATAATAATGCAAAACAGTCTAAGCAACATGTCTTTGTTCTGAGTACTGGCAAATATGAGATCCGGTAATAGAAGGCAGAGGAAGTGTTTGTATGAATCTTTGCTGCTAGAGGTCAGGTAGTCTTCACCTTTTCCTAAAATGAACATATCAATTTCTTAACAGATACTGAGAATGCAGCTGTCAAATACAGTGTCCAGCATGGTTGCTAGGGATAGCTTCTTGCCACTACAACAGAATATACATTTAAAAAAATAAAAAATTAAAAAAAAAAAAAATGTACCATCTAGATGTATTACATAGTGACTTTATTTTCTTCCCTTAAAATTTCTCAATTTTACATACATTTTTTGATTTAATAGAATAAATTAAAGATAAGAAAATTTACATTTTCTTGAGTCTGCAAATGTTCGTCAGTACTGTCATGTCACTCTTGTTATTATTCCCCAAGATGCTTGAGCAGAGGTTATCAGTTATGAGAGAGTTTGATCAAACTGAATATAATGAGCTTCCATCTGACTCTCAGATACTTGTGAAATCTCACTTGAAGCACTGGTTTGATAACATACAACATAGAAAAAAAAAAAAAAAAAAAAAAAAAAAAAGCAAAAACAAACAAAAAAATCTTTACTGCTGACCTTTGCCTTGACTAACTGATTTAAAAACTGTATTTAATACTAGTAACAGACTAGTAGTCTGGAAGAATGTGATCTTATATAGAACTATATAAGTGTTTTCCATTTATGACAGCTGTGTCACCCACATTGCTGGTCTGGCAGCTTGTGGCAGTGCATACCGTTGCAGTAGGGAGGCATAATTATATTATACATTATTCATCCTTTCCAGGGACGAAGACCATGGACCTCATCTCTCATTTTCCAAAACACAGGGGGCTTTAAAAAGAGCTTGTTTAGCAAATTATATTAGCATTTTCTGTCTGCCAGTCTTTTGAAAGGAACGTTGCCCAGTCACTTGTCCCACAAACCAAATACTGAAAAAACATTAAGTGGTCACTTCAGATAACATACTCAGTTGGTCTTTGATGTTCATAATAAGACTGTCAACAAAGGTGATGTGGTGGTGCTGCTTGTTTTTGTTGTTGTTGTTTGTTTTTGGTTTTGCTTTTTTTCCCTTTGAACAAGCTGAAATCCAAGATTTAATTTCATGTACTCACCAAGCCACTACCAATAGTGTCTGTCTGCCTTCTGAGCAGACAGTACACCATCCTTGTCAGAGGGATGAGTTTCCTATTGTACTTTTTCCAAACACACCTATTGCTTTAGTTTAGAAATAGAAAAAAATAAAATAAAATTTAAAAAGAAAAAAAACATTTCAGATTTACTCTTGTTGCAACTGAAAATAATATGGACTACACTGAGAGAATGACCTTACACATCTTCAGTATCTAACTGCTATTTTTCTTCCTCTAGATGTAGCAATAGTAAACTTTGCTTCTGAATCAGAAACCTATAAAGAAACAGCAGTCATGAAAATTCTTTCTTGAGTCCCCAGGCTATACTATCTGATACCTAAAGCTTCTTGAAATTGTTTGCCAGAGATGAGAGCCATGGTGGTGTTGATGATCCCTGCCTTCGAAAGCTTTTCAAGATAACAGTTCAGTTCAACTTTTGATAAGTCTGCCTGTGAACTTTGGATATAATCTCTTTAAAGCTCCTGCTAAGCTCACCTAGCTTTGCTAGGTTTTCCTTCCCACAACATTTTTTTACATTTGAAAAGCTTCTACAGCCTACCAAGGAGGTCAAGGAGGAGGTGAAGAGACCTTTTTCTTCAAATTCTTCTCTGCCAGCGGAGAGAACCAGAGAGCTCCACAGACCTTAAAAAAAAAAATGTTTTGAAACACCCAAAACTGCACACAGTACTAGAGGTGAATCCACACTCACCTCAAGTCCACAGGACAATCACAGGACAATTGAGCAAGACAATCACTCCCTTTGACTGGCTATCAATGCTGTGCGTGATGCACAACAGAATACTGTTGACCCTTTTGGCTGCCAGGGCACATTGTTGACTCATACTCAACCTGCTGTCAACCAGAACCCCCAGATCCCTTTCTGCAGGACTGTCCTGCAGCTTGTCATCCCCCAATGACATATATGCCCATGATTACCCCATCCCAGGTACAGAATCCATCACTTGCTCTTGTTAAATTTCAAGTAGTTGGTGATTGCTTAATCCTCTAATTTGTTGAGATTCTTTACCCATTAGGGAGTCAACAGCTCCTCCTAATTTACTGTAGTCAGCAAACCTTTTTACTATGTATTTGAGTGCTGCATCCAGATCATTTAAGTAAACATTAAAGACAACTGGCTCTAAATTATATTCAGAAAGCTGAGATGAACAAAAGATCTACGTCTTCTCTGTACCATTGTGTTTTTAATGGATGTTTCTAGCCAGATAAAAACTCTTATGCTGCTAAGCAGACAGTGGCTGATAAGCTAGTCCCATTTAGGACATTGGTCCAAAATGCCAGCTGGTCCTGCAGACTGTGCTTCATACCTAGCACAGATGTCCCAAGAGAGACAAATGTGTGAAGTCTAATTTGAATGCATTCCAATGCCATCAATATTATTTCTCTTGTATGAACAAGGACAAAGGTACTAATTAAATTTAAGAAGTGACAAGGCACTTAGTGACAACAGCAGAGGTTTGGGAGAAAGGTCCTACAACTCTTATTAACTGCTATGTAAATAACTGGCCATGAAAATTTGAAAATTTGCCCTTCCTGTTCTTCTGTCCAAGCCATAATGACAATAAAAGTCTGATTTGGCCCTGAGGTGAATTAATGTTTGAAAACAGAAAGATGGGTGATGTGCGACACAGGTGAATTCAGAATATGGCATTCTGTGTAACTGGAATAGATCAAACAGGTCTACTCGGAAAGTGGTCAGGTGTAGAATATACCTTGTGATGAATGAAAATTTTTTTGTATGTGTTTGCAATATGGGTACTGTAGTGGGCTTTTAAAAGTATTTTTCTTTTATATTTTTCAGTGTTGGTGACCTATTGATGGAAAACATATGAAAGCAATTGGACTTTCTCTTCTAAATCCAATTTTTTCTCAGTACAATAGAACTTTCCAGGATCATGTCACAAGTTCCATTTGAAGAGCAGATTATGAAATATCTTCCATATTTGCTGTGGATAAACATTATTTCTGCTTTTTTAGAATTCACTAGGAGAAAGTCTGAATCCTCTTTTAATTTCCATCCTGTTAATTTCCCACAATTTTATATCTGATGAAACAGAAACAATAATGCCAAAGAAAATAAGAAGAAACATGTATTTGTAATCATAAACAATTCTTGATCAAGGTATGAGATATGAACATATTGCTTATAGTGGCCAATGATGCAATAAACCAGTCTTCATATATTCAAACCTAACCCATTCAAAACTATTTAATAGAGCTAATCCACGGTGAATAATATTCATTTCATTGGGCCCAATTGATCTATGGAGATCTATGGATCTATGGCACTTGTATTATTCGTGACACTTTATTATTTTTGTAGATGCTACTAATTGCTTACAAATCTTATAAATATATCCTCAGAGAGCATTCAAACATTTACAGCCTTTTTAATTCATAAATAAATTATGCTTTATGTATATATGTATATATATTATGTATTTATGTATATATGTATATATATATATTTTCTTCAGTCTATCACTAATATGGCTCAAATTCACCATTTCATTCCCAGGAGGTGCAAATGCAAAAAACAAACAAACAAACAAACAAACAAACAAAAACTATTCCCTAGATATGTAGAAAATATAGAGAGAATATTTTAATATATAGAATATTGTAATGCATGCTTAAATCTCGAGGCCTAAGAAAAAATGAACAAACAGAAAAGCTTTTCTAAACGTGAACATATATAAGAGGATGCTAATAGCACTCAGATTTTTTCTTAGACAACATGACTCATAGCAGTGCACAGGCCATACAGATGTTGTTTTTTTCATATCAATATTATATGTTTTTCAAAAGAGAATGAAAGTTTACCATATCCATCAGTGTTTCAGAGGAAAAACATAACAGAAATTTTATATGACTTCATAAAAGATGACAAAATAAAACTAGCCCTACTTACCTAGGAACCTTAGAAAGATAAGAGCTGAGCCATGTAAATAGATACATTTATTTTCCTAAGAGATATTTTTACATGGTAGTGTCAAGAAAATGGTTCATACTCAACAACGACTTCAAGGGCTGTAATCAAGAAGAATAAAGAAAGGGAAAATATTTCTGAGGATTTTAGTCTATGGTAGACTAACATTTTGGCTTTTCTTCTATTTTTCTTTTCAGCCATCAACTGTTCATTACAACTTGAAATCATTTGAAGTAAAATGCTAGTTCATTGCTAGTTCAAGTTGATAGTCCACTGGTTTATTGATATAAGCTATGAAATTTGAATGTGAGAGGAAGAAAACAGATACCAATTTTCTTCTCAGCTGCTATGTATAATCAAAAGGAATTGTAAATGTAGACATACCAATAGAACTATAGCAACAAACTGGTATAGCTCAACTTGGAAACAGTTCTTTTGTGGATTTAGCTAACATCAAATGGTCAAAGATTAATAAATAAGAAAGATTCATGCTCAAAAATAAAGTTTGCTAATACAACAATATCTATTCAAGTGCTTTTGCCAACATGACTTTACCAGCAAATGGAAAATTGAAAAAACACTCTAAGTGACATAGGCTGCAAAAACTATGGACAACGCTTGATACCACATGGTATAGGTAGTCAAAGAAACTCACAAAGAAATGCAACAGACACATCACGCTTTGTCATGGTTTTTCTGGGATAGAATTTTCTTCGTGGAGGCTTGTATGATGCTGTGTCTTAGATTTTTGATAAAAGTAGTGGTGATAACAGTATTTTATATAAACCAATGTGTATAGTTGTTGCAGAGCAGGGCTTATATTGAGCCAAGGAGTTTTCAGCTTTCATTCTGCCTGCCACCAAGGATGTTGGGGGTCACAAGAAGCTGGGAGGGGACACAGCAAGGACAGCTGGCTGAACTGATCAAAGGGATGTCCGATACTATCATGCTGGGATAAAGAAAGAAGTGAAGGGACATTTGGAATAATGATGTTTTTCTTCCAAAGAAATTTGTGATGAGCCCTGCTTTCCTGGAATTGGCTGAACCTCATCTGCCTGCTGATGGGAAGTAGCAAATGTTCTTGTTCTGTTTGTGCATGCAGCTTTTGCTTTACCTAGTAAACTGTCTTTATCTCAACCCATGAGTTCTCATACTTTTACCTTTCTCTACCCCATCCCACCTGGGGAGAGTGAGTGAGCAGCTGTGTGGTACTTGGCAGGGATAAAGTACAACACACCTTCAGAAATATGGATTCATATCAGTTTCTTAATTGTTTACAGGTCTACTGGCCAAAAGTTTTATTCTACTTTTATTTTGTTTGCTTACTTTAATCTGCCTTAAGATATTGCGTTAGATATAAGAAAGGCAAGCATGATAAATGTTTCTTAAACAAAATAAGCCCTTTTATATGTATATATATAGTATTTGAGTAGATCCTCTAGAAATATTAGTAAGTATTGTTTACAGCTATATTTTTCTTTCTTTTTCTCATAAGGTAATATTTTTTTCTTTATTAATGTGTTTTTTGTTTGCTGTTTTTTCAAAGTAAGACTGGTGTTTATGTTAGAAATAAAGATAGAAACAGTGAAGGGAAAGTATCTGCATTATGTTTTATTGTTAATATCTTACAAAATAAGTGGTTTAATTAAAACAAAACAAAACAAAAATAAACAAAAGTTACTATTGAGATTGATAAATATATGATTTGACATGAGGGAGATTTTACTGTCCCCCAAAAACCAGTATGTCAGACTCATTTGTTCATGCTGGAAGCCTGAAACACAATAAATCTGACTGAGACATATGTACATGGATACATTTATATGAAAATATTGCTTTCCCTTGCTGAAATGTTATTTCACAGATACTTGCAGGAATGAGATTTTCTATGAAAGTTAAAGAGGAATATAAAATTTAATTGTGGAAATTTAAATCTGAATAGCAGAATTATCTTCTTGTATGACACAATTACATTTGGAAACAACTTACTACAAGACCAGTAATCTAGCAAAATTTAGGAATAATTGTAATCTCATGTAAACAAGAATAACTTTCCCTTAAAACATGCTAACAGAAAATTCAAAAGACACAGTCACAGAATCACAGAATTTCTAGGTTGGAAGAGACCTTACGATCATTGAGTCCATCCTCTGACCTAACACTAACAGTCCTCCACTAAACCATATCTCTAAGTTCTACATCTAAACATCTTTTAAAGATCTTCAGGGATGGTGACTCCACCACTTCCCTGGGCAGCCCGTTCCAATGTCTAACAACCCTTTCAGTAAAGAAGTTCTTCCTAACATCCAACCTAAAACTCCCCAAATTAAGCCTGAATCAGTTGGATAATTCAATTTGTCTTTGATCTTTAACCTTAAAATGGAACAAAATCTTCATATTGTAAGGAATGTTACCTACCCGACACCATACAACATTTTATTAGCAAGAGTAAAACATTTTGAAGAGAAAACATTGAAGAGAACAAGTTTCTACTGTATAAGATTTAGCTACAGTACATCCCTGAAACATAGCAAAATTCAGCCAGAGATTCTGGTTAAGAGCTGAGAAGTGCTAGATGTCTGAGGTGGTGACGTGAATATTCATAAAAGGGATTTTGATGTGAGAAGAACCCTAGAAATAATGTTGCATAAATGTTCAGATTCTCATGTCTATCCATGTTCTACTTTGAAAAATCATTTCCAAGCTCACAATAGTGTTTGAACAGTTTCCATTCCAGGCTTTAAATTCTTATATAGGGGTAAATGCAGCATTCTCAATACTGAGATAGATCTAGATTATTTATTTATTTATTTATTTATTCACTTTGTGGTATATCCAGAAGCATCTGATATTGTATTTCTGGTGGAAAACACTTCAATGAAAGAAAAATGAACTATATGTCAAAATAGATTACTGTACACTGGAAACCAAAAGAAAAGCTCCCGGTTTTGACTGGGCTACATCTAGTGGTGCCTAACTCAAAATCAACAGAGAAGAATCAGAACCAAACACAAATAAATAAATAAATAAATAAATAAATCTGACCTTGTTCCAAGATGCATGACAAACACAAGGGTAAACTAAATCCAATAATAACCTACTGCATACCCAAAAATAAATTAAAAAAAAAAAAAAAAATGGACTTCTCTCTGGCGTATTTTATAAAGCTGCCTAAATGCATTCATTTCCAATGCTGCAGAAAGGGCTAATCTGCAATTAAAGCTTTGCAAAAATTAGCATTGCCTATACAGAAGATTGTGGAGCCTGAGAGCATTGACAAATAATGAAAGGTCAAAGTAAGAGAGACTAGTTGTTCTATTAACATAACAAAAGAGCAAATCTCAAAGCAATCTCCAGAACAATTACAGCAACTAAGATGCCACATGTCAAAAAATGAATAGCCAGGCAAAGCAGAGAAAAAGAGATGAGGTTTATGCAGAAGATAAAACCTAAAATTTCCCTATCACACTGCTGATCAGCAGTATAGCTGATGCATGTTCAGCAACTAAATGAAATTGATTCCTAAACAAAAATCTTGTATTAGTGTTGAATACATGACGTATAGAGGAATAAAAAAATAATAAATAACAAATAATAATTTTTAAAAAATAGCACTCCATGGACAGAATCCATACCTGCCTGTGTATGACACCAATGAATGCTAAATAGAAATGGGGTGATTTGATATGCCACTGCCAGGATTAGTTTTGCTGGCAACAGTGTGCTGTCATGTAACATTACCTGTATTGCAACATGATCTATGCCATCAGCAGAGCTCTCTCCTTTCACTAAGATGAAAAATACATCTCCCTTTTAATAAGAAAGGAAGAGTGGGAGCAAGTGACAAAATAAATACTGGAGGGCATTCATCCAGACTTCTTCCAGCCTAGCCCAGTGTATGGAGCAGTGGTGTTGCCCCAATATCAACCCAAGATGGTAACTTAGGGGGTCACTCTTAGCCTCTCTCTAAGTCTCCCAGCTTCCCAAAAGAGAAGAATGACCTCAATCTACATCCAAAATGTTATATTATTTATGCTACATTTTATGTCACAAAGTACACTAAAGGTGGAGAAAGACTTCAGGTGTTCCCTGCTCCGGGTCTCCGTGGTCACCAACATGAAGGAATACATTTCTGAAAATGCTCCTCTCATACTAAATACAGTTGGCTGTGGCATACCATGCCAAAAGAGGATCAATACACTTCCCTGTGGGCTGAATAAACCATTGTCTAGCCCTGAGGCTTTTATTTCTTTCTCTGTATGCAAATGATTTTCAGCAATAGATCTAAGAAACATATGGTGGCAGGAAGTCTATAGTAGTAAAGACAATAGATACCTTCTTAACCTACATTTGGCCCAAGTTCATTTAAGCAAATAATGTCTCACAGTAGCTATACTTTTCACTCATTTTCTTGCTGACTTACCCAAAATGCAAATATTTGCTTAGCAAATAATGCCTACTTACATTTCCAATACAAAAGACTTTTGAGAGGGGTTCATCTTACCAAAGCTTGGTCCCATACAGATTAGCTCTCTAGCTCAACATAAATCACGTAGGTGCCCTTCTAAGAGAATATTGCCTGTATTGGACACATTTCCACATGTCCTAAATCACCTTCCTATCACCTTCCCGAAGAATTAAATTTATATATTGTTGGCATAAATTCCCCTCACTAAGGGTTTCTGTTTTTGTTTGTTTGTTTGTTTGTTTTCATGAGAATCCAACTTAGAAGATGCTGTCTTGATTTTTTTTTTCCTTAGGCTTAGCATCTTTTGATTATGATGAAATCCATGTTAATCGACCATCCAATGACAGTGTCTATACTTCAGTCACAAACTTACACAGCTAAGCTATTTTTAAAATAACTGGTCTAGTTTGATAGCAGTTTAATCAAGGAAGCATGGAGTTTAATGCAGGCTAAGCATTTCTCCACTGTACAGAAAGTACTGTTGCCATTCTCACAGCAAACTGGCATTTAGAAACAGTCTATTAAGGTATGTTATTGGAAATGGAGCTAAGATCTTTGAGACAACTTACTAAGAAGGATACAAATCTAAAATTGTAACAAACAAATAAACAAAAACCTTGTAACATGAGGCATAAGCTTATAATGTCACTAAACCTCAGAAGAGAAAAATGACTAGATACCTTGCTTGGAAAGCTGCTAGGGATCCCCATTTATATTTTGTACTGGTAACCTTAATGATAGTACAGGAATATAGAGTTAGAGAATATAGGTACAAAAAGAATGTCTAGAGGTTTTCTAGTCCCTTTCTGAGAGTTTTAGCACTTCTCAGAATTTTAGAACGGCAATGTTAAAGGCCTCATGGAGTTTCCTAGTGGTTGTCTCCTCCCTCTGGAGATGATGTTCAGCACAGGATTTGATTCCTTAGTCTAGAAGAAAAGGAAAAATAATAATTATTAGAGTCCATAAAAGCTGTGTTTTTTAAAACATATGTTCAGATAAAACACAGCTGAAATTACATTTGAATGCTTTTAAAATACGTGAGACACAAACATGTCAACACATTGAAGTTTTATAAAATACCCAAAATACTACTACTTCATATGCAAAACCGTTTGTAACCATCCTGAAAGTCAAGCTTCACCTAGCTTTGCTTAGCTAAGCCATTCATCTATCTTTCTAATTATTAAATAAAACAAAACATTCACATTCATTGTATTTTAGTGGATTCTCATGTATCCATTTACTCAGAATAAAACTATTTCCATGACTATGCAAAGTGAAGAGCTCACAAGTATATATTAATTGGTACTGAAATTGCAAGCATTTTAACAAACTTTCTAAAGACAGGTGTTAATGTCTGGGGCTGGTCTAAAGATTTAATGCAGACAAAATGATTTTTCTTTGAAGAGGCTTCTGATGTCCTTCTGGAGCAAATGGTCATTTCTTGAGTAGTCTTCAAAGTCTTCTTCATAGTTTTCACAACCTACTTCTCTACAATTATTTTTTTTCCCTTTAATTTGAAAAAAAAGTTTATTGGAAAAAAAAATGGTATGACTGATCACACATTTGATGGCCATTCATTTGCCATCAGCACCACTTTTTAGAGTATTCATAATGCAGAAAATGTGATTAAAATAATTTACCATTCTTCATTAATAATAAATTTTGGAATAGTTTCTTATTCACGCATCTCTTACAGCAGAAGATTGTCTGGATATATTAATTGTTATGAAGCTACTGTTAATTGTATGGGTTAAAATTGATGATTACCTAGGTTTGTTTCAATATGTTTGGTCATATTTAGTACAAGTTTAGTCTAGCATATGGTTTAGTGCATATATAGTTTAGTACCTGCTTAGTTTGTTTGGATCTGGATCCTGCTGGATTCCTAGTTCCCTTGTCTTCTTGAAGAATCTGATACATATCTTATCTCAAGTCATTTGTCTTTGTTAATTTTCTTCTTCATTTACAAATATTTAGTCCTGTGTAAAATCCCTTATAATACAGGGATATTTTCTTCTCTTCTGACACTTTACCTTATGTCCAAGTTGAAGCACTCAAGTTACTAAAGTCTGCTAAGAACTCACGTGCTCTCAAAGTTGCCTCTTCTTTCAGAAAAATCATTCTCTAATAGTCATGAGTGAACATACCTTGTGAAATTATTTTTCATTCTACTCCAGCAAGGGGGTACCTTCCTTTCTTTCTCCTTATCCTTTTTTGTTCCTCTCCAACAGCCAAAAGTATATTGTGCCCAGCTCCTTTTAAAAGCCTATACTGTATTATTGGCACAACAATTTCTGAAATAAAATGAGATTCCTGTAGTGTGTAAGTATAAGAATTGATACTGAACAAGAATCATCACTCCTTGTCATCCCTCATGATTTCTTTTAGAGGAAGACTTGTAGTCTTCAAGCTATTTTTCTACGTATTCAGAGTAGGACAATGGACATGTTAAATATTTTTTATGTGCAAAAAATCCCATGTGTTTTATTGTGTTGAGTGGTTCCTAAGTTCTTCCTATGATACTCTATTCAATTTATAGTTATCTCTTTATTGATGATGTTTGGCAGCAAGCAAAAGGATAGAAGGATTCCATGAAAAGGAGCATAAACAGAGTATAAGAAGAGTAAATAATATTTACGTGAATGCTCAGTGCAATGCAACACAGTGGATCTCTACAGCTAATGAGTCGGTGCTGAAGATCCACACTTTTTGTTCCCATTCTGTTTAGTTTGAAGAGAACAAGACTTTTTGTGCTTAGTAACTCCTGGGTGATTGTGGTCAGCATCAAGGGGGTAGGGCATAATGGATATCTGCAAGAGCATAGTAGAGATATGCAAGGACTCTGTGAGTAGATCTGTGCTTTCTTATGCTCTCTGTGCTCTGCCATCAATTGAAGTAAACATTTGAGCCGGGTGAGTTGACAGGCCTGCAATAAGAAGGCTCTATCAAAATTTACTCATTGCTATTTAAACAGTGTCAATTTAAGAGCAAAATATATCATGCTTTTGTGTTGGTTACACATTAATAATCATATGCTTTTATGTCTTTGTTGGGAGAAAGTAAAATCTCCAGAGATTGCTTAGGGAGTAACGAAATTTCTTGCTAGCTTGTTTTTTTCTAATGGCTTTCCTTTAGTCTTGATATCTCACCATGCCTTGTGTCATGAGATACAAGATTATTCTTAGAGTGTTGGTTGGTTTTTTTTTTGTGTGTGTGTGTGTGGTTTTTTTTTTTTTTTTTTTTTTTTTTTTTTTGTATGTAAGCTTCAGATGGAACATAATTTGAATGATTCAATTAATTTATCTGAGCAGGACAATTGAGCCAACCAAGCATCTTTAAAACAAGAAAAGATATCCAAAGCATGTTTCCCTTTTTGCTTTCACCATCTGCTGGCCAGAGTCAGAGTCATTAAAGTCATTCTTTTGGGCTGGAAATATCCAATTAATATGGGGGAAAAAATATTTCTCACATCAGTTCAGAAACAATTATATAGTAATTCCCTAAGACTTTTTTTTTTTTTTTTTACTGACTCACTTGGCCATCTTGCAGAATCCTCCACAGCCAAATGTGTACTCTGTTGAAAAATAGCTACATTAGTCTTTGAAAAGTGATTCTTCTAGACTGGAAGGAAGAAAGAGAATTAAGGAAAAAATATGTCCTGGACAAAGTGAGAGAGTAAAAAGAATCAAATGATTAAAAGATCAGAACATCATATTCCATCAGACAATTTCAAAATGTTCATAACTCCACACAAATGTTAAGATTATTAAATATAAATACAGAGTTTTTATTGACAGAGCAAGCTGTTAGGAGATCACTCAACATTAGATGTAAAGGCTTTGGCCATGTACCTCTGTTAGGATGAAAGAGTTGTGTGACTATATCCTCATACATTAAACTAGGAAATCTGCTGTATTTTAAAACATAGTACATGGTGTTTTTATAATATTTGTGATAATTAGTTTTCTCTTTACCTACAGTCATAATATATTCTCTATATATTATACCATATGGATGAAATAATTATAATATTTATCGTAGATGCAGGTATAGATACAGATATAGTATGAACTATATTGACAACAGGACAGAAGTATTCATGACAAATAGTACATTCAGATATAATCAAGTCTTTGCAGTGTTAAAGGAAGTGAGCTTGTTGAATTACCTTCTTTTGCATGAGTCTGTTTTACAGCATGATGAAGCCTTTGCCATGCTAAAACTCACCTAAAATTCTTGCAGCATCATCAAATATGGTTCCAAGTGCATCTATTTTCATGGCATCACATATGATTCTCAGGAATACTTAGCCATCACAGCTGCAGCTGCTTGCAGAGTTTGTCTTACATGTCAGGCAGAGTACCTTCATGAATCCATGCAGCAGCTCTGAGCACTCTGAGCACACAGCTGTGTGGGTGCAAGGACGCTGGATCTCTAGCAAGCAAACCCTGGCAAGATTAACCTTCCCTGATAGAAAATTTTCTAACTAAATAACTAACTACATGTGAATTTCCAATATAATACTTATGTTATACATTGGTTGATCTCAACAGCAGAACTCCATGACAGAATAAAAAACAGTTCATGAGTCTAACAGGCAGACCATGAGCAGATTTGACATTAACAGTTCAATATACTTCTTATTCAGGGTAAAACAGATAATATACTTATCAATAATGATTTGTTCCTTCCCTGTTTTCTTTGTTCATTTGGAAGGTAATTACTGAAATGTATAACAAGGATTTAAGTTTGTAAGAATATTTGAGATGAAATGATCACAAGCAGAACACCAATATAGTTGAATTCTGTGGCATAAGCATACACATCTTGTACACTCCCTATTTCCCTTTCCTCTGCCTTTTATCTTCGGAGACAAATGAGCGTAATTTCTCCTGAAAACAGAAGACTTTCCCTATCTTCACCACATTTTCGATTCAGGGTTTTCTTCTCACTGTTGCTGCTCACTAACAGATCAGGTCAATGGCTCCTCAATGCAAAACCTACATGATATGCTTTAATTAAGGAGCCCGAGCTGAAGATTATATTGAGGAAAACCCAACTAGAGAATGGGTTATCTGGTGATATATCTTTAGTATTACTCAGATGATATTTGCAAATTAATATTTTCAAGTGAAAATAACATATAAGTCAAAAATATCAGTTTTAAATATAATAATACTTTTCCATACATTTCAGATGTTGTACCTTTCAGTTTTATTTGTTCTTCCTTCCTTCCTTCCTTCCTTCCTTCCTTCCTTCCTTCCATTTCTTCTTTTTCTTTATTTTTAATCTCTTCATTGGACTTGCATGATCATTTATATTTATTTTTAGTGTGCAGTCTTTATGACATTCAAAATTCTGCTTTCAATCTCTTTCCACAAATGTTGCAAACCATCTGGCTCCACCTATGTCTTATTCAATTAGCATCAGGGCTGACATTTCCACATCTCCATTACTTGATCACACAGCTGACAGAAAGACACAGAGAGAATGGGGAAGGAGGGAAAGGAATGGTTGCCCACTTTACAGTAATTCTGACTGCACAACACTTTGACATGCTTTTATTTTAGTTACTAGGAGTTTTGACTCTCATCCACCCAGGGGTGCTGAGGAATTTAGCAGTTTTGATTGTGGAGAAGCTTTCCATCATCTATCAGAGTTCATGGTCTTCTGAAGAGGTCAAAGATGACTGGAGACTTGCTAATGTGACACCCATCTATAAGAATGGTCATAATGAGGACCTGGGGAACTACAGGCCGGTCAGCAAGACCTTGGTGCCAGGAAAGGCAATGGAACAGGTCATCTTGAATGCAATCACACAGCATATGTGGGACAACCAGGGGACAACGAGTCAGCATGTGTTCATGAAAGGCAAGTCCTGCCTAACCAGTCTTATCTCCTTCTATGACTGGGTGAGCCACTGGTGGATGAGGGAAAGGCTGTTGATGTAGTTCACCTAGACTTCAGCAAAGCCATGGTCTCCCATAATATTCTTCTGGAGAAGCTGGAAGCCCACAGCTTGGACAGGTACACTCTTTGCTGGGTTAAAAACTGGCTAGACAGCCAGGCCCAGAGAGTAGTGGTGAAGGGAGTGAAATCTAGCTGGTGACCACTGGTCAGGAGTGGTGTTCCCCAGGGGTCAGTGTTGGGGCCCATCCTCTTTAATATCTTGATGATTTGGATGAGGGAATTGAGTGCACCCTCAGTTAGTTTGCAGATGATACCAAATTGGGGGGAAGTGTCAGTCTGCCAGAGTGTAGGAAGGCCTTGCAGCGGGACCTGAATAGGAAGGGTCAATGGGCAGAGGACAGTGGGATGAGGCTGTACATGGTTAAGTGCTGGGTCCTGCACTTCGGCCACAACAACCCATGCACCGCTTGGGGCAGAGTGGCTGGAAAGCTGTGCAGAAGGAAAGGATCTTGAGGGTGTTGGTTGATGCTCACCTGAACATGAGCCGGCAGTGTGCCCAGGTGGCCAAGAGGGCTAACGACATCCTGACTTGTAACAGGAATAGTGTAGTCAGCAAGACCAGGGAGGTGATTGTCCCCCTGTACTCAGTTCTGGTGAGGCCGTACCTCAAGTACTGTGTTCAGTTTTGGGCCCCTCAGTATAAGAAGGACATCAAGGCCCTGGTGTGTGTCCAGAAAAGGACTACAAAGCTGGTGAAGGGCCTGGAACACAAGTCCTAAGAGGACCAGATGAGGGAACTGGGGTTGTTCAGTCTGGAGAAGGGGAGGCTCAGGGGAGACCTTATTGCACTCTACAAGTACCTGAAAGGAGATTGTGGGGAGCTGGGGGTCAGCCTCTTTTTGCAGTTAACTAGAGATAGAACAAGAGGGAAGGGACATAAGTTGGACCAGGGGAGGTTCAGGTTGCAAATTAGGAGAAATTTCTTCACAGAAAGAGCAGTCAGGCATTGAAATGGGTTGCCCAGGGAGGTGGTGGAGTCACTGTCTCTGAGGGTGTTCTAGGAAAGGTTGGACTTCATGCTTAGGGACATGTTTTAGTGGCTGATAATGGCGGTAGGGAGATGATTGGACCAGATGATCTTAGAGGTCTTTTCCAACCTTAATGATTCTATCATTCTATGATTCTATGATATTAATTTCAATGCCTATTGGTCTAAACTTTATTAAAGAGATTTTTTTTTTTTTTTGAGTGGTGGTTGTTGTTGAAACTTCACATTATATTATTCATATGGGAAATCAATCTAACAAGAGCAGTTACTTTTAGTAAATACAGTAGCAAGCTATGGAAATGCTCAAATTTCAAATTATTTCATCTTTGAAATCTCTTTGGAAAATATTGTGCTATTCTCTTCAGTATGACCATTAAAGACTTCACTGTAATATCAATGTTCTCTATTCACTTTAGCTTCAGCAAGAAAAGGAGGAATTACTGCCAATAAAAGAGGGCTTGAGTTTCCATACTAAAGGAACCATTGGACTTCTGACAGGTTGATAAGGGGTTAAATACAAAATGTACATAAGTCTCAGATCAGCAGTAGAAAATCATTTCCACATGCAATGTGGGAATCTTTTGAGTACTTTTATTCAGTCTTTTAGATGCTTTTTGTGATGAGTTCACATAAGAAAAATTGTTTCTCACTGTATTCATCAACAGTGAAATCAAAGGCACTCTGTCATTAATGTCACTGCTTAAAAATAAAAAAATAAACATTCACTAAGTATATAACATAACAGCATATGTGACTAAACTGTATATGATCTGATTATTGTCTCCACTATACATTAAAGTACAAATATACAGCATGTGTACAATACATATATGAACGTTTATGCATGCATATACATGTGTAATTTGTTTATGCAATAGTGGTATCCACAGCTGCTTGCACTTAGAGATTCACCACCCAGTCCTCAGAAAGGATGAAGCAAAACTGAAATATCTAGCGTAAGCCCAAGAGCCCCAGAAACATCCTGCAGTGCTCAGCAGAGCAGGTGTGAAGTCTCACCTTCTGACAGGAAATATAGCAATTATCCTGGTCCTGGAAGGATTTTTCATTTTTTCCTCAAATACTGATACACTTCAGGGTTTTTGCAAATGATTACTCAATTTTGAAGTATAACCAAAATGAAATTTCTACAACAATGAGATTGCACAGCTGCTATGAAACAACCTAATCTCTTGCTACTGTGTAGACCATTTAACTCTACAATTATCTCAAGGGAGGATATAGGAAAGATAGAGCCAAACTTTTTCCAGCTGCACACAGTAAAAGGACAAGAAGCAATGGACATGGGAAATGCCAATTCAGTTTAAGGAATATACATTACAACAAGGGTGGTTACAGTGAGGGAGAAGGCTGCAGAGAGTCAGTCTAGGATTTGCATCATATTCACAAGAAACAACAGGAATATTGTTTGATAGGAATCTGATGTAATTGATAAAGCAGTTCTGAACTTCCTTACCATGATGTATAAGAACTGCTATGAAATATAATTTGGAACTTCCCTGAAGATCCTTCATATTTTCTAAAATATTTATGTCATTAAATTCCCCAGGTATCAAATTCCATCTTCACTTTATTTCCAGGAGTAGCTTCTTTTATTTTCAAGATTGGTCTGGCAAATTCAGGATTATGTGGCAAGACTAAAGTATATAGCAAACAGGTTGGATTGCACAAGCATTGCCTCCATTGCTCTCCAAGGCACTCAAAAGAGCACATCTCAAAGAAATGAACCATTTAAACTGAAAGACACTATGCTGAACTTCACAGTAAATCTTCTAGTATGTGTGTAATACATTCAAATGAATTAACCGCACACATCTAGATAGGCTTAGATTTAGGGGAGAGAAAGAATGGGGTAGAAGTAGTGTTCAGCTTAAAACCCATGGGCATCATTCTAATTTGTGGCTTTCCTTATAGGTGATCCTCAGGACTCAGTTCTGTAGAGTATTGAGTAACCTCACCTACCTCTAACTTCAAAGGGATTCAAGGGCACTCAATGCTTCTCAGAATAGAGCTTTAGCTTGTCAGCATGTTTAAGCTCCAGACATTTATTTATAATGAATAAAATAACACTCTCTTCTATGCTCTCCCCTTTCAATAGTGTATTTCTCCTTTCAGGCCTGATTTAGAGAAGTGTAAAGTACAGTGAACACTTACTCGTTTCTTTTTTCTGCACCAATTAATGCTGACAGGTTCAGGGACGAATGGTTCAGAGGATTTCTTTATTACTTGGGTGGTCTTTGGAATAGAGTGCTGAAACTTAGTACTAAACTTAGTACTAATCTGGAACTGTGACACATCAGGCATAGAAACCTTATTTTTTATTATTTATTTTTATTTTATTTTTATTTTTGCATATTGTTCTAAAAGTTCCAGAAGTATGTTTCTGCCCAGGAACACAAGCAGGATAGTGGTTTTAACTTATACTGGTCACTGAACTCTAATTTAACCTTTAGTATGGTGTGATGAAAGTGATACCAAAGTTGACTCACTCAAACTCCCTCCCCAGCCATACAATATTGCCATCCAGCAATACTGAATCCAAGAAGAAAAGAAGTTGA
The DNA here is from genome assembly GCA_011075105.1 of Heteronetta atricapilla. NCBI lineage: Eukaryota > Metazoa > Chordata > Aves > Anseriformes > Anatidae > Heteronetta > Heteronetta atricapilla. Next base: position 79,321,949 of record CM021733.1, read on the forward strand.
TGACATTTCAAAGAAGACACAAGTCTCCTGACAAAGGAACAGCTTCCTATTCAAGCAACAGTATAGAGACTCATCCAGAGACAGTATAAAGACTGTCTTCATGTTCTACTCTATTTTGTTTGAAACATTATTGTAGAACAAAACACAACAAAAAGTAATAGAGCACATTGCTACTTCCATGAAACACACAACAAAGTGTGTTACTTTGTTACTTTTGTTACATGTTACTTTGCTGTTAATGTGCAAAGTTGGATTCATGAGCTAAAAGGAAGCACCTAAACTGAGGGCACTGAAAGTGTATTTCATCTCACCTAATGTCAGGTGAACTATCTGAAACTAGCTCTTCTAATTCCCTGTACAGTCATGGGACAAAATGGGAACTTTTATGAGGTGTTTTCTACTGTACTATATTATGAAGCTTTTTTTAGGACTTCAGGAATTACATTTCCATTGACTGTGAAAGTAACTTCAATAAATAGCTTTAGTTTTAAGAAGTAATCACAGAATTGTAGGGGTTGGAATGGACCTCGAGAGATCATTGAGTCCAACCTCCCTGCAGGTTCCTTAGAGCAGGTTCTCTTAGAGTAAGCTTCTACATGTAAGATATCTGATGCTGGGTAACAGGAATTTCATCCATGCTTAAGAGGACTAAAGTGCTGGGAATTATTTTAATGGTCTTAAACAAGTCAGTCAAAAGTTGCTGTGTCTTTTACTGAATTTGTAGATAACTTGTGATTAAATCATTTTGACTTTGACTAACCATGAAGAAAGAATTCTAATTTTGAGCTTCTGATAAGATCTGAGAACTGTGGTCAAGCCTAGGTCTCCTGTGTCTTGCAATTATACACCTTGTCACAAATTCATACCCTGTCTCCAGATATCTTTAAGAAATGAAAGGAATGGTAAACATGATGTTCTTTCAAGCACAACAACAGATTTTGCCAACTGTGATGACAGATAAACCAGGTCTACTATTGAATAGACCAAGACACATACTTTCCTGAGGTTTTGCTCCCATACTCCTCTGGAATAAACCTTTATCCAGTTTGTATTATTGTACCTTGTTTGGAGTGAATTTTCTATGAGTCTCTTGTATTACTGTCATATCACAGCCCTGGTTTTTGTTGTTGTTGTTGTATTTTCTTTCCTTCTTTCTTTCTTTCTTTCTTTCTTTCTTTCTTTCTTTCTTTCTTTCTTTTTTATTTGGACATTGTGTCCCTTCAAATGCTTGCACTGTCAAAAGGAAAAAGAACAAACAGAACGCAGCACCTTCAACAGCAGAACATCTTCTGCTGACTTAAGTCATATATAAAATTATGGCCTTAGATGCGTGATGAGACTTTATTTGAACAAAAGGTGCCTAAAACACCAAATAAAGAGAAATGCATACACAATTATTAAGCATGCCTTAGGTTAAGTACTTGATCTTGGAGCAGTCATTAGAGTTATATTCTATAAAATACTTCAGTACTTTAAGCATTTCATTTCCTTTGACTGTTCTACTGGTTAGTGACAAATGCACTCTAGCTCAAAGATGATGCAGTAATGTGATCAGCACCAGAAGTAGAAAACAGAGACACAGGTGAGGTCCTAGCAGCTCAACAATGCTACACAAAAATTTGGCATTAGCCACTTCCACTGCCTTCTCTGAGGAGACAACTTTGAGCTTATCTAAAGCTGTGAGCCAAGCTATGACAGGTGACATGCAGTCATTTGTGTTATGTACACTTGTGCTTAGTGTTTTGTGTTGACTAGCACTAGTTCTGTTCAGCAAGCATTGGTGTCATGTTTTTGTTTGGTTGGTTGGTTTGGTTTGGTGGGGTTTGGGGGTTTGTTACCCTGAGGAATTTAATTCTTCATGTGACTTATGCACAGTATAGAGAAATTCTACAGTATTTTCACTACAGGGTGATAGGAAAATGGAGATACAGGAAAAAATATATATATATTTATAGGTCCAGGATTCCTTTGTTTGTTGCAGCTCCATGACGTCTGTACCTCTGCACACTGTATGGTAAAAACAATAGTGATCTCTATTAGTTATTTATTAGCTATCATATTAGCTATCAGTTCACCTGTTAGCTAGGGAGCTTTTTTTTGGGGGGGAGTTGGGGGGAAGGAACTGGCTTCTATGGTGAGTCTGTGCAGAAAAAATCACAGTGGAGCACATAAGAGAATTTTTTCCAACTAATAAACATAAATATAAATGCTGAGTTTATATAATATATAAATATAATATAATAATATATTATTATATTATATAATATATTATATTAATATTTATAATATTAATATATTATTGTATTAATATTTATAATATTATAATTATTAATAGTAATATTAATATATTACTATTAATAATTATATTATTATATAATATATAATATATAAATATAATAATATATAAATATAATGCTGAGGAAATAGCGGCGGGGGGGGAACAGTAAATAAAACAGATTTCAGTTTCTGAAATGTTCTTTATTTAAGGGAGAAAATATTTATTTCAGTAAGAATGTCATATACTTTTACTTTTATGGCATTACTTTGTATTAGCAAAATGTCACAGTGTACAGTATTGTATTAAAAAGCCCTAATTGTATAAGAATTAGGTAATTGCATGGGCTGAGAGGATGGGGAAAAGAGAGTGTTCTTTTATTGAAAAAGTTCCCCACCACATCACTTGAGCATTAGCAGCAGGGGTGGGGTGGGAGCAGCTCTTTGTTTGCAAAAGGCTGGGAACAACTACAACATTCACACTGCCAGAATACTTTATTAGTATTCCTTGTCTTACAGCCTGGCAAGTGGAAAACTAGAGATCTGTCATCAATTATAATGGTGATGATGAACCAGCCTAAAATAGGCCAGTGAACAGGGTAAGTGCCCCTGTGGTTTGCCAATTACCTAAATTATTTGCAGTAGTTTTAGTGTACATCTGCAATGAATACAGATAGAAAGCACATGATGTCTGGAATGCAGCATGTTTAAGATCAGCTTTGGTGTTAACAGAGGAGGGGAAACAACTGACATGGTTTAACTGAAATATTTCAGAAGAGGAGCTCTCACTCACATCTCTTCCCAACTTCTCACATGTGAAATAGACTCCATTCTGTTTGGCAGCCCTATGTTTTCTGTCTAGGGTGAACCTGACAGTGAAGCATGGAGCTGCCAAGTCTGCAGCAAGTATCACTGGCCAGTTTCACCAGTCCTTGGCAATGACTCATCCAGACTGACCATGGAAATGGACTGGAAGGACTAACAGTGGAGGAACTCAGCTCACCAAGGTTTTTCTCTTCCAGCAGAATTTTGTTGTAGACAGGAGGTGACAATGAGCAGAAGAAAATGAGACATTTAAGCAGGCCACTCTTAAATACACCCAAATTATAAAGAATACTCCAAAAAAAAAAAAAAAAAAGAAAGAAAAGAAAAGAAAAAAGGAAAAAAAAAAAACCACTTTTATTGTATGCTATGTTCCTTCAAAACTTTTTTAGAAGGTTTTGTGGTACAATTCAGAGATAAATCTTTTCCAATGACTTAAAAAAGCTTATACCCTTGTAACAATGACCTTTTATTTTTTATAGGGAAAACAGCTGGACTGCCACCGGTTTGGTGAATGTGTAGATTAATTGCTCTTTCTTCTTGGTCTTCTTTTTTCACTTCTTTTCTTTATATGATTCCTTCCCACTTCTCCTTTAACTGCTTCAGAAATCTTTGGGTAATTGCACTGACTTGTTCACAATTCTTGTATCCAACCACAGTGACTCTCTGTTATTTAAAAGATTGCATGAATAACTACTGGCATCTCTTAGAGTTGTCTGCTATTCCTAGAAGATTTTGAAACACATATTTTGTGGCCTGATAAGCCCCTGCATTTTAAGTAAAAAGCACAGAAGATTTGATACTTCTTATAACTTTGGTACTACTTATAACTCTATAACCTCTTGGCTTTCATATAAACCTGGAGTTTAAATCCACTACAAGCATCATTTGGTTAAGAAATCAAAAAGTAGATGCTTAGAATCCTGACACTTACTATGGCTGACCTCAGCATTGTCTAAACAGACAGACCAAAACAGAAGAAATAGGTTGCTTTGTGATTTTCCTCTGTGTTCTCAGGGCATGCATAATAAGCACCAGTAGAATTGGCCTCCCTTCAAAAACCAGATAATTTAGGAGAATAAACACAAAAGCTCAATTCAACTACAGAAAAAGCACAAAGGTTATTACTCTCTCCAGGGTATCAGAAAGGAATAGGCTATTAAATATTGCCTACTAATATAGAGCAAATATTATGACCCAATGTTAGTTTAGAGGTCATTATTTTGAAAGGAGCTCTCTAAGATAGTGCTACAATATCAACTGATTTTATTCAGCCTGCTGTTAACAGTGACTACACCTTCTAACATGAAGAAAATATATAAAGAATTAAGATCTACTTACTGTTTTCTTTACACCTTCTGAGTGGATAAAACTTTCAAAAGAAGACCATTGTCAAATAAATAAATAAATAAGTAGATAGATAAATAAATAAATCCTTTAATTCATGTACAGAAATATTGTAGAAACAGTGAGGAAGATTTTAGATACTTTCTTGCTTATTGGAGATACTGTTGTCATACTACTAACATAAAATGTGTTGATTCACTTCACAGAATATCCAGGATTGTTATGAAATTCCACAGTGACTGGTTTCTTATGCTAATTGCTAATCTGGTGTCCTCCAAAGACTAAAGAAAAATGAAATTAAAGCTATAAAATCAAACGATAACAACATTATAATGTCTCTTTAATTTAGTAAAATACAATTTAAGTCACACAGAGATAGAACTGACTATGAATATCAAGATGAAAGCAATTGACAGAGTAAATGTTACATCATGGCTGCATAAGAGCGAAAAGAAATATCAATAAACTTCAGTGTTGCTGAGCTAACTAAGCAGGCACATTGAATGACAGAAGACTTGAGGACAGCCAACAGTAAAGAAAGCTATGATGAATGTTTATGAAATTACTAGTAGATAGTATTGAAAGGCTCTGATTTTATAGTCATGCAAAAAACACTAGAAATGCAATGTGGACTGTAATTACAGTAGAATCCTGACAGAGTACAAGAAAAATGCTTCATTGATTGGAATAATTTGAGCTGAATATACTGCAATTTGTAAAACCCTCAGTTTCTAGCAACATGTGTTTTAAAAACGGTTTCTTATAGGTTGTAATCTGTGGAGAAGTTGCCTTGGTATTCACATTAAGCTTTTTGAGGCTAGTAGAGACATTGTAGTATAACCTGTATGGTGACAAATGAGTCAGTCATGGTCTATGTCCGATGTGACATTCATATTTATCACAGTTATTAGCATAACTGTTAATGAGTTGCATTGCTGTTGATCATATAACGTAAGAAACTTTGTAGAAGCTATACTTTTAAATTTCTATTTTCTTATCCCTACAAATAGAATGTTTGGGTCCAGGAAAAAATTTCTTTTGAGGGTGCCTTCACTAAATGTATTCTGTGAAGAGGAAGTAGAAATCCAGTCCCTATAGCTTTCAATATCGCATATTCATAACCTGAATATTTTAAGATTTCATTGTAAAAACAGGATAAACCTGTGCTGGTGGATTCCTCCTACTTGTTCTAGACACCTAGGACTTCTGACTTGTGAAAATCTTGCCAAAAATTCCAGATTACTGGGGAAAAGAATGTGTATCTAGTTCATGAAAATCAAACATTTAGACAGTTGATGCTCTTTGATAGATTCATGGGATCAAACTTTTCTTCTGAAACAAGAGAATGCAAAGACATAAGGATAATTCATCTGACATAATGACTTTTTGATTAGTCTACTAAATTTTGGGTTGACTTGATATTAAAATTTCAAGATTAACTGTCTTTCACAACTTGAAAAAAATGTACAGCCAAGATCTGATATAAGTTAGTGTAACTCTGATGTCAGTGTGTTCTATAAATTATAGGATTTCAGAAGTAGACAAACATCTCTACTCTACTATGCTATTTAAAATATAGACAGTAAGTTTATAATTCCTAGCAATGTTAAATGGTACTGCTTATTTGAAAAGAAAGAAGCAATATCTTCCTGATTCACAAAGTATACTGAAATCTAGTATATTTAAAGAATAGTATGAAGACTAAATCAGGAATGTGTATTTAGATTCAGAATAACACATCCAGTGGATCGTAAAATAAAGCTTAACATACTTTGTGGGCAATGTGAAAGTCATGAAAGAAAAAAATATTTACAATCTGAAGCAAGTTCCTAATATGCAGTTGCTCAGGTGTTTGTTAACAAGGATCACAAGAGAAAATTTTGAACTAAATTGGGGGTGGGGGGTATCTTCAGTGTGTGTGTAGTATGTGCATGTATGATACAACAGATTTTCAAGAAAATAATGTGTTAGAAAGCAAAGACTAAAAAAATCTAGGTGTCATAAGTTGGAAAACAGAAAAAAAAATATAGTTCATTAGCTGGAAAAGGACTTTATATTATTATTATTATTTCATAATCCCAACTTCTTCTTTAGACTTAAACTGCCATCTGCACATTTTTGTGAGTTTGGAGTAGCCAGCAAAACGTCCACTGAGGGCTGTTTCACAATTACAGTATCCTTCCCATTCTGGCATGTAAACAATGATCCAATGTGTAGCACTGCTGAGCTTGCCTGCACACCATCCTCATCACCCTATTTACAATATGAGAGAAAATAAGACTCAGATTATAAGATTTTATAAATAATATTTTACTAAGGGATATGAAGTTCAGATGACACAAGGCAAGAACTGACTAAGGTTTGGTTATAGATTTCTTGATCAGAAGTGTAATACATAGAAAACAAATACAGTCACTATAAAATAATTTTGTCTTGGAGATAGAGATACTAAGGTTGTTTTATGCTCATCACAGATTCTTTAGTAGTCCATATACTTTAGTACAGCTCACATGTGAGCCCTCTGTGTACTGATGATATAATTATGATATGAGGGAGCTAACTAATGCATGGGTTTCTGTATTCATTTGTGGGTGATTGAAATGTCTTTCAAAAATTAATGCACCCAGGATGAAGGGAAAGTAAAAGGAGTAAATTCCTTCTGTCTAGAGAGAAGTATAGAAGAGACAAGTTCCAGAATTCTCATAAGTAAAATGATCTTCTGCTGTTGGCATAGATACCCATTCTTGTGACAGCTGCAGTTTCTTGTAAGTCTATGTAATAAATACAGCTAGATCCTAAATGAAATCCTCTATGAACAATTCTAACTCAGGAATGGTGCAAGTGTGGGTTCAGCTTTGGCAGGAGGAACATTTCATCTGCAGCTGTCAGTAGAGATGACAACTCCCAGGGATAGTGCCAGCATGCTGGTCAAGGAACCACCTTAGTAAAACATACTTGGAAACCCAGTACAGCAGGGGGGTTGGAGTTAGATGATTTTTAAGGTCCCTGCCAACCCGAACCATTCTATGATTTTGTGACTCTATGATTTTATGATTCTATGATTCCATGATCTAGCTAGGATTAAAAGAAGTGTCATTTCATGTAAGATAAACTTTTTAGTGTAAATTCAACATTTCTGGAAATTTATGACAGGCAGATTTATTTGAGGTTGTTAAGGAGGTCTTCAAATAACTAATAAGTCCATAGAGAATCATAATTTAAGATAGATTTATAATAGCAGATTTTAAGATAGATTTTAGATAGAATTTAAGATAGATTTATAATAGCAGATAACTCATTGTTTCCCAAACAATTTTTTAATATATTTTTTATTATTTTTTTAATTCCTGGTACTCTTCCTTCTGAGTTTATAAAATATATTAACTTGTTTTCACCTTTGTAAAAGTGTTAAACTAAACATGCTTTTTATATAAATGGGTTGCATTTTAACAGAATATTTTCTAGACTAAGTCTCCCATATCTACAATTTCCTTTACAGTAATTTTTAACATAAGTACAAGTGCTGATTTAACTGTCCATAAAAAGAGAACATTTATTCACAGCATCTGGCTTTTTGCTATATTCAAAGTAAAAAAAAAAAAAAAAAAAAATCGAAACAGGATTGGTTCATCTGGACCATCATCCCCCTGACTGTGTTTCTGCAGTTCATATTGCACCATTTAATTGAAAACTAAGCAGCCAAATGAATATTGTTTTGCAGCATCCAGAATTCTTCCCAAAAGAACAATGATAAAAAAATATGGTAAGAACTAGTACCCAGCTGATAATAGATGTTTGTGTGGTGGTTTTAACCAGTGGGGCAGCTGAGTTCCACCACAGCTGCTTCCTCACTCCCCTCTTCAAAGGGGAAGAAGGAGAAAATATGATGAAAAGGGCTCAGTGGTCAAGATAAGAACATGGAGATCACTCAACAACTGTTGTCACAAGGAAAAAAGACTTCAGCATAGGAAGATTAATATTTATTGCCTATCACTAGCATACTAGAGCAGTGAGAAGTGAAAAGCCAACTAAAAACACCTTCCCCACATATACTCCCTTCTATCTCCCTCCTCCCCCTGAGCAGCACAGGGGAACAGGGACTGGGGGTTGCAGTCCGTCTCTAAACACTTGTCTCTGCAGCTCCCTCATGGTTACTCTCTGCCCCTGCTCCACATGGGGTCCCTCCCTGGCTGATCCTCTGGGGGCTTCAAGAACTGCTCCCACATGGCTCCGTACCACAGGGTCCATCAATCCATCAGGAGCAAACTGCCCCAGCATGGGACCCCCACGGGCAACAGCTCCCCCTCAGACTCCCTGCTCCTGTGTGGGCTCCTCTCCACAGGCTGCAGCTCCGGCCTGGGGCCTGCTCCTGTTCTCCATGGGCCACAGCCTCTTCCAGGCCACATCCACCTGCTCCACCGGGGGCTCCTCCACGGGCTGCAGCGTGGAGATCTGCTCCATGTGGGACCCATGGGCTGCAGGGGGACAGCCTGCTCCACCAGGGGCCCCTCCACAGGCCGCAGGGGAACTGCTACTGCATGCCTGAAGCACCTCCTGCCCTCCTTCTGCACTAACCTTGAGGTCTGCAGGGCTGGTTCTCTCCCATTTTCTCACTCCTCTGCCCCAGATGCTGTCACACAGCAGTTTGTTTTTTTTTCCCCTTCATTCAGTCTGCTCTCCCAGAGGGCCACCCAGCACTGCTCACTGGATTGACTATGGCCAGCAGCAGGTCCATTTGGAGCCATCTGGAGCTGTCTCTTATCTGATATGGGACAGCTTCTGGGATTTTCTCACAGAGGCCACCCCTGCAGCCCCATTGTTACCAAAACCTTCCCCCATAAACCCAACGGGGTTTGCAAATTACATTTCAAAGAAGATAAAAGGAAAACAAGCAAACAAACAAAGTGTGGTGGGAGAGGAGTGGGGATTCTACAAGTTTAAAAAGTACAGACATCGTGTCTGCTGCATATTCTGAGGCTGAGTTGTCTTTACCTTCATCTTTTTCCATCTCTTTGTGTCACACAGCATCTATTTCTTCACCGTTTTAACGTCAGCCAATTTTAGTACTTTACGTTACTTCATTGGTAGAACTTGTAGTATGAACATCGTTACATTCATACCTAAGTGTTTTTACAAGCCCAATTTTCATGTTAGTGTATTCCCATTTTTTTTTTAATTGGTGTAGTTAACATAAAAAGAATTCAAACGTATAAATACTATGTCATATATTTCTATAAATGTATTTTCTGATCTGTTGTTCATTCAGACATCAGAATCTGGGCATAGCATGATAGATGCTTCAGAATGTTTTAAATATAAGTAAAGATGTAAAATAGTAAAGAAAACAAACTATTGTTTGTCTTTATTATAATAATTTGTTTATTGCAAACTATCTTTGGAGCACACTGCACATTCCTCTCTCCAGCAAGACAAACAGTTTAATTTTCAATTCTTGATTAGGAGTTAAAAACTAATGCAGATAGTTTAATTATTTATACATTTTCTCTTTCCATTTAAATATACCATATCAAAGAGTATCTGTCTGCATCCTTGCATACCACTGACCTAAACTTTAAAGCACAGTAAAGCAAGGCTATGTAATCCATTCAAGTAGCAATGGTACCCTTTTCCGACTGTGATCACATCTCAGGCAAATCAGAAACTGGCAGACCCAAAGTCTGGGTTCTAATGGATTATAATTCTATTCCTCATTATAGTTTCCTCTAAACAACAGGTCAATTCCCAACAGAAAAAAAAAAAAAAAAAAAAAAAAAATGCAGTGAATTCTGTAATGAATCACTGGATACAAAAGAAATGGAAAAAATGTTTCTAATGAAAGTGGCTTTAAATTCATCCAGTCCATTTTTCAGTCAGTAAATAGTGCCTTCAAGTGTCACATTTTGTCCCCCACCTTGGGCTGAGCATCACAATTCTGGTGCAACTAAAAGTATTACTGTAGAAGGGGAAAGTAATGTGATCTTCAGCAAATCATTAAACTGTAAAATTCCTACTTTTCTCAAAGATGTGACCAAATAGCTTGGTCCTAGAGTAATCATTTAATAATTTCAGAAGAGAAGATATGCTGTTAATATATATGTGCTAATATATTTGACTCAACATAAAGAATATAAACTGAGGAGAATGTGGGTATTTGAAAGGAAGTATCTCAATGGCACATAAGCTCATGCCAAACACATATGCTAATGATTCCAGTAAAATAGGAATTACCAATATCCATTAGAGGTGGTTCCTCATTACAGGCAAGTTATGAATAGTGAAATGAAAACTTTGGAAAGAGTCACAGTAAAGCTGAATACATCAAGGATCCATACCTCCAAATGAAGTTTCATGACATGGGAATTGAATTAGGAAGGCTGAAGCCACAATACCGTAGTGACTCCAAGTCCATGCCTGTTGCTGTTAATGGCTGTTCTCAACTCCCTATCATATCAGAAGGGCTATCTTTAAGTTACTGTTCTAGACTGTGGAAGAACTGGAATGAAACTACTGCACACAATGTTTATTATCTATTCTACCTATTAAAATACTCACTAAGAACATAGCTGGTAAAATGTTAGAGGAATCTGCAACAATACAATAAAAGAAAGAAAGAAAGAAAGAAAGAAAGAAAGAAAGAAAGAAAGAAAGAAAGAAAGAAAGAAAGAAAGAAAACTGAATTTAACAGGAAATGTGTTGATGAAACATGGTTTATAATAAACACCCTGTTATTTTTATTGTCTCATGCTTATCAGAAAAAGACTTTGTTCATTCTTGATGGAACTTGGAGCATTAGGAGATTTGTAATGTTTCATATCAGATCCAATTAATGTTACTCAGTATGGTCCTCAGAAATGTTACTCAGATATGGTCCTTCCCTCATTTATGCTTTAAAAAATAAAAGCCTCATTGACATCAATTCAAACAAGACAGACAGTTCAGAGTCTGAGACCAAAAGCCCTACAAGGCAATGGAAAATTAAAATCCTAAGCTTTAGGTCTAGAAAAAAAGTATTTCATTTAGGAATGGAATTCATTAATTCCTTCAATTTGATTTTACACTGCTTTTTATTGACTTTGCATGTTTTCTTTAAGTAGAAAAGAAAAATCTCAGTCATAAATACGCACACTGCCAACTTTACAAATATCATGTCTACCAGCAAATTCACCACAGAACAAATGGACACATTTAATATATTCCAAGAATGTTAAATTATTTTTGAACTATTTATAGTTCTATAGATAGATAAGCACCCACATAAACTCTCATAGTGTTTACACGCACACACAAAAGTACCAAGATGCTACTACTGTATTTTGAGATCACATAATAATTGGTTTCTTCCTACAGAAATATTAAGAAACATTTGAAAGCCTTTTCCTCTGAGTTCTGTGGTGACAGTTGTTATTTATCATTGTGTGCTAAAATGGTCACTTGTAAAAACAGGTAAAGTATAACTGGAAGCTTACACTTGCAGTTCTGGACCTTTGGTGAATATGATGGATATGAAACAACATGAGTTAAATAATTTGCACATGCAGCTTTGGGAAACAAAATTCATTACTTCAATAACTGCCCAAGACAGGGCTTAGAAAAATATTTTGGGCTGTAAAATTAAACACATTCTGAAACTGTAAATAGGAATATTTGTTCCTGTATTTATTCAAATAGAACTATAAACAATGCATATTTCTACAAGACTTTAAGTGATAGCATATATTGTAGCGGACATGAAGCTCATTGCGTACTTCACAGTCAGTATCACAACAAGTGTTGCCACCATATGTCTTCAGTGGGAAGGAATGTTGAAGATCACCTTCAGTTACCCAAACCTCAGGGACAGTTTATTGTCTTCCTTTATAATGCTTCTGTCTCATCCATTCTCTCTACTTCAGTTCACTTGGTCTTTGAATCTTGTTCTCTCTGTATTGTATTATGCCTCATTTTTCAAACTGCATTGTATATTAAAAGAAAGAAGGAGGAGGAGGAGAAGGAGAAGGAGGGGGAGGAGGAGGAGGGGGAGGAAGAGGAGGAGGACGAGGACGAGGAGAAGGAGAAGAGAAGGAGAAGGAGAAGGAGAAGGAGAAGGAGAAGGAGAAGGAGAA
>CM021733.1:79347693-79445035 GCA_011075105.1 Heteronetta atricapilla
GGTCCCTTCCAACTCAGGATATTCTATGATTCTATGATTCTATGAATATGCCTTTGCTGCTAAGAAAGCTAATAGTATTCTTGGATGCATTAGGCAAAGTATCACCAGCAGATGGTCCTTCCCATCTACTCAGCATTGGTGAGGCCACATCTCTGTGGATGTACTGTGTCCATTTCTGGGGCACTCAGTACAAGAGAGACATGGTCATATTGGAAAGACTCCAACAGAAGGCCACAGAGTTTGTGAAGGGACTCGAGAACCTCTCCTATGAGGAAAGGCTGAGAGAGCTGGGACCATTCAACCTAGAGAAGTGGAGGTTCAGGAGGAATCTTATCAATGTGTATAAATACCTGAAGGGAAGATGTAAAGAGGACAGAGACAGGCTCTTTTCAGTTGTACCCAGTGCCAGCACAAGAAGCAATGGGCACAACCTGGAAGCACTTCTTTGTTATGTGGATGATGGAGCACTGGCACAGGTTGCCCAGAAAGGTTGTGGAGTGTCCCTCCTTGAAGATCTTCAAAAGCCACCCAGACATGGAACTGGTCAACCTTCTTTAAGTAACCCCGCTTGAGCAAATGGGTTGGACCAGATAACCTCTAGAGATTCCTTCCAGCCTCAGCCATTCTGTGATTCTGTGATACTGTCTTGTTGAACTTAGGAGCTTTGCATTCCAACCTGTACTCCTCCAGAGGTGAGAAATCCTGCTGTAATTTGTCTCACATAAATTATTGACTTTCATCAAATTTTCATCATAATTTGAGTTTGTCTTTCTATTTCACCTACCCTTTTTACATTGGAAGTGTAGCTCTTACTAAACAAGCTTCTATGGCACAAAGCTTTTTATTTTTTTATTAAAAAAATAATAATAATAAAAAAGTGTTCCTTGCTGTACAGGTATGGCATAACAGGAAATAGTGCAATTAAATCAAAGCTGAGATAATCTGAAGTTCCACTGACATATATCTGCACATAACTTCAATGTGACTTATGTGCAAAGATAATGAATTCTCTAATGCAAATTTACACAGGGGGGTCAAATAAGGAAGTTCTTTGTATTTGACAGTACACTGAGTATTAGGTATTTGTCACAAAATAAATAATTCATCGTGCATAGCCACTTGCTATGTAAATGATAGTCTATGTATATTAAAGCATTTAGCACTTAGAATAAAATGGACAGCTGAGGCCAAATGAATATCTCTCAGGACACATTAACATTACAGTTCTCTGTGAGTTTTTAACTCTTTGCACTTCTAAGGGCTGTCATGAGGACATTAATTCATTAATTGAATAAGTCACTGAGTTAATTCTAATGCAGGCAGAACCACAAACACACACACACAAAAAAAAAAAAAAAAAAAGAAAAAAAAATAATAATAATTTGAAGCAGCACATTCATTTCAGGGTCTACTTTCCCCATTTTTAATATTTCTCATATCCCTAGCTTAATTTGGATCCAATTCAATTTAGAAAAAAAAAAAAAAAAAAAAAAAAAATTAAAATATTTTCAAAATATCAAGCAGATGACAATCAAAACATAATTAAAAAATAATAATAATAACATAAACCTGGATTTGGGCAGAATTTGAGTCTCAGTTCTAGCACTGAATTCTATGTAAATTTAGGACTATCATTTAACACATTTTTTCATTTCAGCTGTCTAATAGACAGCTCTCTTGTGTTCACTCAGACTGGTGGTGCACTTTAAAAAAAGAATGAACATTCACACAGCAAAGAATAGCCACACAAGTTGATGAGTTAAAGGGCTAAAGGATATCTCCAGCCAATATGGAGAGGGTAAATTGGAGAGCACACTCTTAGTCCTTTCTACCTAGCCCTGAAGAAATTTCATTGAAAGATAAAACAGACAGAAGCTGTTTGAACTTTCTGTATGCATCTTCTGCAGTTAGAAATCCTACTAGAATCAAATCTCCTATTTGTAGCTGTAAATCCAAGGAAATTCCACCAAACTCAGCAGAGTTGCCTGAGACCTATGGTCAGGTTTAAACTCAGCACCTTCTTTCCACTAGAACTGATATAGATGCAGCTTATTATAGTATTCAATGGCTATTACTGAGCATGGAATAAACGATACTGGACCTAATTTACTGATCTAGCTACTCCATATATCTCAATTATCTTTTACTCAGTGGTTTCAGGATGCCTATATGATACCCCTGCCAACAACCTAAGCTTTTCTAGGACTAATTTAACATCTATAGATCAGTTTATACAGAAATATGGTATAATATACAGAGAAGTCATTTAAAAATAAAGGTTTAGCATCTGTGGTCATCGCTGTTGTAACAGCACAAAATCTAAGTTATAATAAAATAGATTAAACAGATGAATAGCAAAGAAAGATGGCTAAAAGTCTAACATTTTAATCATTTGCAAAATGTGTCTGTTCCCATGTTAACCTCCTAAAGCCCAAGACAGCATGAATTGTTAGTTTTAGTACTACATACCAACATTTATTCTGAATTTAATTTATGTTATAATGATACTAGTTATCATAAAATGAGATCCCTGCTGAATTCAGCTTTGACATAAGGCAATAGAATTTTAAGAAATATACCTATTTGTGTCCTGGATTTCCAAAATCTTAGTTCAGCAGAAAAATTGTTAGCATAACCAGCATTTGACCTCAACACTTTTTCATACAATTCTGCAAAACAAAAGAAAGTGGAGGATAGTTAGTGTTAGATTAGCAAAAATATCTTAATCTTTTTTTGTTTGTTTATCAAAATTAGAAGTTTAGTGGTTGAGAAGCTAGAGGTTCGTTTATAAATAAAAAGAAAGACCTTTGTCCTTGTAACTCCTAGTCATTTGAGCTTTCTAGCATATATCACAGACACCTGAGGAAGCATTACTCTGGTTGGCAAATCTGTCTAGCACAGTACAAACTTCTGGAAACTGAAGTTTGAACCTCAGATAACTATACTGGGACAATAATGTACAGCACCAGGCTCTAACTAGGAATCTGGGCTTTGCTATTGAAGTCAGGCAGAAAACAAGTTAAATGTTGCTTTATTCTGAAGCTAACACAAATAGATGTGGTATTCCATTTCACTGTCAATATACCCTTAGCTACCCGGCTGGTTTGCCTTATTCAGAGCTGTAAGCAGTGTGCCACATTTGAAGTCAGAAAGGAAACCTGTCAGAGGCTGTAAGGGTAGAGAGGAAGAAGAAAGGGGGTTATCTGTGGGTCCAGTTAGGGTCATTTAAACACAATTCAGTTGATCATTACAATATTATTTTCTTCCTCACTGAATCAAAAATGTCTGTCTGCAATCCAGTAAGCTCTGCACAGTCAACAGTATACAAAGAGGACCTTAGACCTCTTCCGCAATAATTCTAGTCCTAGTGGATTCTATTCTCATTGGTTTTGCTCTCAAACTCACATTTGTAATATAGTGACAGCTGGCTCAGTGCTTTTTTATGTCATTAAAATCCAATGTTTTAAGATAGTAAGTTGTGAGAAGACAAGACAGTGTTTTAAACAAGGAAGATAGAAAGTGTACCAAAATCTCAGTTGAAAGGCTTTTCTCTGTGAGATAACCTGTCCTTCAAAGCAATAAGTAAAGGGCACTAATCGGAGGCATGAAGTGGGCATGCTGTTTCCATGTGCAAGACAGTTTGGAGAGCTATCAAAATAAAGAAGGCCAGTGGTTTTTCAGTGTCACCAGTCCCAACTGAAACTGATGGTTTGCTGAAATTAATGTCTGCAGCATACAAACACAGTGCCCTTCCAGCGGCGCATGAATCACATGATGCCTCTACCTGTAGATGAGAGCTGTTTCTAGCTCTCATGGTGACATGGGAAGACACTAGGAACAGATCAAAATTGTGAATTAAGGAAGAGACAGTTCAGTCAAGAGTAATCTGAACACTAGGTTAGTGGGATACTGGTCAAATATTGATTTTTTTTTTTTTTCTCTCCCTGTCTCTTTCTCTTCTGTACTCCTGCAGAATGTGCAGCTTCTCTGCAGATGGAGAGCTCATTGTCTCGCTCATGATCTGCTCTCTCCCCTGACTTTCTTCCTCTGAGATTGCACCTTTCTCTATATGCAGTTGTCAAGGTCAAAAAGAACATGAGAAACATAATGTTCTTCCAAGTGTTTTTCCTAAAATGTTTATTCACTTGATGTGCTATTGTTAAAGACTGCACAACTGTAGAAGTAGGTACATGCAGTGAATGAATAGTACAAGCAGTATACTGAGTTTTCAAATCTATCTTTATTTCAACTTGAATGAGATATTGCTCAATAAAAGAAAAATCTGAAATGAATAACTGGAAATTGATTTAGATCAATCAAAACATTTCATTTTGATTAAATTAGTCTTGCTATATGATTTTGATTTATTTCAAAATACAGAGGAGTAATATGTGTAATAATAGAATAAAAGTTTAGTTATTTCAAATAAGAAATTAAACCATCTTATCCTAAGAATGTTAAAAATCAGCATTCATCTGTGCAAAAATAGTTAATTGCATGTACATACTTCTACAAGGCATTTCATTTTCAGTGAAAATGTATTTGCAAGTTCTGATCAATGCTAAACAGACAATGCTTTTACAGAAGAAAATAAATAAATAAATAAATAAATAAATAAATAAATAAATAAAAAGTGAAGGAAACCAACATTAATTAAAAGCATATATGTGGTTTCCATTCTTGCACTCATGTATTAATTTTATTTCTTGTCTGATTCAAAGACCTTGGAAATTAATGGAGAGGTTCCTCAAAACACTTACCAGGGCATCAAATGTTGGGCCAAGCACAAGGCAGCTTATGTGCTTCCTCATATAACACTCCTTCCATGAACCTGCGTGTTAATTCATGGGTTAGCAATTCTGAGGTCTCTATTGACAATCAATCAGTGCTGCAAACTGTGAGGTGTTTATTGTGATGTGCAAAGCTTCGGCAAAAATATTTCCTAACCTATTTTACTTATGAAAGGTACTGGAGTTCTTGATCCCAAGAGCCTGCAGCACTAATCATCTTCTCCCATAATACACTCTTTCCCTTTCTTTCTCCCTTTGATTACCTCTGAAGTCTGTTTTGATATTGTTCATTATTCATTATTATTTTATTATTTGTTATTCATTTTTTAGTTTGGTCTTGCTATTTGTTTTTCTTCTTTGCTATTTCTTTATTTGTTTTCATTCTCTTTCACAATATTTTTCCTTTTGCTATTGTTTTTTTTTTTATTAGTTGCAGTGAAATTTTATCTCTACATATCATGTAGTTTATTTTTTTTTCATTATTTCTCGTGTTTGTGTTACATAGCCACCACTGCTAAGCCTCAAAAAGTCTCATAATGGCAGCTCTTATCAATACAGCACCACTGAATTCCACAGGTAATGCTTTATTAAATGTTACACTGAAATCTTACACAGTAGGCAGCATAAAATCATTTCCAGCTTGAATATTTTTGAGGATTGTTGTGATTTAACCCTGTCAGGCAGCTAAGTACCACATAGCCATTTGCTCAGTCTTCCCAAGTGGGATGGGAGAGAGAATCAGAGAAGTAAAAGTGTGAGAGCTCATGGGCTGCGAAAAAAACAGTTTACTCAGTAAACGAAAGCTGCATGCTCAAGGAAAGTAAAACAAAACAAGGAATGAATTCACTACTTCCCATTAGCAGGTACATATTCAGCCGTTTCCAGGAAAACAGAGCTCAGCACACATAGCAGTTTCTTGTGAAGACAAATACAATCAGTTTGAATGTCCCCCCCTTCCTCCTTCTTTACCCCAGCTTTTATTTTTCAGCATGACACTATAGGGTATGGGACATTCCTTTGGCCACTTTGGGTCAGCTGTCCTAGCTGTGTCTCCTCCCAGCTTCTGGTGTATCCCCAGCCTCCTTGCTGGCAGGGCAGCACAAGAAGCTGAAAAGTTCTTGGCTCTGTGTAAGCCCTGCTCTGCAACAACTGAAAACATCCATTTGTTACCACCAATGTTTTAATCACAAGTCCAAAACACAATATCCTGTGATCCTCTATGACGAAAATTAACTCTTTCCCAGACAAAACTATGACAAGAATCAAGATGATAAGTGGAATGTCCCAACAGAGTACTCACCATTTAGAATTTAATCCACAAGGAACCAACAGGTGTGCTTTGGTGTCATTGAATGTTTGCCCAAGGGTTATATGAAAGCCTGAAGCTAAGACACATAAATGGGTCATAAAGAACATAACACATAAAGGTCTTATAACACAGCCTAAACTGTCTGTTTTGTAGGGACTTTATGTTATTAATAGAAGCTAATGGTAAGTAAAAATAATGTATGGGGAATGTGTACATAAGAGCCTTACTTCCTTTGTGGCTCTCTCCTATAAAACCATTCAGGAAATGTCACTACATGCTGTTTTTCTTTTAAAAAGTATACGTGAGTGATCTCTCATCTCTTCTTTTATCTGTGGAATATTTAGATATGTAATATAAAAAGGATTTGTAAAACAAATAATGGCTCCCTGCACTCTGGATTTCTCCAGTCAGAACAAACACAATGTTATTCATTTCATAATCTAGTCTATATTTCAGATATGAAAGTCCAAAGTGAGTTAATATTTTCTTGAGCAAAGCTATCAAGCAGACAAACACTATAAAAATGTTATATGGTCTTTCCTTCATATTGTAGTAGAGTAGATCTTTGATCCTCATATCCACAATTTTAGAAACTTAAAGGATAGAAAAGATCTACCATTTCTTTAATTATAATGGGCAGTTTTGTGAACTGTGTAATGTTCTTTACATGAATAGTCAAGATTTTCAAGGCAAAATAATAATAAGATTTGTGCCTCTCTTTTGTGTTAATAATAATCTCTCAGAAGGTCTGTGCTCCACCGCAAGTGTGCTTTTCACTCTAAAACTCTTAAAAAAATTGTTCAGAAGTTATCTCCTGGAACAGTTTCCTTTCTCTCCCTTCTTCCATTCCCCTTTGGAGCCTTGAATAAGCAGGTCAAGCCCAATGCTCTCAAGTTGGATCAGTGCTATTACAGGAGTGTGGACTTAGCATGTTATATTTGACATTCAGGGTAGGAATCCCCATGGTGCATCTAACTCTTATTAAAAATAAATAAATAAATACATAAAACAGGGTTCTTCATTGTCTGTCACTTTTAGCATTGACATGCAAAAGACAAAACCCTTAAGGCCCAACTATTCTATGCCACATAAAGAAACAGAGGTTGAATCCTATCCCTAACTGAATTCCCCTAGAACACAATGGGACTATGTTTTTAGCCAACACTGTGGAGAAGGTGTTACGTACCAAGGCCTGAAATTGCTCACAAGATGTACTTTTGCACCAGAGGCATGCATTGTACCATTCTGTAAACCTTATTTAACATAAAGGCCTCGTTTCATATATTTTGGACACTTCTAAAGTTCTAAAACTTGTCTTTATGGGACCCACAGCAAAAATACATTGAATACATGATGTGAAGAACAACTCTTATAGACTTTGCTGAGATTGAAGCCTAGAGAACTATATTGATGCCTAACCGATTCTTACAGTGAGAGCCCATCAGTTTCAGATTACGTGTCTGTTACTACTACTCTATGAAATTACTTTTGTTTTTCATTCTCTTTAATGTTAAATTCTGCAGTTATTCCCACGTGACCAAATCTTAACTAATCAAAATTATTTAAAAAAAAAAAAAAAAAAAAAAAAAAAAAAAAAAAAAAAAAAAAAAAAAAAGGATTCTATTACTTTCAGCTAAATAATTTTCCTTTAAAATTAAAAAAAAAAAATCACATATACTGGAGAGGGGGAGTAGTATATATATAAACCCTTCTCTTTTCTTCTAGTATCATGAGGTAAATTGCTCAATAAATCAATTTTTATGGATGCTGTTGACTTGCAACATTTGCCGCTTTTAAAAATTAATAGCTGAAATAATGAACATTCTCAAAAACACTCTGAACAGCCAGCTTGATTAATTCCTTGAAATGAAAAGCAGATGACAGGTGCAATATTCCGAGTTGTAATTTTCTGCAGCCTGATCAGACTAAAATCTAAACTTATTCCACTAACAAAAGTTTGCTTGCTTTGGTCTTAATTTGTGGAAAAATAAATAAACTGAAGTCCTATATTGTGCTTTGCCTAGACATGCATATGCACACATCAGTAAAATATTCCTTCCTGTGAAATTAAATAAAGTTGAATTTTTCAGTAAATATTATTTTAAAGGGGTAATATCACTGCACAGCACAAGTGTCATCGTTTCATATTAATATTGCATTATTGTCAAACTGATAAGACATTCCTGGGCATAAGTAATGTGCACTGCATTTTGAACATTTTCTAAATTGTGGTCCACATCCCAAAGTGATGTAACCAGAAGTAGCTGTTCTGAACGAAAAGCAGTTACACAGCTTCACATCAGGATTTTCATTCACCCCTTTCTCTGTGTCCCATTATTTGTTGTCCCTTAATTAATTAATTCATGGGCAAGAATTAAAGAAAAAAAAAAACCTGTTAACCATTTCTCTTTCTGACTTTTTTTTTTTCCTAGAGCTAGAATTAAATAAGTCAGATGTCTACAGTCAGAAATATTTGTGACGTAATTCATTTTACATTTATATATATATATATATATATATATATATATGTATGTATAGTGTGTCAGGTAAACATTAACAGATTATTTTTTTAGATTTACATAAAATTAAAATATCCGAAATGTAATGCTATTCTATATTCCTTATGTCCCTCCTTTTTGTTGCTAACTGATATATGGGTCTGAATTGAGACAGATGCCTGAAATCATGGTTAATGGGGCTGCATGAGGTATCTAGATAATCCAAGTGACCTAAACCTGCATCATAAGACTTGGATACACATAAAAGCCCCACTTTCAATCAACAAATCTCATCAGTCACTCAGCAGTACGCATTGTCTGTTGCAAACAGATATTTTAATTTTAACATTTGTGAAAAGAAAAAAAAAAAATTGAAAAATAAATAAATGTGTTTTCAGTCTGAATGTAATGTCAATAGTCTTTATTTTCTTTCATGAGTTTGGGTTCGACTGTTTCTCTTTTTTGCATATGGAAGTTTTTCCTTCATCATTCACAAGTCTTCTCAGCTGACCGACGATTTTAAGTGTTACTGTGTGAGGGAAGTGTGGAAACAACTGTTGTTCTATGTCCGGTCAGACGTTAAAGTAAATAATACTATTAAAAAATATGTGAGTTAGACTGTCTGAAGGAAACTGGTGAAAATTTCAGCAGGCAGATGGGAATGTCACTTACATTGTCATTGAAGTCTTCCAAGATAATAGATATTACTGTCTTGATAATCATATTAGATAGCTTCTCTATCAGCAGCTCTTGGAACTGTTAGGTGTCTGGGGGGTTTATAGTTTAACAAGATGTGAAGGCTGGTCTTTCCTGTAGTCTTACTAAATAAAGGAAACACTCGAGGGATTGCTTCAACAGAATTCATTACATTTCTTAAATATACAGTGGATTTACAGAGAGTTATTTAATAAAACCATGCAATCTGTTTGTCAGATATGTCAAAGAGAAATTAATCTAAAAAAGGTAAGTATTTTTACTGCAACATGTAGATAAATTTTCAGATAAGACTTTTAAATGTATACACAATCTATGAAAACAAGGTTTCAAAGGATAGAGGAACATGTAGCAGAACACAATGGGCTTAGAAATATGACTCTGGAGACAAATCCTAAGCTTATCAGGCATAAAGAAGCAAGAAAACAAACATCTATATAACAGTTAGACAAAGTGAGAAATATGAAGGTTTGCTCTGAGCTCAGCTCTCATCAAGGCATGCCTCTTTGTTCAACTAAAATTACATTATGTCCCTGGAGGACTAGCTCATCTTTCTGAAAACAGAGAAGCATCAAGGTCTTTAGCATCTGTCAATATATTCTTGCTAAGGGCTAAATTATGGCTCTGTTTGGCAAAGATGAAGACTGAGGGATTATCAAGTTCTTAAAGCCATTTTACAAGCAGCATCAGGCTTCACAGAGTAAGGTGCTTTTCAATGCTTCTTGGCTTGACTGGAGAAAGTAATAGGGAAAAAAAATGCAATATTGAAATACTGTGCATGGTATCTTCCTCTCAGATACAGACTAATTAAGTAGACACAAAACTAGTCCAGAAGTCTGGCCTCATCCACATCTCAGGAACATCTGCAGTCATGATTGTTCACTTCTTTTACATCACTATTGTGCATGAGTAGCAGAGATGAATTTTAGCTTGATGCCATATGTACATATATAAAGACTGTGTTTTCACTTCATCTTAAATACACAGAAACTGTATTAATTATATGAATTTACTACCCAAAATTAGTCTGTATTTCTTAGGTTATGACATTCATTTTCATGGTTGTAGGAGGAACCCAACAGATCTCAAAATCAGACCACAAGGCAAATCCCTGAAAATAGCACAAATAAATTAAAGCAAATTGGCAGCAGTGCTAGGAAAATGTCTCTGAGCACAATAATAGTGTGTTAAAGTTCAATAGCGATGTCAGTAGGAAGATGTCAGAGTCAAATTAAATTACATAAATAATAATTAAAAAAAAAAATACTTATTCAATCTTTAAATCAATCTTTAAATTCTGCTCCTTGATTCAGACTAAGCCCGTTTGCATCTGTAAAATGTTGTCTCCAGATTTATTAAAAATTCTGGATGGATATTATTTTATCATTTCATGATTAATTATGGATAGATCTGAGCACCAGGAATCTACTCTTAATAAGTCACTTGGGCCATGAGAAAAGAGAACCTATCCCAGAATAACCAGCTGTCAGCTTCGCTGGAATCATATACTTCACAGAACCAACTTAAGGCAAAACAACATGAGGATGGAGGAAATGTTAAGGAGACTACAACACTGTCTATTTCACATCTTAATTGCTTGAGCTATTAAACAAACACATCTGGTGTTGATGTCTCTTGAATACTGTACTTGCTATGTATCACATATGTCTCCTTATTAATGCTTTTATGAGCTGCTCGTTTGGGGCTTGCTTTTGGATTTTTTTCTGTTTTTGTTGTTGTTTAATCTACTAATGCAAAACTTATTTATCTGTTTGGTAATGTTCATTTTATTTTGTTTTTACCCTCAGCCTTTTGGGCTTTGCATATTGCATTGTATCTCCATTCCACTTCTACCATATCTCCTTACCCTGCTTGTCCAAGAGAAATTAGCAAAATTAAATAAAGAAAATTCCACTTCTGGCAGGCATTAATTTGTTAGAGTGAGTTAAAGAAGACAAGTTTGCAAAATTTCATCACAGAACCAAATAATTGTTAAAAAAAAAAAAAAAAAAAAAAAAAAAAAAAAGATGCTGCTTCCTATTTGTTCAATAATGTTTTTATATATTTCAAGCTTTATGAAAGATTGATTTGATAAAAATATCCTTTGAGGATTGTGACCTTGAATTGCCTTTTGTGGAGGAATTTGATGGGTCTAACCTAAAAAGAAATTGAAACAGAGACTATGGAGGGTTTGTATTTGAAAGGGGATAAAATTGTGCAGACATGCAGAATAAGCACTATTGATAAACTTGTTTCTAAGTGTTACAGGCTGCAAAAGGCACTTCCACTTGGTTTCTTGAAAATATCCTATCTTCCCCATCCTTAAAATATGTAAAATAGGTAGGAAAATTACAAGTACCATACAAGGGCAGAGACTTATAATTACTTAGAGGTCAATGATACTATAAATGCACAGTCCTATGTTGTTATCTGAAAACATAAATGTGCCAAATTGCAAAAGGTACTTTGGGTAACAGAGCTAAATATTCTTCTTTATTCCTCTATGTGAAATAAGCCATGAGGAACTGCAGTTCCCTCAAGAATGGGATGGCCATTTATTCATATGAATGGGGAAAGTTTCTTATTTTCCCATAAAAATATAGTGCATTACCATCATTCAAAGTACATTGGATAAAATGAGCAAGCAGTAGGTTGTATTTTCTTCTTCCTCATACACACCAATGATCTTCTGTAAACAATATAGCCTGTCATGTTTGCTCTGAAACATAGAATATTCACCTATGCAAGTGTATGCATAGATGGGGCAGAAGGCTGTCTTGGCTGTCCAGAGATCTTCTTCTGGAGTTTATGCACAAAAAGAAAGTGTATGGCTGCTGGAAACAGGGTCAGGCAGCATGGAAAGACTACAGGGATGTTGTTCTATAAAATATACAAATCTTCTGTTAAACTTTATAGTGATACAATAAATTAGTTACTCAAGATTTTTGAAAATCAGAGTTATTTCTTCCTTCAATCCAAATATACTTCTTATAAATATTTTAGTGAGTTTATTTATTTATTTTTCCTTCTGCAAAGTAGCTATAAAAGCAAGATACATATGAAAGTTATTGTAATTTTAAGTTTTGTTTTGTTTTCCAAAACATGCTTTCTAATATAGCTAAACTATGGATTATTCATTTTGAGATTAATAATTGTATTCAGCCTAGTAAACTAAACTTTGATGTAATGAGCTTTCAGGTTGAAATATTTACTTCAACTACCATATGACCTTTCCTATCCTTTATTATACACTGACAATGTTTGCATCATTAAAGGTTTGATTGTATCTGTATCAAAGTACATTTTATATTAGTACATTTAGTTCAGGAGTATAACTTACATTGCTATGTTCATTCTACTATATTTGTTTATTCAGTGGTATTTGCTAATCTTTGTGTCATTCAGAATGGGCTTATATTGGTGCCAAATAAAAGCAAAAAAAAAAAAAAAAAAATATTTAGTCCCTTATTAGTTCAAAAGCTAACAAGCAGCTTATAAATCTAAATCTAAATTCCCTAATTAATTTATAATAATGTATTTTTTCAGTTACCCCTGAAACCAAGGCTCCAAAAGAAAAGCCTGAGTATGACTGTACTTCCTGGTTACAGAAAAAAGCTAGAAAACAAACAATATATAATACTTTTCATAGTAATAATGAGTGATTATTACATCACTACATTTTTTGCCTGTACAAAGTCTAACAGAATCTGTAATGCTAGTTACCTGTATAAACTATTTTCAATACCTAGAGATATGAAACCGCATAGGATTGGCAGTTCTTTTTTTTTTTTTTTCTCCTATAAGCACTGTTTCATGAACTGTTTATCTGATAGTTTATTGTAGTTGTGAGAATTATCTAAAAGAAGTACACTACTTTAATTTGAGTACTCTCTCCTACATCTTTGCATCATTTTCTAAGACATTGGTTCAACAAGGCTTGCTGTAAACTATTTGTCTTCTCCAAATCAGTGAACTTTTTAATGGTTTTAGTCCTAAAATCTATATGGCTGATGAAGAAAAATCTTCAGTGTTTCTAAAATTAATCTAGTCCAACCATTTATAAATTTATTTGCAACAGCTATTATGAAGGTTAACAAAAAATACTTGTACATTGTGCAAATTATCATTTATTGAAAGAATTAAGAAAATGTTGGAGGGGAAGTTAGGAAAGAAATGAGCAAGAAAATAAAGTTAGGAAAAATTAGGAAAAATTTTCTAATGAGAAAATGAGCAATAAAAATAACTCGGGCCATTATATCCTGCCTAATTAAGGACTGATAGGTAAGACTGCTCTGGCGAGGGGATTAGACTAGATGATCTTTCAAGGTCTCTTCCAATCCCTAACATTATGTGATTCTGTGATTCTGTGACTTACCCAGTCAATTCCATTAGCAGCAAGGGTAGACTTTCTGAATGAAAAACTATTTAGTTCAGATTAATTATGTACCACACACAACAAAATTCATAGAAAATATTATTGGTAGTATTTTGAGATAATTAAGAATATGTTTGTGAGGAGTCTAAAATTTATGTGATATAATGTGATGAGTGTTAGTATTGTTAGTATTTACTAATAAGAAATGAATCAAAAGAGAAATGGCGTAAGAACATTCCAAGAATAGTGTTGTGTCAGTTCACTCCAGTACATATAGTACATATACAAAGTGTAGTACAACTACAAAGAAACCACAATAGATGGACAAACTCAGGAAGCCAAGTAGTTCATCAACCTAGACTGTGGTAGGATCAAAGGCACGTCTAGACTGTTTTTAGAAAACACCTGTGAGAAGGATTTCAACTTTCTGCATAATCCACAGTACTTTGGAGACTGAACACTTACAGCAAAAAGCCCCCTGCTGTGTTTATAATCAGTTTCAGTATATTTGAAGCCATTCTTCTCTTCTTCTCCTCTCTATAGATGACATTATATTCCTTCAACAGTTTCTCAGAGGCAATGTTTTCTAAGTCTCTACATATTTCTGATACTTTTTTTTTTCAAGATAATCTCCTAAATCATGATGGAAAAAATGAAACACAAAATAGAATACACTGAATAAACATAGAGGGAAATTTAAAAATTACTTTCTATGTATTATATATTACACAATGATAAACAAATGCTAACATGATACTTACTTATCTTTACAATAAGATCATAATATGAAATGTAATGTACTCTATTACACTATACATTTAAAGCAGGGTCATTTTGTAGTTTTGCAATAGAGGTATGACTCCCAACTACTCTACATCAAACTGGTCTTCAATTAATTTATTTTCAAATGTTTTGGATAGTTGTCTTTTCATTACTACCCTCTCCAATTTTGATTCCACCCTCAATAGTCCCTAGTTTTGAAAATGTTCATCCAACTGCCATTATTTGTAATCCACAAAGTATAGTCTGTTCTGCTGACATAGCTATTAAACTAAAATACTGAATAACATCACACTCAAATAACCACCTATAAACAAGATTCTCTCCTTCTTCTCCTAATTTTTTTTTTCCTTTTTTTATTTTTTTTTTTTTTAAAAAGTGCTGTTTTTGTCCTTCTCCAGTCTTACAGGACTCTGCTTGTCCTCTCAGAGTTCTTGAACATAATTACTAATGGTTCAAAGACAGTTCTGGCTTAGTTAATTTCATCAGATCCTGACAACTTCACTACTTCTAAGTTATTTAATATTCTTTGACCTGTCCTTTGCATGTTCTGACCTCTCTCCCTACCTTTTGTTAAAATTAATTATGTTTAAAATTAGCCGTTAAAATGTAATATGCAAAAATCACCTTTGTGTTCATACAAATACTGCATGAAGAAAAGCAAGACTTTGAAAAACAGGGGTTTTAAGCTAATTTAATTCAACAAAAAGGTCATACTGACAGCTGCAGCAACCAAAACCCAATCCCAGTAGGGATACAGATAATGTAAGCTTCCTCACACTTCCCAATCCACCTATTAGTTCAATATACTGTGAGAGGATGAGGTTAAAAGGGCCACTCAGTCTTATGGGCTTGTTTTCTTGATTTCTGCAGAACATTGTCAATGTGTACTAGAAGATTAATTGCTTTTTGCATCATGGACATTCAGTCGTGAAAAAAAAATGGTTTTAAACCATCAATTAATTTCCTATATGCTTCCCAAAGAAGTGACTAATACTAAACTGCCACCAAGGGCTATGTTTAAAATGGTATTTTGTATATGAGCATTTTAGAACAATGAGGAATTAGACAAGAATATATCAATCATCTCTATCATCTTCATAAAGAAAAACTTCAATATAAATTTAGTCAGGTCAATTCTTTTGTCAGGCCTGTCTTCTTTCAGTTGATTGCATAGCCTCTGGTTTATAGCTGTATGGTGTCATACAGCTGAGAAGAACCAAATTGATTCTCCCTTTTAGTATAGTACTCTATATAGAAGTTATTAGCTTTTAAAGCAGGACCATCATTGGTCTAATGGACCTAACTGTACACTGCAACTAATACACTACATAGAACCTTTGATCTAGTTCTTCTACAAGGGTGGGAACTCTGTTAAATTTAATGGGATCTGTACTTATCTTTGCAGGTCATCTTCAATTTATTACTACCAAAGCAAATCTTTTAGGAGCACCATCATTTACCTCCACTAGGTTAAGTATATCCATCAAGTCCTCAATCTATTTATCATTATTATCAGGGAAGTCATCACTCTTCAGACCACTGTAAGTATTAATTTCCTACATATTAGGACATAAAATCTATATTATCCATAAAACTCAGAAGTGCTACAAGAACAAAACAATTTGTGTTCTTAATTTTTCCCTTTAAAGAACCTTTTAATGAAACTTAATGAGTTTGAAAGACATGAGTAACTTACTCAGAAATGATATCATCTATTCTCAACTCAGTGAGTGCCAGTAACTCCTTTTAATGTCAGTAAAAGTTATGTGCATGCATTTATAATAGAATGTACCCCCACAATGCAGGTTAAAAGATTTCGTAGAAACTGCAGGTTGATATACTCATTTTCAGTAATTAATATTACTTGAGATATGAAAAAGGTACTTAGGCTGGTTGTCAACAAATACTAGTAACAAAATAGACTCAGCCAAACAAACAAACAAAAACTGAAAAGGAAAAAGACTAATCTTTCAATTAAATTGTTTAATCCAATTTCTTTTTATAAATTTCAATGTTCATATTTATTTATTTTCAAACAATGAACTCTTAAGGTGGTTACCATTTAAAGGTCAAGAGTTGCCATGTCATACAATCTGTTACTCCACTGCAAATTGCTAGCTTAAACATTGCAGCTATAATGGGGTGGTAGTTTAGTATTAGATGTAAACAATGACTATAAAATATAGATGAGCACAAACCACTGAAAAACTAAATAAAGCAGAGACTAGGATATTCGTAATTAGAACCACATAAATTCAGTCAATTAATTTATTTCCCTGTGATGAATTGAGCCTATCCCTATGCTCCTTCCCTTGGGGATACTTCATATTTTCTGCCCTCATTCCAAAGTTTGAGGATAGCTTAGGAAAGCTTCATACATAGGAAAGGAAGGAGGATGGTTCCTCCTGTGCAATATATATTAGAAGACAAGGCTACTGTGACCCACATCAAGACAGCTGAGAGTAGGGATGTGAGAAAATATCCCAGGCAGACATATAGGAAGACCAAAAGGTCAAAGATGGGCAGCACCATATCAAGCATAAAAGTGTCAATAAACTGAGGGATTTATTCTCAGGAGACCAGTACAAGTTCCTCCTGTGGAGAGGATGATGTGATCAATCTGTGCACCTAACTAGGGTACTGTTGTCTTCATTATAGCTGTCAGTGTGAGGTGTGTAAGAAGAAAGTGATATAAACTTTTTTTAGTGGAAGAGCAGGTATGCTCTCAATTCTTTCTATTACACTGGATTTGTGGTGGGAGACGGAGGAGGTTATATATATGTAAATATTAATTTTTTTAAAAATCACCATATTCATTCAAGGGTTCATTCAGGCTTCAGTCAGCTAGCACCAAGTGGTCTTCAGAAAAGACAAGTGTCTAACCTGACTGACACCATATTTTGTGACTCATCCATGCCCTTATTTGACAGGAAACAAACAACTAGGTGTACTTCTGCAGAGATATTAAATAGAGATTGAAAAGCAAACACATTCTGTACCCCTCAGGCAAACACTGAGCACTAAGAGAAGCCAGCTTCAGTAGATTTGAAGACCCTGGGGATTTCTTCTTCCCAGACTGCTGCTCTTCCACATTTCCAGGTCTGATCAGAAGTAGAGCGGAGTGCATATTTCAACAATGCAAAGACACATGCACAAAATAAATAAAAATGTGGCTGGCCAGACAATAATACAAATAGGAGAGAAGGGCCTTTGCTGACACCCACATTAACACCAACAGCACTCACATCATGGAGAACACAGACAGCCCTTCCTTTCCAGCTGATGGACATTAAACAATTATAGTGATGATTAGGGCAATACCTTTACTTTTTCAATTCACTAGCTTGCTGTCATATGTGGATCCCTCAAATAATAGCATGGACTTTACATCTATCCAGTATCCATTCCAGGATCATAGAACAGATTGGGTTAAAGAGTTCCGCTCTCAGGCTAGTCCAGCTCTTTGAAGTTCACTAGGAAATATATCCAGACCCTGTTCTATAGAGTACACGGTTGCATAAAATCACAGAGTCAGAGAATCACAGAATAGTCTAGGTTGGAAGAGACCTCTAAGATCACCGAGTCCAGCCTCTGACTTAATGCTAACAAGTCCTCCACTAAACCATATCCCTAAGCTCTACATCTAGACGTCTGTTAAAGACCTCCAGGGATGGTGACTTAACCACTTCCCTGGGCAGCCTATTCCAGTGACTAGCAACCCTTTCAGTAAAGAAGTTTTTCCTAATATCCAACCTAAAAAATATACTTAGGAATAGATTAATGAGAAGACTACTGTGAGGAAGTGCAGGGTTCAGCCAGACAAACAAAAGGAACAGACAACAGCTTTCATGCAACAGGTCCATTCTATTCCTTCTCTCTTTTCCTATACTTGCTCCTCCCCATTCCACCTCAATCCCCTCCTTTTCCAGCATTATGTTCTTCCCCTGAACACTCTATAACAAATTTTGCATGCCTTCACAGTCCCATTCTAATATCCCATAACAAATTTCACACTGTCCTTCAAATTTCATGTTTGCCCTTTTCAGTAAGATTCTTCAATATCTTTCTTTCTTGTTTCCTTATCAAAGTTCTGAGTATCTGCAGGTCATATTGGAGTGACTCTTTCAACAACTTACCAACCCATGATCTAAACCCCTTGTTATTGTTTCTACTCTCTGGCTTTGTTTTTGTTTGTTTCAGAGTGTTTAATTTACATCTTTTCCCATCTCTTCAGTCTCTGAAAGCTAAATATCCATTAGCCAGATGTCCTTACAGACTTGATATTGTTGAATTCCAGTTACTAAGGTCTTCAATCTGTAGAGCAGTCCAGAGTATGGTGTGTAACTTTGGTCCATAGAAGATTGTAGTAATACTTGGTTATCCAGGTGGCTCTAGTTCATTAGAGCAATCCTTAGAGAAAGACTCATTTATTTCCATGCAAGAAACTTCATACTTGGACAGACTGAATATGATTCTAGGCTAAGAATAGAAACGAAGATTTTTCCCCTGTCCTGGTAAGACCTGCACACTAAAAGATCTACAGATAGGGACACTGGTGTCAATATAGACCACTGTGTAGCTGGTTTGAGTCTCAACACAGATCAACAGCTGAGGCATTAGTATACAGTGCAGCTGTAATGTTTTTTAAAATCAGAAGTCTGATTTTAAAGTTAGTACTTCAGTAAATCTATACAGGTGAACGGATAACAGAATAAATATGAAGAAAATAGAAATAATTGTGTCTGATTCTAAGAGATTACCAACATCACTGCCCTAACAAAAATTACTCTCTAGAACACTGTATTTTAGCCCAATCCACAAATATGTCTTCCTCTCTTTTGTATATCCCTGATTAAACAGAAAACAAAACACAAATACTAGTAGTTAACAACTGGTTTCTTTGTTTCCTTTACTTTACACAACTATGAAGCACTTAATGAGTTTCTAACTCTCTGCTTCTTTTCTCAGCTCCTGTAGCAGTCCACTTCTCAGAGATGCTTCTTAGCCCACAGGCTACCATGGGCTGTACTATTTCAGATATCTCTTTTCTCCTCTCTCTCACTCCTATTTATTTCTTTTCATTTTCTTTTTTTGAGAAGCCAATTTCCCTAAGATGACATTTTCATTTTATTGAAATAAATTAACATTAAATTAAAAGTAAAGAAAACTACTTTGTTCAGGAAAATTTAACAGAAAAAAAAAAAAAAAAAAATCCCTCTCATGTCCTTTTCAATTACTGTAATGTGTACTGTTCAGTAGTCATAAACTTCAATTGAATTTTTTTTATTTCTTAAAAAAATCCATAATTGTTTGCTTGCAATTTATTTTAATATGTAATCTTTTCTAAACAAACCATTCCTAACTCATCTTTTAAAAAAATCAACCCTTTACTATACCAGATAAGTCAATATCTTTTTCCTGGTAAAGTGACTGAACTGAGATATTTTGATTACTGAAACCAAAAGCTAGGTAATTGAGAACCAAACCACAATACTGAATAAAATGCTTGTCTATTTTTCCAGTTCTGCCATGATATACTTTTAGTTAATTTATACAAGGCCAAATAATTTGCCATTAATTCCTTGTTTTCACTTATATTTCTGTTAATGAATTATGTGATTAAATTTTGTTTATATGATAAGGAGTTGCTATAATTTAAAATGTATTATAATTCTTACAGAGATGTAAAAATTGAAGTAGCATTTAACCAATGAAGTGACTCTACATATCTCCATTTGAAGAAAAAAATAATCTTTGAGAGACTTAAAAAAAAAAAAAATAAAAAGCTATTACAAAATTGAACAAGCTATTTTTAAGACACAGAAAACATCAACAGAACCTTCAAATTCTGTAGAAAAAAATATTTTGTGGGTCTGTAAATCAGTTTGTCCATTTATTCAAGTATGATAAAATGGGTCTTATCATTCTGTTGTGTTGTGTTTTGTTTTGTTTTGTTTTGTTTTCATATAGATAAGGAGAAGTAATAACTAATATTTGTTTTCTAGCACACAAGCAAAAAAAAAATTAGATGCAACTATCTTTGCAACAAAGTGCCACCTAAAGTATGGGTTAACAAATTATGAGATAGCTATCAAAATTCAAACTACTTGATAGTGTAGGGCACAATTTTTCAGACATTGGTAATGTTCAAAACAAGAATTGATAATGGTCACTGGTAATAATCAAAACAAGAACATGAAAGGCTCAAAGTTCAGATGGACACCAGTGATGAGGGGACTGTATTGGAACTGGTATTATTTAACGTCTTTCTCAGTGACGTAGACAGTAGAATTGAATGCATCCTCAACTAGTTTGTGGATAATACCAAGCTGATATCCTTGAAGCACTGGAGAGAAGGAATGCCATCAAGGCTTGGCAATCTTGACAAGTTTGAAAGGTGGGCTCATGTCAACCTCATGAAGTTTAACAAGGCCAAGTGTAAGGTCCTGCACCTGGGTTGGGGCAATCCAAAACACTAATACAGGCTGTGGCACTGAGACTGAGTGGATTGAGAGCAGTCCTTTTCCTGAGGAATGCAGAGGTCTTGGTGGTGGATGAAAAACTGAACATGAGCCAAAAGTGTACACCTGCAGCCCAGAAAGCCAGCTGTATCCTTGGCTTCATCAAAAGAAATGTCACTAGCACGTCAAGGGAGGCAATTCTCTCCTTCTGCTCTGCACTTGTGAGACACCTCCTGGAATACTGTGTTCAGCTCTGGGGACCCTGGCACAAGCAAGGCATGGACCTTTTTGAGTGTGTGCAGAGGAGGTCCATGAAGATGATCAGAGGGCCTCTAAAGATAATCTGAGAGAGTTGGGGTTGTTCAGCCTAGAGAAGAGAGGGAGACCTCCATGGAGACCTTACAGTGGCCTTCCAGTACTTAAAGGGGGCCTAGAGAAAATCTGGGGAGGGACATTTTTCCAGGGAGTGTAGGGATAGGACAAAGGGTTTAGGTTTTAAGCTAAATGAGGGTAGATTTAGATTTGGTATTATGAGGAAATTTTTTGCTATGAAGACGATGTAATGGCATGGGTTGCCCAGGGAGGTTGTGGATTCCCCATACCTGGAAGTGTGTAAGGTCAGGTTGCATGGGGCTTTGAGCTACCTGATCTAGTGGAAGGTGTCCCTGAGAATGGGGTTTGAAACTAGATGATCTTTAAGATACCTTCCAACTCATTCAATCATTGTATGATTCTGATTCTATGATCTACAATTATTTCAATGGTATAGCAATGAAAAACAAGCAGACATCCCTACATTTCTATGTTTAAAGCACCACTGGACACAGAGAAAAAGAAGTCTCTTTCAATCAGTAAGGAAACCTTCAGCTCTAGGAGCTTAATAACTAATTATTAATAATTGCTAATTATTAATAACTTAATAAGTTATAACTTAATAACTTAATAATTAACTTAATAATTAACACATAATTACTTAATAATTAACACATTTTTTTCCTGTCATCAGCTCTCTTTCTGGTATTAAACTAGACTCTTCTTCTCACCTTCCCCTGGCCTTATCCCATCTTCTTTGCTACAGCAGACCAAGGAATGCAGGAAAATGTGGACTGCTAGAGGGGAGGAGACTTTATTCTTGTGTAGGAACAGAAATAGATATTTCTCATAGATGAGGTAACACTTTGTAGAGGGTGGACCAGAAACTAGAGAAATCACAACTCAAAGAAGAGGAGCTATGAAGAAAGGAAAAATTGTGAGAGAGCCCTGGATAACCCTGTACAAAATTTTGGTGCCCTTATTCACCTAACACCTCTTACTTCTGCTGAAATGAGATGCTCCCCTCTGTTCTCTCTTTCCTTCATCTAGGAAAGAGAATCTGTTCTGCCGCTGAGATAAAATTAAATATTGTCATCCTTACCACATGGAAATGAAGGCTTGAGACAGCTCTGATTCCCTTAAGAGACACCTAGATAGTCTTTTATTAACTTACATTGCAAGTAAAAAAAAAATCAGAATGTTTGTTCTTGTAGCTATTGATTATGATGAACTCCTCTTGTATGATGTTTTTCACTGAATAGTCCACCATCAATCAATGTATTTTCTGCATTGATTGTGGAATGGTTTATGACAGTTATGGCTGATTACTTGTCCTTAAACAAAATCTTTATTCATTAGCTTAACCTAATAATTATAGTAAGTGTCTACAATGACCTACTGTCTATTCTGTCTTTTCTGGAAAATGCTGAAGCATACTGTTCTCTTAGGGAGGCTTATCTAGACTTGCTGATGAGATGTTACCACCCTAATAACTATCACAACCTACTCAAAGATCAAGTAATTCACCAAGTAAAGCTATATAAATAACATTTTCACTCAAGTCTTCATTGTGATCCATTTGCTTATGGCCTGCTGAAGGTATATACATGTGCACCATATAGTGTGTTTGCTGTTGTTGCTGGTTTTGTTTCATTACAAATAGATGACAGGAAACAATATCAAGATTCTAAACGACTGAGTATATTAGACTGACTGCAGTTCTTTATGGTGGACTGCAAAGAAATATGGAACTTATTTTTTATTTTTCCCATAGTGTGTCAGTCTTTCCTCCCTTCTGGTATTATAGGTGAAGGCCATAAATGCAACAAGGTTTTATTAGTTAACACAGGGATGTAAACACATTAGAGAAAAGCGTATGA
This sequence comes from Heteronetta atricapilla, assembly GCA_011075105.1. Lineage (NCBI taxonomy): Eukaryota > Metazoa > Chordata > Aves > Anseriformes > Anatidae > Heteronetta > Heteronetta atricapilla. The sequence continues at coordinate 79,370,816 of CM021733.1, forward strand.
GGGAAAACAAGGATCTCTGTCCATATCAGACTGTTAGCATTATTTCAATCAAAGTAGCATAGAAACATCTTATTTTAGCCAAACTTAAACAGCTCATCCAGTTATTTTCACAATGCTGGAAGTGAGCTGGTTTAGTGTCAAGGACTGCAGCAAAACATACATCATTGTTGAAAAAGCCAGTTCATAAGAACCAGCCAGTGCTTCGAGCTTCTGTAAAACATGCTGAAACTATGGTCCAGTTACTCAGATGCAGAGAGGTAGAAAAATATATTTTTTTTAATGTCATATAAAAGAAAAGAATACCCTGCCAATAGCTTATATAATGCTTGATAGGGTCCATCCAAATGGAAATGGATGGTGGAATGGGCATGAAGCCACAAGAATTTGATTTATTGCCTTGGAAAGGTTCTTATATATCTATTAAGACTAACCAGTTGAAATAACCCAATTGACAAGATGAGGTTAAAGAACTGGCCTTTCTCTCAAAGACTTTCTTAAAAGTGACCAGGTTGCGAGGTCAACACTTAGACATCATAATAATGGATATTGTGGAAAAACTGAAACCAGAAAAGTTTCTGAAATGATAAAAAGAGTGTAGGGAGAGATGGGGAAGAGAGAAGAGTGAGCCAGAAGTGACCCAAACCTGTTCTTATCACACTAGTGTTGACGGAAAAAACACATGCAGGTAGTGTTTTCAATTTCCCTAGCATGCAATGTTATGCTGTATTAAATTACACAGTATTTTATTTTATTTATTTTATTTTTTCTGTTAAATAAAGATTTATGCTTTCAAATTTGGGCTGTGATCCTAAGAACTCAGAGGACATTTTACTGGTGTAAGTTTCCAAAGACACAAATGTACATTTCTAGTGTCAAACAGCATCTTTCATGACATTTTGAATTGAAATTTTTTGCCTTTACCTTTCACTCTACCCAAAATAGATTATTTATAAAAAAGTGAAAGCTTAAAAAAGTGAAAGCATAGTGCTTTAATTCTTAAATTTTCACACATAAGTATAAAATTGTTAAACTAAACCTGGAAACATGAAAACAATATAAACGAAAAGCTTTATCCATCTTATTATTGACATTATTGATTTTGTTTGCTGTACAAGGAAAAGATTCACTGTTGCATTGAGTTTCCCAGATAAAGTTAATCAGAATAATAGTATTCTATTTACAGATGTGTTTTCCTGGGTGCCAGCCAAGTTCCAACACCATGGTAGGTATTTTTTATTTGAACAATTTACTTATAGAGTCCAAGACCTCCAAGGCCTCCAGCCAAACTGCTACTCATCAGAACCAAAATCTGTGTTTTATGTGAGACTTTCCGCTGCTGAAGAACCCTAACAGTCTAAAAAACAGTCTAGCTGTTTTTCATCCCTTTTAACTCACACACACACACACACACACAAAAAAAGAAAAAAAAAAAAAAAAAAGAACACTTGGAAATGTGATTCTGTATCTCAAACCTTGGTCCAGTTGCTGCTGAAAATCTTGGTTTCCCTATTACATTCTGCCAATGTAGTCTATTAGCTGCCCATTATGAAACTGTGTTTTATCAATTCTCTTGTTCTTTCTGAAGTTCTGTTCTTTCTGAGTTCCGTTGATTTCTTTGTGTTATTAGTGAGTTTTATGTTAAAATAAATAAATAAATAGACCACACCTTCCCTCCTTCCAAATACAGACAACAAAACAACCAAAAAAAAAGCAACAACAATAATAACAACAAAAACACTGTCCTTCCCCTCTTCTCCAACTGCATACTTTCCTTTTGTGCCTATAGTTGTTTTGCTTCAGATCTCAGTTTGCAATTATGTTTTGGTAATTGTTTCACAGTATGTTGCTCGAGAGTGGCATATAATATACATGTCCCGTCAACACCTATAAATTCACTATTCTGGTGCTTAAGAAAAATTAAACACACTTGAAGAGTTATCTGCATTCTGTCAGTATTCAGTCTTTCTGAGCTGAGCAACAAGAAGAGGGCTTCTAAGTCAGCTAACATAGCTAAATGTCATTCTTCCACTGAAATCATACAAATAATTTATATGATTATTGGGAGACAGTAAATGCTACCAAAAGGCAATGGGCATTACTGTCTTTTGACAGCTGATGCAGGGTAGATTCAGACCTCCAAGTCACTGTCAAAAAATTCTCCATCATAACATTGTCATTTACATAAGTATTCAAGTCTCCCATAACATGTTTGAAAACCTCAGCTTAATAATAATAATAATAATAATAATAATAATAGTTTTCAATAAAAACCTGATATAATATTATGCAGCAGATTCCACAGTCCTTAAGCAGTTCAGCTGATGAAGTCCAATATGAAGTTTACACATGACTGCATACTCATAATCAAAAAACAGGCTTGCCTGGTACGGATTGGGGGATGGCATTTTGATTGTATGAGGGCTCCAATTTTTCATAAACTTGACAGTTAGGAGAAGGGAGATATGAGTAATGCAACTTAGGCTGATATGGCAACATCTGGAATACAGAGAGAGTCAGCAGCCTTTGGATGAGATTTACACCTCAAATAAAAGTAAAAGGGCTGAATAAATCAAATACACAGTGTTTAGAACTGGCAGGGGCATTGTAATCTTTCCCTTCCATAGCTTACTTGTCCTTTGTGGATGTGAATTAAACAACCTAAGGCGATATGAAGAAGCTGTGTGAGATAACCCTCCAAAAATCCCCTAACCTTTTCAGATTCAGTAAAGTAGATTTTGATAAGGGCTCTCCAGCTAGATATATACAAACAAGAAACAAATATTGCCTCCAGTGCTACATAATTGTTCTGACTAGCTGTACACTTACTCATTCCTCACAACTGCAGGGCCTTCTTTTATATGTGAAATTTAATACAACAAGTATTAGTGCTGTTCAGCACTTCAGAAGTCAAGGAGCAAACTTTTCTAATCAAGGAATTATGCTTCCAAACTGAAGACAAGAGTCTATGGTAGGAATACAAATGAACAAAATCTTACCGATGCCATAGAGAATGTGAAATTATTTGGCTGTGCCTGGGCATGGAAGCAAGAGATCAAGGATCATTTTTTTACATGAACCCCACCCATACTCTGATCCCGCATCACAGCAGAATATAGTTAAGATAAAATACCTCATAATAACATTAGTCTCAAAATCATTTCACCATATCTGCCTGGTTCTCACAGTCATGTATTTTCCATCTTTTATTATTATTATTATCCTTTAAAATGTCTGAATTGAGTATTACTCTTTCAAGTATTTTCTTAAAGGAAAATTCACATCCTCCCTAACCTTTTCACATTCAGTATTAGCTACATCCCAGTAATTATAGATGAAAGAACAGGTTCACCATATATTTTTTTTTTTTTTTTTATGTTTTTCTATACCATAGTCCTGAATAAGGTGTTGAGATCTAAGTGACAGAGAGCAAACATACAGTCTGCAGTCTACCTATGTGGACTGGCTGGGTTGTACGTGAAGCACTATAGTCTCTTTGCAACACATACTCAAGTACAACACCACTATCATTTTTAGTTGCTGTGTGCTGCACTTCTGAATATTTCTGTTAGCACAGTGAAAATAGTTAGTATCTGTTTGCAGCTGAAAGTTGTATCTAAATGTAAATGTGGACTTAACCTAGCTGGGATCCATAGACATTAAATGCATAAGGAAATGTTTAGTCAGCTAGTCTCATAAACCCTTATATTTCATCCAGTTACTTTTTGTTTATCTGAGGGATAGAAGCTAACACACTGTCAGGAAATTAGGTACAACTGATCTGATTATATGTATATGTGCCTGCACTTATATAAACTGTACAGTGGAATCAGATAGGAACAGAAGAATTACAAATTCTTTTCTCCTGAACTCTCATATGGGTTCAAGTAATATTGCCATTTGAACCTGTCACTTCTCGAATACTGGAAATGTGGTGGATCATACTTTCTCATGGTTACAATCAACAGGAAAAAGGCTGGTACATTTTGTTCTAACCCACAAAAAAGTTGCCCAGTGTCTGAAGGAAGGAGAATACAGTAGAACATGTTAATGTACCTTAAGACATGTTCTTTGCTGTACTCACTTCCTGCTAAGGAAGAAAACCACAGTTTAAAGTAGTATGAGCGTCTGAATTAGCAGTGGGGTTAACTGCTAACTTTTCATATTAATAATATAGTAGTATTTTAATGGTACTATCCTATATCTTATCATGAGTATTGTTTTGCACTTTCTCTTTAGACTCATATAATTCTGGAACTGTTTTTTCACTTTGCAGAAAAACTCCAGATACACTCTCATCTGTCAATAAGAACTTAAGAATCTGGAGGGCTAAAATATCTTTCTTACTTCTAATTTACAGAGCAGGAGAGCAGGAATCAAACAAAATAAAGACCAGGTGCTTCTTGTGTTCCAGACTAAAAAAAATAAATAAAAAAATAATTAATATATATATATATATATATCTTTTTTATCTGTTTGTGGGATTAAGGATCTAAGGGAGAGCTTAACTGAAATACTTCACATCATTAGTCAATAACGTGCAATTTTGTCTTTAGGCTTTTTGGGAAAAAATTAAATCAACAGAATTATTTCATTTAGAAAAACACTTGCTGTGCAAAAAAATAATTATCATCAAAAAATTAATAATGCAGTACCTAAGCATGGCAGTCCTATTGGCATGATACATTATCATGGCTACAGAGGCTCATGCGTTGGCTACAGCTTATCATGTCAGAATTGTTCATGCTAGGAGACACCTATAGACACCTCAAGATGAAAGTGAGAGGACCTGTGGGGAGCACAGGGGATAGTTAATGGACCATAATACTTCTGACATCCACACTGTGATTATAAACCAGCTCAAGGTGATAGCCATGGAAAGGTGTTGCCACCTGTTGTCTGTTCAATGGGACGCATGAGTTTGGTTTTCCTAGAGAAGTTCTAGCTTTGTCAGTGCCTCTGTAGCAACAAGGAACTGGGGCACCCATTACTGCCATCAGCCATGTTGGAAAGGTCAAGTTCTGCATGTCACTCTGTGTTCACCTCAGAATTGGCACTTGCAGAAGAAGGCTATTAGGAAGTCCATACTACTACAGCTGTTTGGACTGACCACCCCACCGAGCCCTAGTCCAAAATTTCCCAACCTATCTTTCTAACTGTTGATCAGCACCCACATCATGAAAGAAGGAAAGAAAGGCATAGTAAATGACAATCTGTGTAACAGAAATAAAGATGCCATATATTTGAGGTTTGTCTAGAACAGCAAATCAAGAAATGCCAAGATATATTCCCAGGCACTGTAACTTAGGTTTCCTACAGTTAAATTGCTAGACCAGAGCCTGGTATACTTCTGACCTGTCCCAAGGAGCTTTATCTCATCAGGCACTGGTCTAGAGTTAGCATATGGCAGTTTTGCTGTGCACACCTGAATTTAGAATTCTGAGAAAGTGTTATTGGTATAGCTAGCCAGTTCCTTCTAGTGTAAGAGCATGAATATGCCACAGTAGTGTCTATCCTTGTAGAACACATATCCTTAAAACCCCCAAAGATATTAGCAAAGATATAATCAATACTTGCAGCAAATTAGCGTAAACCTCTGTACATTCTGTTATGCCCGTCATACATAATGTTGTACAGACTAAAGATTTTAAATGAATTTACATGATAACAAGAACTCTGAAAGAGTCTGGGTGGTCTTCTGGATGAGAAGTAAGTGTTGCAAAACCTTTCAAAATACCACTTCAAGCTAAGCTTTTTTATTTATTTATTTATTTTAAAAAGTAATTAATTAATAAATCCCAGAAAGTCTTGCTCACATTTTGTGTGCTGTTGTACAGCTTTTTCTCAAATTTTATTTGATAGGTATGCACACGTGAAATAAATTTCAGAAACATATTTTTTATGAAACTGAAATGTTAATTATTCATGAATTTCCACAGTAGTATGTCTTCATATTTATTCCACAAAAGAAAGCTGAATAGGACCTAATTATTAAGTAATATGGAGAGTTAGAACAGAATGGAAAACCAAAACCAAATCAAACCAAACCAACCAATGAAACAAATCAGAAACTATATGTTTATTGATGCTTCAAAGTGTTACAATGTGAGCAAAAAAAAAAAAAAAAAAAATGAAGGTATAACTTTAAATTACATGATTCACTGCATATCATTGCCCTATCTCTAACAAGTATGTACCTGAGTGTGCAAGGAATATAACTTCAATTGTTACATTTCTCTGAAAGATATTTGTCTGGTACAGTTCTTAAAATAAGTCTGACAGGAAAAAGAAAAAGAAAAAAAAGAAAAAAAAAAAGAAAAAAAAGAATTGAGAAGAGAGTTAATTTGTGTTGACACTAGTTACCAAAAACATTCAGTTCTGAATATCCAAACTGAGTTGAACTTTTATTATATTATTTGCATATGCACTAGGCTAGCTAAAATAGTGAGAACATGGTGAAATTACTAGACATGCCCTTGTGGTCACTTCAGGAGTTTAATCAGTGTGACTAATTAAGACCTCAGTGCTTTGCATATACTGCATAATGGAATTTTCCTTCCAACTGCAATTTGACAATAAACATTACCTCTGTGATAGTAATCTCACCTGTACTTTGGAAAGAAACATAGGAGCACTGGCTTGTACTGTTAGACCTTGTAGTCTGGAGAAGTAGACATACCAAAGAAAAATTTGCCTTAAGATCTTATGAACCTTAACTCATGTTGCACTGTCTTCTGGAGGTACTTGTCTGCCCCTATTCTATCATAGAGACATTAAGGACTATATTCACTTACATGAATGTATTCATCTACAGCCCCAATCAACTGCTCACTGTCAGCTGGTATCTAGTACAATTGCACTAAAAGTGACCTATTTGCTCCAGTCTCTCACAGTTTCTCAAAAAGGACACGGATGTGCTGTGCGTCTTATGGCTGGTTTCTTTAGGATGAGCTGGAGAGCTTTCTGCATCTACTGTTGATTTTGGCCTTGATTCAGCATCCTACCATAGATGTATATCTCCTCAAGCTGAGAAAGCATTTGAACTTGGTGCTTTTTCTTCCTTTCCGTTCATTCCAACCCCTTGCATAAAGCAACCAGCCCTCCTTCCATCTCCTCGGAATCCCATGTTTATACAAAAACACTGAGTTTTTCAGAGTGCTTTGGAAGAGCAATTGTAAGTGCCCATGCTCTTGAAAGAACTCAAGCTCCTCAGCCCTGCCTGAGCTGAAGGACATCTTAGGTTTTGTTATAATCGGGGAATCAGTGTTTTGCAGTTCGAACTATCTCAGTGCTTAGTGTTTCTCATGGGCCAGCTCCCCTAACCAGCATGCATATCTTTGAACCACCATTCTGAAACACCTAATTCTTCTATCAAATTGCACAGCAAACCTAAAAGCCCAGCTCTGCACTTTGGATTCTTTTAAAGGACACTGGCCACTGGAATACTTTGTAGGTATCTTACTTCCAGATTAAATCAAGAAGTGGCTTCTTGAATTATTTATTTTTAAGTGAAGAAGAAAGAGTGTGGAAAATAAGTATTCTCTCTTCTTGCTAAACTGATTCAACCACAGCTGCAAGACTAGAGATTTCTTGTTTATTTGTTTAATTATTTACAGTCAGTAGAATCAAGAATCAGTTTCTGTCAGTATCCACAATATTCTTGCCATGCCTTCACCAATGTGGAATGCTTTTTAAGTGCTGAGAAGACATTTAAGAAATTGTGTGAAGAAGTCAGGTTTCCAGAACAAGACACCTTGCAATGGATGGCAAGAAAATAAATTTGTGTTCCTTTGTTTTGAAAGTGGCTGCAAGCGTATTGCTTGTCTCATTATGCACAGAGAACAGTTCTTTTTTTTTTTCCTTTTTTTTTTTTTTAATTAGCATTATATTTCCCAATTACTTTCTCATTCAGTGAATAAAAAGTGAACAAAAGTTACTAGAACCAGGATATTAGTGAAGTATCCAGTGATTTCCAATAGTTCATCATAAAGTAATTATTGTTTTTTCCACTACTCCTTATATATATATATATATATATTTACATATATATATATATGTAAATATATATATGTATATATGTTCAAGCTCTGATAGCTTTTTATAATTTTGTTTGTTAAGTAGGATTATCTGGCAAATGTGAATATGCTCTGATATATATACTGATGGATCCATTCTGATATATAGGCAGCAGCTCAATCATGTTCCTCCTGATATGATTAGATGCCTTTGTAATATAGTCTGTATATCTGTGTCTATGATAGCACATAAAATGGGCAAGGGCCTGTCCCTTAACCTTAACCCAGCTGACATGACAAAGGTCACATCCATACATCTAAATGTTTCCAAATTCCCAAGAGAAGCTGGCAAATTTGCTTGCCTGCTGACACAGTCTGCTTACTGACAACAGCCCTGGAACACGGTTATCACCTCTGTATGTAGATGAGAGAGCTACCTGGTCCCAGTCCAAAACTAACAATATGGATATTTTGGTTGCAGGAACCAGGTACCACTGGTACCTTTTAATTTACTAGAATAGCCATACCCAGAGGACCAGTGGCAGCTGGTGTCTTGTTGCATCAGACTGTGGTTCATGAGCCCAATATTCCTTCACCACTAGTGAGAGCAGGAGATGTTACTGCAGCAAAGCACAAAACCTTGGCTATTTTCTATAGCTTGAATCCCCAATGTCCACTGTTGTTTTATTAGGTTTTATTACTATTTTTGAACAGCTTCTAGACCATATGTAGGCATCTTCCTTTTCAGAACACTGCCTTCAGTTATTACCTTTTTTTGTTGTTGTTTATTACTATTAACACCACTTGAATAGTTCCCTGTCTTGAATATTCATGAATAATTAAAATAAAATATTTGTATGCAGAATTTATTTGGCCCAATCTCTATTATGACAACTGTTGCTTTGTGCCTGCTGCTACAGAGTAGCCATCTTTTTTCTTTTTTTAATTATTATTTTTTGAATGAGGTCATGTGCCTTGAGGTACTGCACAAAGGATTGTTTCTAGGAAGCAATAATTTATTGCATTTGCAACTTCGCTAATCTTATTTAACATCCTGATTGCTATCATTCAACAGTACAAGAACAGTACTACATTTTTTATTGTTGGAGCATGGGATTTCCACCCACAAATATTTTTCTATTTTCCTACAATATTTCATGCTTTAATACTCTTTGTTATCCTGTGGTTATCCTTTGTTATCCTGTTATATATGGTGCCTGTGTAGTTCACTCTGTCTTCCCTGGAAAGTAGGTAAAATAATCTCCTACAAATTTCCACAGGGTTTCTGAGATGTTTAAATCAGCATTGACATTTGAAGCCAAAATTTTGAGTACTGATCTGTAATAAGCAATGTGATGGAAGCTGAAACTGGACTGTATCACACTCAAAAACCTGAGACAATTAACATGAAAGGACATTAACTCCTGTGTTACAATTTATAGTTACAATTTTGTTGTTTTCACCTATTTTTCTTTTTTTTTTTTTTCCATTAGGATAGAAAGTTTGCCCTTGGAGTCCACTATTATGTGCAGAAAGAAAAGTTTGTCTTTGTTTCCATTACTAAGAAAAGTAATAGAATGATGCCATGCATAAAAAAAAAAAAAAAAAAAAAAAGACAACAACGTGGATATTCAGAACAAATCCAGTTTCAAAGGCCTATGCTGCTCAGATGGTAAAGCCAGTGTGTATGCCTGCAAATGCATGTTTAATTGCAATATGAGGTAAAAGGCATTTTGAGTGCTCCCTGAATGACAACAGAATATTGGAAAGCAATGACATTCTAATCATTGCTGCAAATGTCAGCACAAGGAGCCTGTGGGTTGTGGATCCCCAGTGAACAAGTTAACAGCTTTACAGGAAAATCACCAGGGAGCAATTAAAGGGAAACTGTTACTAACCTTCATGAATCCTAATGCTGAAATGTCTAGAGAAAAAGGCCTAATTATAGTCCTAGCCTTTCCCACTGGGCCATGAATGAGCTTCCAAATATGGCATGAGAAAAAAAAAAAAAAAAAAAAAAAAAAAAAAAAAAAGTATAATATGTTATTTTCACATTTAGGATCTCTTCTACAAGGCACTCAGTAACACTGCATGTGTTGATGTATACCAAGCTTTACTCTGAAAATCAATACACTAGTGCTAACTACTGAATTAGGAAGAGTTTCAAAAGTAAAATGAACAATGTAGTCAGACAGGAATTCAAGTTTCTTAATAGGCAGAGACAGAAATCAAAGTCAGTCTAAAAAGTAAGAACAGGGATCAGATGTAAAAGCATGAATCATATAGAACTTGTCTTAATAAAGTTCGAAGAACTTTCTGAATATGAAATTTATGCAGTTTCATGTTTCATTTTTGCAACATTTAGAGCCAATGTAGGGAAAAATAATAAAGAGAGAGAGAAGAAATTGCAGAACTTTCCAGCAAGTGAAAAAATTACAAGATTTGTACAAAATGAACTGTCTGAAGAAGCAGAAATAAAATAAAATAATAAAATAAGATAAAATAAAATAAAAATAAAATAAAATAAAATAAAATAAAATAAAATAAAATAAAATAAAATAAAACAAAGAATTTGCCTTAATTTCCTTTCGGTTGCTCAAAAACTCAAAAAAAAAAATTGCAGTCATGAGAGGTGTGATAAATGCTTGAGTCCCAAATAGGATTAAAATTAAAGTTTGTAATTTATTAAGCGAATAGAGGCAAGCAAACAGCGCTGGGTGCACCAGGAGTCTCTGCTCCACCAAGATGCACACCTGTTACTTCAGGAGGCTGATTTTTATGCTCCTAGACTAATACATATTCATCACTATTCCTAGAAAAGGCAGGGTTATTATAATTATTTCCCAGAATCCAAACCCTCTCCGGACGCATGCGTATCAGTCTCTGGTGGTCTTTCTGGGGGTCTCTTGTGCTGAAGGCTCGTAGTCTTCCTCCCAGGCTTTGTCCTTCGGCCGTCCTTCAACTCCCCCTTTCCCCTTTCTCCTGATTTGGTGGATCCCTTTGCCAGACATCAGAAGCTTGGGCAGCATCTCATGCAGAAGTCAGTAGTTTCCAAAAAAAAACTCCTTGGTCCTCTTATCTCCCAGACTCGAGTCTCAGTGTTCATCCTTCAAGCCCTCTATTTACACGACTTGCTAGACTCTTATTTTGCACAGTACAAGAACTATGTACACTAATCACTCTGTTTTTCTTAGATAGAAAGTTACATTTCATCATGCTGCCCTAGCATTGTTTCATACACAACACGAATCATATTAACACTTTTCACAGAGGTCACAGAAAAGAAAGGGCATAGTGAACACTCTTTTTTTTCTTTTTTATTTATTTATTTATTTATTTATTTATTTGGCCATGTGTGGCATTATCTTGACACTGTTCTTCCTGTAACTTAAGCTTTTCCCATTCCAGAGGGATGCATGTGGCTGGATCTTTCAGCCTTACAACACCAAGTGCAAACATAGTGATGTAAAGCAGATACAATAATGAAACACAAAATGACAATAAACTATTACATGTTGCTAACTTATACAATGTAATTTAACTGTCCTTCATATATGTCTCTTCCTCTACTTTGGGCAGCCTCTGGGGTGTCTTTGTTCCAGCTGGTCAGCAAGCAGAGCTAATGCAGGGTTACGAGAGGAACAGCTTTCTAATTCTTCATTCAAGGAAGGCTGAGAGTTGAGAAGAGCAACTTCCATATGTGGGGAAAATTCCACAGCAAGGTTCAAACTCCAGTCCTTCTCTGTTACCGTCATGAGACAACGTGCAGTTATGGGGGCTTGGGGGGAGGAGTGGAATATGACTAGATCCTCTTGAGATCTCAAAGACTTTTACTGCAGGTGCTGGCACATTGGCTCTTTTTTTTTTTTTTTTTTCTTTGTGTGTGTGTGTGTGTGTGTATGTGTGAAGCTATGAGCTTATTCTTAAACAATATCGACAGGAAACGGCAGATGGCCAAATTGCTTGCAAATGCTTTTATATTACAGCTTATATTCACCAAGACACTTCCACACTGACATGAGCAATGTCATTTTCTAGTAATGTTTGGAATTAGTCCCTTGGGTCAGCAATTCCCAGGCATTATCAGATGATAACTCTGAAACTATGATTACTTAAATATTTTTCAAATTGTGAAGTACACTTAAAAGGATACAATTTGCAGCCATGGGAGACTTGTTACAGTGTTGCTATCCATACAAATACCACTATCACTGTGTTTGGAGTCTCCATCATACATGCCTTGGTAAAAAGAGTTGTTGGCTGGAGAGTAAAAATTTCCTTTAGGCTGAAGCCCATTTTATAACATCTTCATCAAATGTGGTTTATTATCCTTTACAATAAATTAAAAAAGAAAAAAGAAAAAAGGTTATATTTAAACTTAAGTAGAACAGAATGTGAATTTCTTATTAATTATTGCAGAATATTTTTGTCTTTGTTAAACAAAGGAATACATAATTTGACAGTACATAAGTATTGAAATAGACATAAGGTAATTATATTTTAACAACTTGTTAACATTCAGTTATCTCCAGCTCCTTCATAAAACTTACCTGTAGTTAATTCCAGACTGTATGGATTCATGTTGAGCATTTTATTTACAAATCATGAACTCTTTTCACTCATCTACCCACATAACTCTTAAATAACTTTAAACATTATCCTATTCATTCTTGACTGAAAATAAATTCAGTAAGGCCTAACTACCTAAGGCAACATGCAAATAAAAATACACACCTATTTGTAAGGTCTTGACATAAACATTTTCATTAATGATAGTATTTTCCCATATTAATCCTCCAGTTTTACTGCAATAAGTAGCTTGGATTATTTTTATATTATTGCAGTATGAAATTCCAAAACTATTAAAAGGAAAAAAATATATTAGATGGAAAGTGTTTGATCCTTTTTTAATATTAATATTTTATTTAAAAGACAAACAAACATATAAAAAATCAAACCAGAGGCATTTTCAATTTTTTTACATTTAGTGGTGATCTTAAAAACTATTCCACAAAATTCTAATGGTTTCAATGTTTTATACATATACGTACAGAGTGATAAATTTGCTGAATCAAGGCCCAGATCATAATTTTTTGAGTAAGACAGAAGAAACAGATGTATGTAATGAAAAAAAGAGTGATATATTAAATAAGCTGTCTGTAACAGTAAAACTATGAATAGTGATAGTAGAATATGTAATAGAGTACATAAGGCACCAAAAAGTGTTTGGTTGTGGACAATATCTATAAACAAAAATAAATAAATAAAAACATTAAGAAAGCTTACAGAGCATATTTATTTAAAAAAAAAAAAAAAGTAAGAACAAGAAGAAAAGTGAGAGAGAATGGTATCCCTGAAAAATGTATTTAAAATTGTTCTTACATTCCTGCTATAAAAATATGACAACAGCTATATCAAATAAAATGTTTGTGATATATTAAGTAATATTTGGATAATAACTTGGAGTAGCTATCCATATCCATTACATCTATAAAAAGACCACTGCTGATACATCTAAAAAGGTTCTAGATTTCAAACATTAATAATGTTCCTATGAGAATTTATTAGACCAATTACAGCGAAATGAAATTTTGTCATAACTAATTTTACCAGAGCCAAACACTGTAGAAACATAACCTTTTTAACAATCATTTCATTAAGAGATATTTTTTTTTTTAGGTTTTTGGTATGTTTTATTTCGTTTGGTAGCATTTTTTGTTTGTTTGTTTGTTTTTATGCCTAGCTCTGTTTTGTCATTTCTTTCCTATTCCAGAAAACATCAGAAATACAGAATTGTCATCTCCTAGACAGATCTGGTTCCCATTTTCAAATCTTTCTCTCTCTCTCTCACAGGTTATCCATACACATTTGGGAGATTTACTTTAGTAGACTTTTTCTCAAGTTCTACCTGAATTTTAAAATTAAAGCATTTAGATTTCACACAATTAAAGTTGTTTCTATGAACTACAAGCATGAACTACTTCAACCTGACAGTTCAGACTTAGATGTGCTCTCCTTTGACTGATGACTACATAAGGCAAGGTGCTTTGCTGTATATCTCTCTTCAGCCCCTTCAGGGAACTGAAGCCCTTTGTATCTACTTTTATTGATTATTCATCACCTATGCTTAATACCAAGTCTTCCTGTACCAAATTCTGGTTTTGTACAACAGAAACAGACTACAACCTATGGAGAAGAATCCAACTAAATATAATTAAACTTAGGAAAAAAATCAGCATAACTTGCTCCTCCAGGATGTCCTTGACTGTATTTATCTGTTCTGGAAATGAGCAGTACAGAATATAATTCATTAAAAAGTGATAAACTGCATTACCCTTCAGCAGTTGATAAATGTCATGACTCCCAGCTGATTGTAGCATATCTATAATGGAGTGAGGGGGCGTGGGCTGTGAATATCCTTGTTATTCATTCTGAAGTTTATAAAATGCCTACAGACACAATAGTGAGGCTTTATATACAAAAATTAAAGGCATAAATTTCATACACAATCCACAGTGGGATGTGCTATGTAAAATGACTTCTGCTGCTGCTGCTGCTAGAAATTCATTGACAATCCAAGCAGGGGTGTAATGTAAACTGGGAAGTTTGGAAAGAGACCAATTGACTGAAAAATAGAATCTAGTGTCTAAATTTCCTCTCAAAGGGAATTACCTACAGTAACATAACGTTGATTCTGAACCAGGCTCAGCATCTGGTTGAACTGAAGCCCTTGTTTATGATGACAGTAGTAGATTAGGGTGACAAAAGGGGCTCTAGCTCCTTCTTTACATAGCATCATTTTCACAGCATCCTTTTGAAACTAGCTGATTAATGGTTGTATCACCTGAAACACAACCCCATTTATTCCGCAGTTTCTGCCTTCTGAGAATAGAGAACACATGTGGAGGCTTCAGTCAGTGGTGGGTTGGAAACAAAATGGAGCAGCAGGAATACAAAATGATGCAGGCTACAATGAAGAACATCCATAAAAAGAGAACTGTGTAAAGTGTGGTGGGATAAGTGAGGCAGGAAATGATGAGAAACTGAGCATCAGATAAAATGTAGAAAAGAGACAAATGGGAAATGGATAGTGTAAAATAACTGACTGGTAAGCAGGTAAACTCGACTGAGTTTTCTTTGTTCTTCCGACAGTGAAGGTCATTGAAAGGAAGATGTGCAGTTGAAAGTAAGTATAAAGGAAGAAGAGGATGGGAATAGAGAAATAGAGAGACTCTAAGATGAATTATAAAATTTCCTCTAGATGTAATGCATAGAGTGGGTGTGATGCACCTGGAGAAGGGTGTTGGGGATTTATTTCAGATTCCATGACTCATCAAGCAATCACTTAAAGGAAATATAAATCAATTAAAGACAGGGAGGAAATAAATAGAAAACAAAAATGGGGGGGGAGGAGGGGAAAGAAAGTCATTCTCTACTGCAGATATATAGGTAGTTACAGTCAATTGATTCTTTAAAGTCTTTCTTCAAACAACATGGAGGCACAAATTATTGCTCTTACCCATGCCCTGTAAGCCACTCCTTTGGTTTGGGTTTTCCCCAGAATATCCTCACCACACTCAAGAAGCCTGTGTTGAATTGCATCTTCCCTGGCAGTTGGCATCATGGCATCTACTGCTAATGAGAGAGTTGTCAGACTAGCTGAGTTGGAGTCCAAACTGAGAGTAGGAGATTACTTATTTTATACCTTTTCTTACGTTCACTTTTTTCAAACCAGTTAAATGTGAATGTGGTGCTTGTGATGACCTCACTCTCATCTCATGCTTCAGCTGGTGTCTAGCATTTTATTGTCCTTAGGTTTACTGAGCACTTGCATTCCTTTGTTCCTTTATCTCGTTATCTCCTGTAATGAAGGAGATCACCAGACCTCAGCCTGTCATGGTGGGACTTTGATCATCCTTCACAGTGCAGTGACTCAAGAGGCCTAACGCCCCATACATTCCTTATGAACAGCATTTGGGGCATTTATTTGTGTGTATTCTATTTTTGTCTGTTTTACTGATATTTTAAGAACTCTGCTATCTAATAATTTCAGCCATATAATAACTTGATAAACTGAAGTCTGCTTATGGACAATGGACAAGTACAGAGACACCAATCAAATCCAGTAAAGTGCTGTAAACTAATTATTTTTGACTTAGAAAAATAAATGTAAGTTTTCTTTAAAGTATAATGACTCTTAAAAGCTATTTATCTGGTAGAATCACCTTATAGGAAGCCTTTACAAGATAACATCTATCCAAAGCCTCCTGGATTCAAACTAATCTATGTAGTCTTAATAAATAAAAGGAGACATAAGATGTTGACTTGGGCATGAACTCAGAACATAAGCTCATCACTTGATAGGAGTAATGTATCTAGTATATTTCTACCTACCTATTATTCAAGTCACTGACTAAGAAAATACTGGTAATACCAATATAAAACAGAAAGCAACGTGTAAAACTAAAGAATTCATGTCCTTCTGTATAGAAAAGAAACCACATAGCTACTATGAATATTTAAATATTCTATAAAATGCACTGTCTATGAACAAAGGAACTGGTGAAAGTGTATTTCCATGATCAGTCATACATTTCATGTTTCATTTATTCCATATTGCAATACCATACTCTATGTAATGTCACGATTGTGCTATTTCTAGATCCTTCTCATATTACCAGGCAATATTCTGTTGTCCCCTTCGCCTCCCCAGAGCTCCTTTTCTTGTTTCCTCCTGTCCTCATTGATGAGGTTTTTGTCTTCTATCTAGACAAAGAGAATGTACACCACAACTCATCAGAAGCTACAGAAGTCCTGTGTAAGCACTTCATGTATTCATGATAATTGGAAAAGGATTGCTGATGTACAACAAATAAATGTTGAGGTCACTCTGCCTTTTCCACAGAAAGGTATATTAAGAGAACATAGATTTTTATTTTCAGGTTGGCTTATGAAAGCCAACCTAAAACTTAAAAATTTAACACAGAAACTTAAAAATTTAACACAGATTTCAGTTTCACACAGACATCTAAATTTAGATGTTCGTATTTAGGTATCTAAGATTCTCATTCTAGGTCCCATTTTAGTCAATAAGGATCTTGTCAATTCAGTCAGATTCAGGTGATCAAGTCACATCAGGTGACACTGACACGAACCCACTCCCTTGAGCTGAACAGCCATCGGATATGATTCTGTGTTCAGATGTCCACAATTACTTGAGATGTATTTGGTCACCTTCACTATTTGAAACACACTCAGTCATTATGTGGGTTAGGTGATTTGAACATAGGATACTTCTCACTCTCGTGCAGTAGCAGCAGAAAACCAGACAGGATATATAAGTTTATTTAAAATAGCACTGAATATTTGTGCAGGCAACTGAATTGTCTAAGTCTATAGTGACTGTAACAGTTTAGTCACCTACTCTCTGGAGGTACCTACTATCTGAAGACACCTACCTTTACAAACTTAATCTCAGACTGAAAGGACCCTTAGGGTCCTTGAAAATTTGCTGAATTTGTCTTAAATTGGTGAAAGATAAGAGTTCCTGTGGAGAATATATGACCATATAAGGCAGCCTAAAGTTTTAGTTTCCATGGCTCACAAAATAATCTGTCTTGTAAATCCTAAAATTAGAAAATGTCAGAATTCAGATTGCTCTAATCTGGCGCCCTTGGAAACCTTGGAAAGACAGGATTGCTAGTACTATTTCTGGGATGTTGAAGGGGTTGCAGGGGGTAGAAGAATGTACAGAGCTGAAAGACTGATAATTCTCCCAATTCTTCAGCACTTCACATCATCTCAAGTAGCTGCCATATGAATTTGGCAAATCAAAGAATGAAGCAATGAATCCTTTGCTGTCTCCTGCTGTCTGTTTCCCTAAACAAATATGTATTTTGACTATGTACATGTCAGATGGCCTTGAGTAGCCCTATCTAACCTTTCTTTGCTTCAGGTCTCCCACTTCTTTTTGTCTTTTCCACTCTCTTTGCCTGCAGACAGATAGCTCTATTGCTGTCACCACAGTAACCAAACACAAGCCCTGCCTCTGTGCGCTATAGTCTATCATGTGCCTCCCATGGCATTTCAGCTCAGTGATATCTAAACGATGCTAAGCAATCAAGCACCACTTGGTGTCATTCCCAAGAAGCTGGTGTAAGAGGATATTGATTTTGCAATTTGATACTGATAACCCTCAGCACTTACCATCTATACTAGCCATGGTTCTCTGCCCGGCATCTTTAGCAGCTGTCTCTCATTTCAAACTTCTGCACAAAGAACTGTCCGTTTCCCTTGACACCATTCTTTCTACAGATTTGACAACATTCTTTAAATATGGATTTTAATAATATGAACATAGAGATGATTTGTATCAATAGTAATTCACTTAGGGTTCTTCCAAAGACTAAAAATATCCTCAAAACATACAAATCCTACCAGTCATCTTTCTCTCTCTGTGACACCTACAGCTGGTTGAGCAAGAGACAAGCTTTCTTCATGCAAAATATGTATACATATATTTTCTTTTGAAGAGACATTGCTAACAGGATTACAAACATAGCACTTCAGCATAATAGGCAGTGCTGAAGTGCAGAAAATGTTGTAAATATATAATATGAAATGAGATTATATGACAAGTGAAATTGAGTAAATGTTTCCATGCCTCTATGCTATCTAAAGCCTGGTAGAGAAAGACTCAAAAATAGCAAGTCTCATATCAAGAAGACGTTCTGTTGAAAGGAAACTATAAACAGCACCTTCACCCCAAGTATAAATAATAAATGCTAGTTAATGAGTGTCGGAATGGGAGTGACCCAGAGTAAGGATGCAACCTCGATGCAAGTATAATCGTTTTCCGTTTAATGAGTGTTCTAGCAAGGTATATATAGGCTACTGTTACAGCATGCACAGACAATAACTTATAATTGGTCTAACTTCTATGCACACATCTCTAGCACTAATATAATTGGTACAACGGTGCCGTCGCTCCTCCCGAACATAGTTCCGCATATTTTAGCTATAACATCACTCAAGGTTATCAGCCCTGGGCCTACACTATCTTCACAGTACTTCAAGGCCTGAGTTGCGCACTTTAATTAAATCATGCCCCTTCTCATTTAAACATACCTCCACAAATGAGCATACTAAAGAGAGAGAGAGAAAAAAAAAAAAAAAGGTAAAAGAATACATCAGTCATATCAAAGAGCATGAGAAACATTTAATTTAGGTATTAAAATTCTTATGTATTCAATACAAGAGGATGAGCTCAAGCAGGAAAGGATCAAGCATGAGAGTTAACAAAAGCTCTGGAAGAATAAGTATGTATTGACACAGGTGTTATTGAGTTAATTTCATTCCACTAGTGATGAACTATGTTTGTTCCTTCTGAGAACAGATCTCACTAGAACTTTTGCTGGAAAATTGAGAAAAGCCTGACTGAGTTAATAACTGGAAGATGATGTATATGATTCTAAAATAAAATGGGGGGGGGGAGGGGGGAGAAGGGGGAAGGGGAGAGAGAGAGGAGGAAGGCAAAGGCAAAGAGGAAAACAAAAATGAAAAAAAAAAGGGGGGGGGGGGGGAACCAAACCTTCAAAATGAATTTTGCACATTAAAAAACACTAGCAAGATTAAAAAAAAAAAAAAAAAAAAAAAAAAACAACTAGTTATCCAGTTCAATAGTTATTTAAATAAGTGGAAAGACTTCCATTGGTTGCTGCAGGCTTTGGATGAGGGCCAGAGGAGAACAGTCTAAACAGCTACAACACTCCAGAAGTGAAGTTCCCATGGAATGGAACTGGAAGGTGACTGAATTGTGCTTATTGAAGAAAAGAACCTCTAAAAGGATTTCACAGATGAGTGTCTATTACCTACTTAAAGGACGGAGATTCCAAAAAGAAAATACTTGGACAGGAAGAATTAAATCCCCAGGGCTCTGTTACCAAAGCACAGGGCAACCGCCTCACAAATCTGAACCACCACAGTTTTCTCACTCTTCTGTGAAAAGATACAGACATCCAGTTTTGATTACATGAGCTCAGCTTTTTGTGCAAAGCAGGGATTACTTTCTAATTGATTTGCACCAGCTTTTCAGAAAGAGCATCAGCCAATGAATCACACATTACAACTGAATAAAGTAAGCCTAATGCCTTCAAAAAAATGCTGTATACATTCTGAAAAACAGCAACACTGAAATTGAATTGTTTGGCTGGCTACCAAGTATCCTCACTATTGATAACAACGGAGGTGCAGTTATCTTCCCTATGCTTTGTTTTTCCTGACCTTTTAAAATATTTTGCCTTCATTTGTTGTCCCCCTGCTATTGAAAAAATATACCCTAGTTCAGTCATGATTTTCATAATATAAGCTGTCAAACAGCACTGAAGTTATTTAGTGATTTGCATGTTTTTACTGTTCTGCTGAAAGATAACTTAAGGGGGGTATCTCTGAATATGCCATCCCTCCACCCAGCTGCCACAGAATGCATTAGCTTAGCACAGAAAGGAGGGAGCAGTTGACCTTTCTGCTTGTTATTGAACTTAATTATTGTGTTTACCACTGATAACATTGTAGTACAAAATTATTCAGAAGAGTCAGAGGGATAAATTGAAAGCTCGTCTGCTACTTGTGCCTTTAAAATTTTCAGGTGTCAAATCAAATTTTATTTCATTATAAATACTGTGTTTGGTGCAAAGTCCAGAGGAACACAGAATGGATTTAATGATGTATAACAATAATGTTATCCCATACCTCATATGACTTCTGTAGTGACTGAAGGTGTTCAACACCTCTAGGTTTTTCACACTCTATAATGTGTCAGGTCCAAAATATCATAGTTTCATATCTCTCCTTAAAACATTGGTCATTTATCAGTATGTTTCATGCCCTCTAATAAGACAAAGAAGAATCTCAAACAGTTCTACAGTGCTGGAACAAGAAAAGCTCTAATTAGCCTAGAGTGGCCTGAGCCATGGCCTTGGTGGTGAAGATGTCCTGAGTTCTGACCCTGACTCTAACACTGATTCTTGGTGTGGCGTTGGATATTTCATTTTCTTTTACTTCCTCATGTATGATGTAAGGAAAATAACATATAATCAACTCTCTTTCCATGGTACATTAATGCTTAACCAATCAACTATGAAGCATGATATTCTTCAGAGTTCTTGCAAGAACTCTATTCTGCAGATGAAGAGACTCTGTTGTCATACCATAACTCTGTCTTTTACAGAACTGATTTTAAAAGGAAAAAACATAGGACTCTAGGAGATTTAGTCATATGATCTGAATGTGCCTGATCCTGTTTAGAAGTTAAGTACTCCAGGGCCTGCTTAGCACTTGGATGAGAGACCATGTGGAAATCCCATAGGCACAACTCAATGAGGCATGTTAAATTACAGAAACTGAAATAGTTCAAAGACTCGATTGAGTTTTGCCTTTCTGACTGAGCTGTTGAAAAAGAAAAGGAGGAGGGCAGTTGCATAGCTAATTATCATTTATACCTCTGAAAAAATGGTAATAATTTAACTCCCTCTCTTCCCCTTTCTCTTTTCCTTTCCTTGTCTTTCTTCTCCCCTCTTCTTTTGCTGATTCCTTCCAAGGAGTGAGAATCCTGTCCTTGCTCTAAGAAGGAGCAGGAGGGAATCAGAAAACAGCAATCTCTCTGTCTGCCACTGGTCAGGGAAGAGTGTGGAAAGGAACTCCTACTAACCTATTCTTCAGCTGAGTGAAATGGTTACAAGCATGTAATTTTATTGAGCAAGTTGGAAATTTTAAAAGTCAAGCAGGGTAGTGAAAGGAGTCCCTGAGGGCAAAAAGAAGATAAACGATGCCTCCATGTCTACATTTCCTTGCTTCACGGTAACTAACAAAGTAAGCATTAGTTTTCTTTAGGGGCAGTGCTCCAAATCTCATTTCAATATCATGCTTAAAAGTTTCAGTAATTTTTTTCCTTAGTCTTTCAGCATTTCCCTCTCGTGATACCATAATACTGATGAATTTTGGCAGTGACAAATGACAAAGCAAGGCTTCCTCTGAAGCCATTCTCATTTGCATACTTTCCAGGTCCTTACCATTGGAAATAAATAAATAAATAAATAAATAAAAATAAAAGATAACATTTCTGAGAAAAAATATTTAAGTAACATAAACTCTAACAGTGTTAACATGGAATTAAGTGCAGTACAAAGTTTCTTCTAATTCCTCTGGATAGGCAGGTATCTGGCTCAAGTATGGCTGAAAGTGTTGTTAATTAAAACTGTTTATATTTCTCTCAAGAAAAATATTTTTGTGGCAAATATTGTTACCTAGAAAACAAGAACAATCAATGTTTTCCTTTCATTGTTAGTTTGGTTTGACTGTTTTAGTGTTTTGAGAAAAACAAAAATATATAATCAAAACAAGCACTTAAACATCTTTAAGACAAACGCTGTTCAGCTGAGCATATGAAAGTTCTGAATGGTTAGATTGATTTACCAAGTTACAGCCTACTTTTGTTTTTGATATACCTACAAAAGATGTAAAGCAGATGGGAATCATCCTTTTTATGGTTTTAACCTAGAATCAGGTGTGAAAAGACCACCATTTTTCTATTGTAAACATAAGTACATGCAAAATGAAGCATTTCTTTGCTTTGCTTCCTGCAAATAATCTCTTAAATTCAAAATACTTCTCTGAACAGATTCCAGTACTTCCAGCTTCTTCTATTCACTTTCTGTTGTGTTGGTGCCCTACTAATGCATGTATGAATACTTCAGTGCCTGTGTATGTTAAATGCATCAAGTCATAAGCATGAAACTGTGCAATGGAAGCAAATTTACATGGAAAAAAATAAGTAAAACTCTGTTTAAGCAAGGAGAACTAGATGTTTTATTTATTTTTTCCCATGTGTGCACAGTGACAAAGAAGGAAAGTGAAAGATTAATTGTATTGGAAGAGACTCTTCCAGTAAGGAAATTCAAGTAAAATCTGGAAGATCATTATGGGCTTTGGGCAGGATTTAATTTACCATGTCTGGGAGCAGCAAAATAAGGAGTTTAAAATTAGTACATATCAACAAGAATACCAGAAAAGGATAAAAACATTCTCAAACTTACAGGTTGTCAAAAGAAACAGAAGTAATGACTTTGTCAAGGACAGATTGTGGACACTGCAGGCAGTAAGTGGTAAGAAAAACAGACAAAGAAATAATTGGATATAGTGAGCTTCTTTTCTCTAGGAAAGATCATTTTACCCATAAATATTATACTTTACTTGGATATGGATTCAAGAATCCATACTTTATTCCTTTCTTTTTTCTTTTTTTTTTTTTTTTTTTTTTTTTTCCAAAGGGTTGCTTAAGTAGTAAATCCCTTTTAAGGAATGTTTAGTATCTTATCTATAGGTACATGTGTGAAAGAACAAAAGAACAGAAAAAGACTGAATGCTTTATATGTTCCATAGCAAACGTCTATTATTTATGCTGAACAACAAACCCCACACAATGTTCATCACACCATCACACCATCAAGGAAAAATATTTGATTTCAAATATTTTCAAAAGAAAGTAACTTAAGGGTCATGGAAATGCATTATGCAGAGGAATATGTAGATGAAAAAGAAAACAATAAATCATCCTATTGACAGTAAGCTATATTAAACTTGTGAAATGTCTTCTAGAAGAAGTGCAGAAACCCTATCCCCTAAAGGCTTTTAAAAACAGACTGAACAAAACTGTAGAAAACTACAATGTGGGATATAATCTTGCAATACTAGTAGGGTGACCTAATTGATTTCTTCCAGCTATAATTTTTACAATTCAAAATCCGTGGCCTGGGTGTTTTGCTGCCTCAGCTCACTGTGGGACTACAATGATCGTGGGTTTTAAAGAGTGGTCAGCAGGAAAACAGAAAAAGAGTTAATGAAAGCAGAAAAAAGTGACTCTCACCAGAGAGGTAACTGGCAGTGCTAACAAATATCTCAGCAAGTCTGATTTCCCATGAGGCTACCTGTGATAGCTAGACCCGGGCAGCCAAACCTAAATGGATGGCAATAATAATTAGATTCTGATGAGTGAAGGGCTCACAGGAGGACCAACTTCTCAGAAGGAGTTAATGAAACGAGAAGGAAATATGCAAATTTTCCAAAAGATTTCAAAGAAATTTTTACTATGGAACAGTCTTTTAAGTAGTTAGACCTTCCTTATTAACCTAGGGATGGATATTCATATAAGGAAGGGGAGAGAAAGAGAGACAGAAATGCCTTGCACCTTAACAAAACTGATCACAGCTGGGGAGTGTTAATATCCGTGCATTTCTACTGCAGTAAGATTCAGGGTGACCTATAGCCATTATTCAGTCAGTATCAGACCATTTAATTTTCTGCTTCAGTTATTTTCCTGTTCCCCTCTCCAACCTGAGTGTTTTGGCCATTCACCATCTTCTCTTCTGCTGTTCTTCATCTTCCTTTGCTGGTCCTCATGTGTTCAATGCTCTTTTATTAGACCAAAGTCCCCCAGTGCACTATCCATTTTCTTGAATCAATATGAGCTTGGAGCAAGTGCTAATAGCTCAATAAACATATTGTGAACTATCTCCACAAACAAAATTTGCACAACTGATGTGAACATATTCACTCTCAGAATCACTAAACATTTAACTGGATTAATCTTTCTGCTGCCAGTGTGATTCTGTTTTGCTTTGGGACTGAGTCTGCAAAAGAAACTGTAGAGAAACAGCCAACACCTATTTCAGGAGAGGAAAAATATCAAGTTACTAACAAGTTATCTTTCAAAGATTGCATTTGTGCCGACAAATTTGTGCAAAACAAAAGATTTCTTATTTAGGAATACACATTTTCAGGCTGTGTAGCTTCTTCTTCTTCCTCTTCTTCATACCACTAAGTTTAAAAATCATAAAGGGGGGTTATTTTATTCATATGTAACTTGAAAGTTACCTTCTCCTATATTCCAGTTCCTGAATGTGAGTTTGCCAGGCTCTGCATCCATAGGTACAGGTGTCATGCTAATCAGTATAATGCCAGTAACACACTACTGTACAGTTGTACAGAGTACTGTTACTGCCAGTAGCAACAACCAGCTGATGTCTTCCTTGTCCTGGGTGAGCTAGATCTTCCATCCAAGAAAAAGCTAGTTCAGAGTATTAAAAAAGAAATAGGAAAAAAAAAAAAAAGAAAGAAAACACACAATACTGTAATGTGAGGAAGGAATGAAAATCATAGAATCACAGAATCACAGGATCACAGAATAGTCTAGGTTGGAAGAGACCTCCAAGATCACTGAGTCCAACCTCTGACCTAATGCTAACAAGTCCTCCACTACACCATATCCCTAAGCTCTACATCTAAACGTCTTTAAAAGACATCCAGGGACGGTGACTCAACCACTGCCCTGGGCAGCCTATTCCAGTGACTAACAACCCTTTCCGTAAACAAGTTTTTCCTAATATCCAACCTAAACCTCCCTTGGAGCAATTTTAGCCCATTCCCCCTTGTCCTGTCACCAGGCACATGGGAGAATAGACCAACCGCCACCTCGCTACAGTCTCCTTTAAGGTACCTGTAGAGCACGATAAGGTCGCCCCTCAGCCTCCTCTTCTTCAGGCTAACTAGTCCCGGCTCCCTCAGCCGCTCCTCATAAGACTTGTTCTCCAGACCCTTCACCAGCTTCATAGCCCTTCTGTGGATTTGCTCAAGCACCTCCATGTCCTTCTTGTAGTGAGGGGACCAAAACTGAACACAGTATTCGAGGTGCGGCCTCACCAGAGCTGAGTACAGGGGGACAATCACTTCCCTGGACCTGCTGGCCACGTTGTTTCTTATACAAGCCAGGATGCTGTTGGCCTTCTTGGCTGCCTGAGCACACCGCTGGCTCATATTCCGCTGACTCCCAGGTCCTTCTCTGACAGGCAGCTTTCTAACCACACATCTCCCAGCCTGTAGCTCTGCTTGGGGTTGTCATGCCCCAGGTGCAGGACCCGGCACTTGGCCTTGTTGAACTTCATGCAGTTGGCCTCAGCCCATCAGTCCAGCCTATCCAGATCTTCCTGCGGAGCCTTCCTACCCTCGAGCAGATCGACACACGCACCTAACTTGGTGTCGTCTGCAAACTTACTGAGGGTGCACTCGATCCCCTCATCCAGATCATCAATAAAGATGTTAAAGAGGACTGGCCCCCATACCGAGCCCTGGGGGACTCCACTAGTGACTGGCCTCCAACTGGATTTGACTTCATTCACCACGACTCTCTGGGCCCGGCCATCCAGCCAGCTCTTAACCCAACAAAGCATATACTAGTCCAAGCCATGAGCAGCCCGTTTCCTGAGGAGAATGCTGTGTGGAATGGTGTCAAAAGTCTTACTGAAGTCAAGGTAGACCACATCCACAGCCTTTCCCTCATCCACTAAGCGTGTCACCTTGTCATAAAAGGAGATCAAGTTCGTCAAGCAGGACCTGCCCTTCATAAACCCATGCTGACTGGGCCTGATCACCTGCTTGCCCTGCAAGTGCCGCATGATGACGCTCAAGGTAATCTGCTCCATGAGCTTCCCTGGCACTGAGGTCAAACTAACAGGCTTATAGTTAACTGGGTCTGCCCTCCGGCCCTTCTTGTAGATGGGCGTCACGTTTGCTAGCCGCGAGTCGAGTGGGACCTCCTCTGATAGTTAGGACTGCCAATAAGTGATGGAAAGTGGCTTGGCCAGCTCTTCTGCCAGTTCTCTCAATACCCTTGGGTGGATCCCATCCGGCCCCATCGACTTGCGTACATCCAAATGCTGTAGCAGGTCGCCAACCATTTCCTCATGGATTGTGGGGGCCACAATCTGCTCCTCATCCCCTTCCACCAGCTCAGGGTACTGGGCGTCCAGAGAACAGCTGGTTTTGCTGTTATAGACTGAGGCAAAGTAGGCATTAAGCACCTTGGCTTTTTCCTCATCTCTGGTAACTAAGTTTCCCCCCACATCCAGTAAAGGGTGAAGATTCTCCTTAGTCTTCCTTTTTGTACTGATATATTTATAAAAACATTTTTTGTTGTCTTTAACAGCAGTAGCCAGATTGAGCTCCAGATGAGCTTTGGCCTTTCTAATTTTATCCCTGCACCGCCTCACAACATCCTTATAGTCCCCCTGAGTGGCCCGCCCTCTTTTCCAAAGGTTATAAACCCTCTTTTTTCTCCTAAGCTAGAGCTGCAACTCTCTGTTCAGCCAGGCTGGTCTTCTTCTGCGCCAGCTTGTCTTTGGGCACATGGGGACAGACCACTCCTGAGCCATTAAGATTTCTTTCTTGAAGAGCGACCAGCCTTCCTGGGCTCCTCTGCCCTTCAGAACCACCTCCCAAGGGACTCTGCCAACCAGTGACCTGAACAGCTCAAAGTCAGCCCTCCAGAAGTCCAAGACAGTGGTTTTAATGGTCCCCTTCCTTACTTTGCCAAGTAATATTGCCTTTATCAACTGAATAGCCATGAATTTACTAAGCAAAAGTTAAATACATAGATCCTTAGCACTGTACTGTAAGAAGTCACTCTACCAAGCCTGTTGGAGTTTAAGAAGCATTTGGATTGTGCACTTAGTCACATGGTCTGAATTTTTGGGTAGACCTGTGGGTGCTGGAAGGTGGACTCGATGATCCTTATGGGTCCCTTCCAACTTGGGATATTCTATGATTCTATGATTCTAAGTTCGTACCTGGCCAGTTAATAATTTAGTTTCATGCATAGTAGTTGCAGTAACACCTTTGTAAATTCGGGGAGTTGTGTGTCAGCACTAAAACTGTGATATTTGGCCACCGAAAACCTGTTTCTTTCTTTGCTTTTTCTTATGTTGTTCCCTTCTTCCACAATTTCCTTTGGTAGAGGTACTAGCTGCTATTCAAGTCCAGAGAATCACAGAATCATACAATGACTTGTGTTGGAAGAGACTTTAAAGATAATCTCATTCCAAACCCTCTGCCATGGGCAGGGATGCCACCCACTAGATCAGGTTGCCCAGGGCCTTGTCCAATCTGGTCCTGAACACCTCTAGGCATGGGGCATTCACAGCCTCTCTGGGTAACCTGTTCCAGTGCCTCACCACCCTCTGAGTGGAGAATTTCCTCCTAACATCTAATTTAAATCTCCTCTGTTTTAGTTTAAAACCATTCCCCCTTGTCCTATCACTATCTGCCCAAGCAAAAAGTTATTCCCCATTTTTATAAGCCTCTTTTAAGTACTGAAACGTTGCAATGAGGTCTCCCCTGCACCTTCCCTCCTTCAGGCTGAACAGCCCCAGCTCTCTTAGCCTTCTCTCTTCATAGGAGAGGTGTTCCAGCCCTCTGATCATCTTTGTGACCCTCTTCTGGACCTACTCTAAGAGGACCACCTCCTTTTGAAGCTGGGGGCTTCAGACCGTGATGCAGTTTATCCCCTGAAAACTGAATTAATCTAGGACCGTGAATATTTTCCTGGATTGATTCTGAACTCTCTTCTTCAGTTCCCCAAAATAGCTCTTCTCATGTTTCAAAGCTAGAATTTTCTCCCACTTCCTTCCATGAACTGTGAGACCCAAATGTGTGATTTGATGCACCCTTCCAACTCATATGTTAACTCATACACTAATTCAACACTGGCACTTATCAGTCCATAAACAAGATGGGTTGTTTTGGTGCATGTTTCTTTATTTTTAAGTTGAATCCATTGCAAGTGCCTTTGTGCTGTTTAGAATCCAACAACAGAGATTAAAAATCTGATTTTGCAAATAACTTTTTTTTATTTACACACAAATAGTGAAGCAACAAAATGCCAGGCATCACTCATACCTGTAGGATAAAGTACTGTTTATAGCCTTATACAACCTCTTACTAAAAGCCATATAATTTATGGTGCATTTACTATGCTGTAAAGGCCATATTTGTTCTTCATATGTCATAATTCTCATTTCTTGGCTCCCAGGGATGAGAGAGGATTTATTGTGTCATCTCAAGTGTAGTTTCATAAGAAGAATGATCAGTTCAGGCGACTAGATTTACCATTCAATGCATTTGTCCTGCATGGGGCTGCTATATAAACCATAATGCCACGTTAGTATCCATAGGGCAATAAAATTGGATGCTATTTCCATATTTCCATATATGCCAGAAGTGGCACCAGTGTCTTTTACATTTCTAAGCTTTACACTTAGAAATGTAAAACTTGAGGAAGATCTTGGAATGGATAGATCTAGACAAACAGAGGAAAAAAAAAAAAAAAAAGCACAGGAAAGTCACATTAATTTTAATTAAGTCCTTTTTCTGGTAGTGCAGAACAATTCAAAAGTCTATATTTTGACCCAGATTGTTTAGAATCATAGAATGGCTTGGGTTGGAAGGAACCTTAAAGATCATCTAGTTCCAATCCCCCCCTTGCCATAAGCAGGGATGCCACCTACTAGATCAGGTTGGCCAAGACCCCATCCAGCCTAGCACTGAACACCTCCAGGAATGGTGCATTCACGTCTTCTTTGAGCAAGCTGTTCCTGTGCCGCACCACCCTCTGAGTAAAGAATTTCTTCCTAACGTCTAAACTAAATCTCTCATCTTTTAGTTTAAAACCATTCCCCCTCATCCTGTCATTAACTGACTGAGCAAAGAGTCACTCTCCATCTTTCTCGTAAGTCCCCTTTAACTACTGAAAGGCTACAATGACTGAAAGGCCACAAAGAAAGGCAATTTTCATATGGTTAGGTATTCATGTTATCCCATTCAGACTTAAGAATTTTATCCCTAAAAGATCTTTGCATTCATTTTTAATACCAAGTTCTTTTTTTTTTTTTAATGGAATAGTGCTATTTCAAAGTCTTAACAAGGTTGCTCATGAATAAACACAGGACTTAGGAAACATCCTTGAGCAGAATTAGTCATTGTAGCAATTCTTGAAGTAGAACATAAACAAAGGTTTGCAATGAGAGAACTATTTAAAAGTTCTGCTAGTTAGAATATATATATATATATATATATATATATATATATATATATATTTCATACAGTTTATATTATGACTGGGCAGGATTCATGCCATCAGAGTGTAGGTGTCTAAAATTTAAGGGTGGTAAAAGGATGGACTGCTAAATGTCCTAGAAAATCCTGTGTGATCTCCAGCTGTGCATGTCATATATCCTAGTGCTTCTGAAGTGTCCATAATTATCTATTCTTAGGTAGCTGAATTCCACCTCTAGGTCTATAACTTATGAAAGTTTTCTATATTCTCTCTCTCTTCAGTGACGACAGAGAAAAGCGTCCAAGCAATTATTAATTCAATTGGAGTTAACACCTACAACATTTACTGTTCTCTGCACTGCAGGTACTTATCTGTTCAAGTATCAGAGAGATTTATAAAAAAAAAAAAAAAAAAAGAGAGAGAGAGAGAGAGACTAGATAGCAAAACAATCTCCAATGAAACTCAGAGATCAAGACACCTGGTATTCATTTATGTGTGACTATACACAAGAGAGAAAGATGAAGGAATCATTTTTACCTGGATTGTCCTGGTTAAAAAAAAATATATAAAAAAATAATTTAAAAAAAAATCCTTTGCAGCCATGTTACATTCACAATTGTACAAAAGGAACTGGTAAAATAAGACAGTACTTTTCTAAAGAGGAGTCCTCCCAAATCACATAGGAATGATTTAAAGCTACAGCTTAATTCCCTGTTCCTCATTCATAGACACCAATGAGTACATTTTTCTGTTTAAAATAAATAAATAAATTATAGATTCCTTCTCAGAATTTTGTCTCTCTAGTTTAGGCACTTTTCAGTTGCCTATCCCATAAGGAAATCACTTTGAATGCTTGCCAAAATAATGGTTGTGGCTACATACAAACCTCAGCCATATGCTTTTTTTTTTTTTCAGTGAGTTTTATAATTCAGTAGCCCTTATCTCATATAGCTGCAATGTCAAAAACAGGCAATACTAACTGTGAGGGGTTTGGTTCTTAGATATTTTATCCCCATTTATAAGACGCTGACTGGAAGGAAGGCACAAATCAAATGGCAGTAACTTTACTCTTCACATGTTTGGAGAGTGTTACATGATGAGACCAGAGCATTAAAACTACTGGAATTTTCACTTTAATGATACATAAAATGTTCCAGTTTTGCCTGTACAAGGCAACTGGGAGAAGAGTTTACAGCTGGTGACAATCTTATAATGCACGGTGTATTAGAAATATCACAATTAATTCAATAAATGTTTTTAATGAAGTGCTTTCTGAAGCAACTGCTAAATTAAATGGGCCCCAGAAGTGCAGTAGAGTTAGCAATGTCATTTATAACAGAAAGGAAAAATGTAAATGTAGCAGTTTACAGATGTTTTTATTTAATATCTCTAATCCAAAAGATCTGACAAGATGAGACCACCCCAGTGTTCTTGGATGACAGAGCCCCTAGGGCTTCAACACTTCACAACAAGTAGCAAATCCCTATTAATCCCTTTAGCATTTGTTGTAATGACATTAATCATGATGAACTCTTCCAGTGTTAATACAGATGTCATCTATAATTCCAAAAGAATCCCACTGAAATTTGAATTGAGCAAACCTCATATAACTGGAGTAAGGATCATAAAATAACTCAGTGTTTCAATTTTACTGAAAAAAATAATAATCAAAGCTCCTACTTTTTGAAGCCTAGCCAACTTAAATGAATCTCTTAGCCGTTGGAATAGCATTGATTATATTCATTTTATCTGTAGAAGTCACATTTATGTTGGCCATATTTTGCCATGCAATTCAGCATCTGTTAACAGATTTAAAGAAATAAAGTGTCTTATCAGTTAATCACAGACTTGAACTTGTTATTTTACATACAAGACTTTATGTCATTATACATTATGTTTACTGCACGTGTAAAGTGTCTAATGAATTCTTGAAAACACTGCCATAAAGCCTGTTTAAACTATTGCATCCCTGCATGAGAGCATTTTAAGTCTGGTTTGAGAACTCTGAAAACCTCCAAGCTCCCATTTCTGCAGCGCCTTTTCTGTGAAACATGCTAAAGATTTTTTTTCATGTATTCCTTATACACAAACATTGCATATCTCTAGTATACTCATAGCAAAGAGTCCAAAAATTCAGTTCAGATGCTTTAAATTAAATAAACAGCAGAACCAAACCCTAGTACAGTACAGTACAGTAATGAGTAATCACACCATTCATGCTCCCATCAGAGCACCACCTATTAGTAAGTGATTCAGTCTACACCTGAGTGGGTAACATCTGACCTATCAAGAGGTAGGAAAAATAAGTGGTTCATCACTCTGTTCCTGCTTTATAAATAACTATCAGCTTTGCTAGGGAAAGAGCACCATGGCAGCCAACCAAGAGGAATGATTCTTCATAGAATCACAGAATCATAGAATATCCTGAGTTGGAAGGAAACCACAAGGGTCCGCTCCACACAGGACCATACAAAAATCAAACCACGTCTGAGAGCATTGTCCAAATGCTTCCCGAACCCCAACAGGCTCAGTACCATGACCATGTCCCAGTGCCCCACCACCCTCTCAGTGAAAAACCTTTTCCTAACACCCAGCCTGACCATCCCCTCTCCCAGCTCCATGCTGTTCCCTCGGGTCCTGTCACTGTCCCCAGAGAGCAGAGCTCAGCGCCTGCCCCTCCGCTCCCCTCGTGAAGAAGCTGCAGGCCACCATCAGGCCTCCCCTCAAGTCTCCTTTTTTCTGGGCTGAACTCTTCACCAGTTTTGTAGCCATCCTTTGGACATTCTCATAGTTTAATGTCCCTCTTATATTGTGGCACCCAAAACTGCACACAGCATTTGAGGTGAGGCACACCACCACAGAGCAAAGCAGGACAATCCCTTCCCTCAACTCGCTAGCAATGCTGTGCCTGATGCCTGATACAGCCCAGGGTACATTTGGCCCTTTTGGTTGTCAGGGCACACTTCTGACTCATATTCAACTTGCCATCAACCAAAACCCCCATGATCCTTTTCTGCAGGGCTCTCTGTCCAGAATCTGACACGTGTTCTTGTTCAGTTTCACGTAGTTGGTGATTGCCTAGCCCTCTAATTTGTCAAGATCTCTCTGCAAGGCCTCTCTACCCTCAATGGAGTCAGTTGCTTCTCCCAGTTTAATGTCATCCACAATCTTACTCAGTATACCTTCAACTCCCAAACTAAAAGAAGGGAGATTTAGATTAGATATTAGGAAGAAATTCTTCACTCAGAAGGTGGTAAGGCACTGGAACAGGTTGCCTAGAGAAGCTGTGGATGCCCCATCCTTGGAGGTGTTCAAGACCAGGTTGGACAAGGCCCTGGGCAACCTGATGAAAGGCAGTGAAAGGCATCCCTGCCCACGGCAGGGGGATTGGAACTAGATGACCTTTAAGGTCTCTTCCAATGCAAGCCATTCTATGATTCTATGAAGTCCTGCATCCAAGTTATTTATGAAAGCATTAAAGAGAACTGGCCCTGAAATGTAGCCCCAGGGAACCCCAATAGTGACTGGCTGCCAACTTAATGTAACCCCATTTACTAGAATACTCTAAGCAAAACCCATTAGACAGTCATTCACCTACTGTATTATTTCTTTATCTAGCTGTATGCTGGACATTCTGTTCAGAAAGATTCTGTGAGAAACAGTACTGAAAGTTTTACTGATATCCAAAACGTTTACATCAACTGGCTTCCTTTGGTCAACTAGATGGGTGACATTTTCATAAAAGTAAATTAAGTTTGTTAAGCAGGACCTTCCTCTCATGAGCCTATGATGGCTATGACCAATGACCGTATTGTCCTTCAGGTGTTTTTCAATAACTCCCAGAATAATTTTCTCTATAAGTTTACCAGTCACTGAAGTGAGACTGACAGGCCTGTAATTACCAGGATCTTCTTGCTTGCCCTTCTTGAAAATTGGAACAACATTTGCCAGCTTCCAGTCAACTGGGACCTCTCTAGATTCTGAAGACTGATGAAAAGTAATTGAGAGAAGTCTTGTGATGACATCAGCCTGCTGAATACCCTGGGGTGAATCATCAGGTCCATAGACTTCACAGAGTCTTGCTCTGGAGAAATGGGTTTCTTCAGTGAGGAAGAAACAAGGGGAGATTTGTTATTCCTCAGCCTAACACTCAGGGCAGAATATAGCTTTTGTGGAGTGGTCTTGAACTGCTGACCTTGAATCAAAGCATTGTCCTTTGTTCCAGTAGATGCAGATCAGGTTACTGATTGGGAACAGACTGGAACAGACTGAGAACTCTTTCTTGCAAGACAAAATTACTGATATGTTCAAAGGGGTTTCCACACTACTGTAAACTTTGTAATCTTGAACCAGCAATTTATGACTATATGCTTTAGGTGTTTCATGCATTAGAGTGCAAAGCATAAGAAGGGCTTATCATGGGGGGATGTGGCTGTTGCAGACAAGAGGGTCCCCACAAATAACCACTATGAAATGGCTCTTTAGAAGATTCTCTAAATGATGTTGCAAAGGAAACCAGGAAATAAATGCATTGGAAAGAAGTAGGAATTAGGTATAAAAGTAATGACCTGATCATGCATGGATTCTCTGGTAAGACAGTCTTCTTTGAACTTTAGTACCTGTTTCAGTCCTTATACTGACATTAGATGAATAAGCCTTCTCTTCGTTTCTCAAAAAGAAAAGAAAAAAAGGAGAGATAAACATACACCATAATACTCAGGAAAAATGAAATGTTCTCACTTAAGAGAGAAGAATTAGAGAACAGAGTGCTTGTATTTCTATTGGTGCTCTGCTTGCTTCAGCACAAGAAAGGGCTGGTCTTCCTCAGGCAAGGAAAGTGGACTACACACTAACGTAGTCCACTATCTTCTGTGAATTACTGCCAAGCTTCCTAGCAAGCATGGATCTTTTTTGCCTTCAAAATTAAGTATCCATTAGGTCAGTGGAAAAGACTGATTGCATAGGCCTCTGTTTAACATACCACATGGGATGAGGGAAACTGAAGTCCATGTCTTTGCTGCTTGGTTATCTATACAATGTATACCACCTTCTACAGAAGAAGGGAGAGAGAAAGAGAAACACACGTGCATTCCTGATTTACCCAATGTTTGTGTTCTGAGAGACTCACTTTCTTCTTTTAAACCAAGCTTAGAAAATCAGCCCAGTTCCTTAATATCAGGTGAGTAGTAACCTCACATTTTGATAAGGCGTGCAGATATACATTTAATTTAATAAAATTTGGATTTGCTGAATTTCCTAATTTGAAAATGCGTAAAGTCACACTTTTGATAAGCCACAGAATACTTCTGCCTCTGCATTATTAAAGATATGTGATCGTCAAATTTCCTTGGCTTGTTTTGTTTTTAACAAATTACAGAATAATTATGTGTGACTTCCAATAACTCCATCTCTCTCCTAACTGCTTTGCTGGAGGTATAGTTCTGTGTTCAAATTCATGAAATGTACAATTTCTAGAAAGCCTGAGGAAAAAAAATATATATATATATATATATAGATAGATATATCCCCAGATCATGATAATTTAACTGCAGGATGGTTACTGTAATTATAACCACATGAGAGAAAATTGACACATCTCTCTTAATCCACCTTCCAACCCCTATAATAGATACCTTCTCCCACTGTCATTTACGTCTCATTTTACCCTTACTATTTAAGCCAACTAAAATTATTTTTGAAGATTTTTATATGTGAAAGTTGCTTTTTACTGCTTGGCACCCTCTACTACTTAATTATTTGTGTTCACACACAAATACCCAAAGATATCCCTCAACCACATGAATTTCTGACAGCTTTACCTGCTCTGGGGAACCTGCTTAGGCAGGACCCAATGACCTCTTGAGGTCCCTTCCAACCTCTACAATTCTGTGATTCTGTGATTCCCTCCTCGCAGCCACATAGCCCATCTCATCCATTTCTTCCATTGTTCGTAAGGAGTTCATGTAACTGTAATCTTTATTTTGAAGAGCCCTGTAGCCTTCTCAGAAGAGAATAAGAAAAGGGAAAAAAAAAAAAAAAAAAAAAGAGTGAACAAAGAAAAAAAGTTTTCAGTAAGGCTGCCTTCCCTCTTCCCTCTTTTGCATCACAGGAAGAAAATAGGTTGGTAAAATTAATAATCTTTTATTGTTGGTACAATAAATAATAAAACAGTCTTTCAGCCATAAGAGAACCCTGTTTCTTTAGGGCTAGGTATGTCATGCAACTATGCTTGAAATTTACTTCAGTTTGAATTACTAATCCTACTTTGCACTTGTACATCTAACAGTATGGTTTCTCAAGCAAACTTTTGTGTTTTAGAACATCAGGAAAAAGCATAAGTGTAAGCACATGGGTTATGGGACATGTACAAGCTGACTTTGCAGTTCTTCCTATACAGGCACTCAGTTCTAGTCTGGACAACTAATGCTAGAGGAGTGAAAAGCATGCTGCGAACAACCTACTTAGTGTCACCCAAAGAGTACAACGGCACAGACTTTCCAGGCTCTTGGCACTCTGTTGAAATCCCTTCTATACCTCCATGAAAACTTCTTGCCTAGCTGGGCTTTACTTTATGCCTTTGTCTTTCCTTACCTAGCCCTCATTTTACCTTTCTTTGCTCCTTTTGTCTATCAGACACCAAGCTTTCCTCTTCAGGCTCACCATTAAAACACACAATTCTCCTGAATATCACGTTTCCTCCTAATATCAGTAATACCTTATTAGGAGAAAAATGGTATGTTTTACCCATATCATGGGAAATATTAAACAGTTTCAATCTAAATATTAAAAAAAAAAAAAAATGCATGTATACTGAAGCAAATACCTGATATGGAATGTTCCAGATCAAATACTTAGAACACAAGCTTTAGGTAACTAAACATAGTCATAGAAAATAATGGGCATAGAAATAATGGACAGTGATGCTTCAAATTCCATGTATAAAATGTAACCTGTCAAGTATTTTATTTTTTTAAGAAAAAGTACAGAAAGGCAGAAAGAAACATTTACAGTCTGTTTCTGATATATTAGCAAGGAATTTTCCAGTGCCATTTTCCACTAGTTGGGCAGTGTGGTACAAAGGTGATCAGGAGTTCTGTGTCCTTTGTATAACTGCAT
Organism: Heteronetta atricapilla; assembly: GCA_011075105.1. Lineage (NCBI taxonomy): Eukaryota > Metazoa > Chordata > Aves > Anseriformes > Anatidae > Heteronetta > Heteronetta atricapilla. Next base: position 79,407,884 of record CM021733.1, read on the forward strand.
GATTCCCATTGAGTAACCTTTATTTCTTTCAGTTTATTCAGTTTATTTCTTGCTCCTGGAAAGAGCCTGTGATAATCATGGATCAACGACATCTTCAATGGAATTATGAAAGAGGCCAAATTCCTCAGGATGATTTTCTTCTTCCCTCTCTCACCACAAAACAGAATGTTTTGCCTTGTGAATGAAAAGAAGCTTCCATATGTCACTTTGGGATTCTTGCTGATAATAGGTCTCACCTACCTGTATGCTTTTCTAAATGGGAGTAGAAAGGTGATCTTACAAAGAAATAGAAGGAACACTACATCTGACTTTTTGTGTAAATGTTTATGTTTTATAAAAGAGGGCAAACTCATGATAAACAATTCTGTTTCTTCCACGCAAAGGGAAGGATTCTAAGCTGTTTCTGTCAAGTTACAAATAGAAGGAGTTTTAGTGTTCCAAAACACAGCAGAAATGCACAATATATAGGATGAATTCAGAACTGGATCCTCACTGATATACTTTTAGCTTTGTTTAAGATACTAAAGGATCTGGTCTATGAATACAATGACACATTCCCCAAAGGCACATATAGAACTGCAGTCTGCAGTCCTCTGAAGTTATGCTAGTTCTCTATAGCAGATGCAGTGTATCATCCCTACTAAGACAAACCATACAGGTTTGCTAAAAAAGCAGAAAGATAAAGTTAAAACTGGTGTGGATATTGTAGCCACTTAGAGTACATGAGGGATTCTTCTTGCTATAAACCTGCCTTGCATCGGAACGGACTGTTCTGCTGTGCACACTCATACACATCACTGATGTGTTCAGAGTAATTTTCTCCTTGATTCAACAAAAGTTGAAGTCATGCCATCTTAATATCAACACTTGCAATGAGGACACATGGTTCTCCAGAAGTTAGCTCTCTATTGCATGCATAGTGTGCATTTGGGATCAGTGACTGGTGTGAATTTCACTGCTGACAAAAACACAGCTTGGGCATTCAGTCTTGAAACCATAACAGATTGCTATAAACTGACTACCAGTCCTTTCCACTTTGTACTATAGCAATTAGTAATATGTACTCAAAGGGCCAAAAAAGTATTTTACTTGCTTTGAATAGAGGTGATTTTGAACAGAGGTAACTTTGGTTATATGTTGTGTTTAAAGTTAAGTTGATGATCATTGAGGTTAGCAAGGAGTAGAAAATATTTTAATATGAGAGTAAAGAGATAGTCACTTTTTAACAAACTAATGATATTCATAGACTTTACCTTCTGGTATAGCTATTTTAACAACACAAGATGTAACAAGAAAAAGAGGCCTTTGTTCCATACCTAAAGTAATAGCCCTGTTGTTTCCAAGCTCTAGAAGGACTCCTCTTCTATCACAGTACCTGTCAGCCAACACACTCACACAGGTGGTACAGCAGCTGATCAGGCTTCCACTGGAGCCAACCACTAAATCATAAAACTGATGTTTATAATGAAAAATTGATTCTTGCTTTCATTAGTATAGCTACCTTATTTAAACTCAAAGGGTAGGAGTTATTTCTACTTAGTTTTTGCAATGGGAAAACTAAGAAACTGGGTTAGCCTTTCTTTCCTCCTTACAAGAGAACAGAAAGGACAGGAGTACTTCCAGAGGTGATTCATCTGACTGTGATGTGATAGTTGGGATAAACTGCTTCCTAGAAATTTCCAGACTAGAAAACTAGGTAAAACTGCTTGTATGTATTTAATTGAACTGCAATTCATACAGTATGGACAAAAATGTATACTTGGAGGCAGACACTAAAAAAGTTATTTTCTATATATGTGCAGATTTAATTAATTAACTTCAGAATATTTGGGCATGTTTTTTTTTTCTTTTAAAAAAAATAATAATAAAAACTCAGAAATGCTCTTCTTTGTTTTATACATAAACTTAGCCATTTCCAGATCCAGCTAGAGTTCAGTATCAGTAACTGACAGGAAAGACAAGCAACTGTGAGCAAAATTAGTTGTAACATTTACCAAGAAATGCTTCATTTTGAACACTGGGAGACTTCAAGTTTACAAATCCTTTGATCAGAAGTAAAGAAATGAGAATTACCTGCCTCCTCAATCTATGAAAGAGATGGAAAAGATTAAAACTGACATGTATAAAATCTTTAAATGCGACAGAATTCTACCTGAGATTTTTCTTACACAGATTATAGAATGACAGATATAAATGGAAATTGAAGAACAACTGATCAGAACAAACCATTTTTCATGCAGGAAATATATGAAGGAAGATTGCTGCTGCAAGCATACTGACGACTGAAGAAATAGATTACATTCTAACTCAGCAACAGTGATATGTTTGTATAATTTTCATATGTTGCATACTTAGAGAACAGGCTGAGAATCTAAATGAAAAAGATATTCTCACAGAAAGTTTAGTATCTGGCAAACAAATCTAGGAATTTCATCATCCTCCAGGAGTCTAGAACATTTTTTTGAAGTAATGCTGTTTGCAAGTTCTTATACTTTATAAAAGCCTGCAGATTCTTTTCCCAAATCAAAGCTTTCAGAGAGTTATTTTCCACTCTGTTGGTTACAGAAAGTTCAACAGGCAAAGACAGAAAAAAAAAAAAAATATATATATATATATATAAATACATAAAAAAGAACTTTTATAAAACAGCAGCTGCTCATAAATGCTTTGCCAGTGTTATTCATTATAAATATGGCTGCACTCTATTTTGTTATTTCATATTTAATGGTGCCACAAAAGCAATCACAGGAACTTGGAAACATAATGCATCAGAGCTAGAGCTCCTAGGCAGTTGGAATTCCCTGCAATAAGAGTTTCTAAGATTCTGCTAGGACTTGAGAAAATCTGTTTACAATCATTTCTATCATTTCCTGCAAAGCAAGATTGAAGAACAGACATTTCATTTCTCACTAACTCAGTATATTATTTGCTACTCTGCTGATAGGCAACAGCCTAACTCAAAATAGTTTCAAAGTACTAGACCATATCCTGCGGATGTCATTTTGCAATGCTGTAGTATCTTAAGCCTGTCACCTTACTAATTTCAATATAAAGGAACAGAATCAGTACCTAATGTTTATGAAATATACTAGATGGTTGCAATAGTATATTGGAAAGTGTATGTATTTTCTATTCACTGCAGTAGTTACACATCTTTCAGGGAAAATATTTTAAAATACAATTCTGTTTATTCTGTCCTGTGCAATATACACCTAAAATAGAAGTGCATAATAGTATATGTTACAATCCACAAAGCAATTCATATGAAAAATAAAATTGCCATGTTTAATGATCCAAAGTTTGTGCTCCTAATTAATTAATTTTTTAACACAGTGATAGGAAAATCAGGTGAAGAGTAAAGGAAGGAGAAGATATCCAGATTGTCAATTTTAGACGATTAGAACCACAGGAAATTAGGAACCTGCATTCTGCAAACAGGCAGTAGGGAGTAATAGGGTGCCTGAAGTCAGGCATTGTTTTAAAATTAGACTGGCTATTCACACCCCATAGAATCCTAATGTCCTTTGAAATCCCTTAAAGAACTGCTGTTCACAAATTTGTGAAAAATTAAATAGAAGTTCTTATACATCCTCATGTTGCATATGCACTTTGGTGAAACATCAAGAGTATGTTTCAACTGTGCAGTGCTTCAACAAACAATGGAAACAACACACGCACAAAAAAAAAAAAAAAATGGTAAATTAGTAATTTTCTTTTAGAATCTCGAGAATTTTCTGATCGAGATAGACAGCATAATGGCTGAGTGGGCTTTAATTTGTATTCTACTAGCACCCAAAGTGCTTGATTCACACTGTCACATAGAATTATTTGATAATTCTATGAAAAAAAATAAAGCATGAATTTTTTTCATGCTTTACATTTCATTTTTTCTATAAAAAAAAAAAAAAGCATGATATTCTGCTTTTTTTGATTGATTGTTGTTGTTGTTTTACATACAGTCAGACACTGGGAAATGAGTATGAGTCTTAAAATAATTTCTTAATGATTGCTTGTTAAGGAAATTAAATCTCTTCTTGGTTATCTCTTTTCTTTGTTCTCTCTCTCTTTTGGAGATGGATACATCTTATAGCATCGACTGTGCATATAATAATATGGTGAACCTATATTGTATAGAGGAATTTCTTCGTAGGAATAGAAGGGAGTGGGAGAGTTTATTTCAGGAACGGTATGGGGTAGAATAAGACCTTCATAAGTAAAATAGGCCCTTGGGGAAACAAGTGTATGACAAGTGAAAGAAAGATGTGACTACATGAATGAGCAGTGGAGAAGGGACTTAAATGAAATGAATAGAAAGAGAAAAGAGAAAAGAAAGAACAGAAATAAAGCAGAGTCAGTACAGAAAATGAAGACCACAAAGATTGTTGAGGAAAAGAACTTCGGGAAATAATTCTATGAAAACACCGAGGTTTGATTTCCCACACAATTAATTAATTAATTTTAGTATCAAGAGACACAAACTCTATTTAATGATTGTTTCCAACATTTCCCCTTCACTGGGGATGAGATAGAGGCAAGATACTAAGTTCAAACATAAGCTCAGGTTGCAAAAATATTAAATGTAATTCAGCTTATTTACCCAGACAGATCAGTATACTGGATACTGTACTTTCATAACTTAATGGGATTTTCAGATTCGCATCAGAAATCTTTTCAAGCTTTCATTATAACTTTAAGAACTTTAAGTCACTTCTGTTCCTTTTGGCAGCTATACACTACCAATTTTCTTCTTTTGTGTAAGTGCTGATCAATCAATACTCCTTTTCAAGCAAATGTGATACTACCAATGCTCCTCACAGACAACAAGCCACTTTACAGCCTCTTGAGAGTATCCTGTTCCCTTTACCAATGATTGACACATTAGTTTAACAAATAAGGCAGTCCAGTTCCATTATGATATTCCATTTTTCAAGACATAAACAATTGTCTTAATTCTACATCCCTTACACCAGAACTTTGGCTCACAGAATCAGGCTGTGGACTCCAGTAGAGGGGCACTGGTTGCCACTATCTCAGAACTTCACACAGACAGTTTTTGGATGTTTAAATCCACACAATTCCATTATTGTACTAGAACCTTACTTTTACTTGTCAATAAAGTTCAGTGAATTGTTTTATGCAAAAAGGGCTCAATTTCAGGAGCTATTAAAGCATATATTGAAAGTCAATTTATAATAAATTAACATATCTAACTTATCTATATTCAAATAGAAATGCATGCTAGACAAGCATGCACACACACACATAAAAGTCACAAAAATCTCTGAAAATTATACCCATATAGTTAATGCTTAATCTTTGTTTGAATAAATTATTATTGAGAATACTAATCTGTTGCACAAAATTGTTCTTATTCCTGATGACATGGCCTGAAACTGCTCCTAGATGATCAAAAAAGAGACATATGTCCAAAAGAAGTGCTTTTGATCCATTTCTCTTACTCATGAGTTGCCAGATTCACACTAGGTGAAGAGTGTTTTAAATAGTTTGCCTTAAGCACTGGCATATGAGCTAGCACAAAAGATTACTGTCCAAAAGGCAAATTCATTTATAACTAGCTCAGGTAATATTTGTCACTTTATTCACTTGGGTAGCAAATATGTCACCCAGGTTTTCTTAGGGAATTAAGCCATTGTGCAAACTGAAAATAACAGGAATATTTTTAGCAACTCCGATGGGTATCAGTTATTTCTGTATCTATTCAGCCTTAGTCACAGTTCCCTTAACAGGTATTTTGGAAATAATCCCTTGATAACACTTCTATCAGATCTTGTTTTTTGATGGACAGAGTTCTATACAGTAAGAGTTATGCACTTCTCTACTGTCCCTGTTATGTTAAAATAATATTGCAGCAAATTGTTGCAGACAATTGTTATAATAATTTGCCATAAACCAGAGCATTCTACAGTAATGTACTTGTAGTGACAAATTCACGTATAGTTAATTCCGTATCTTAAAGAAAATGTTGCGACCTCTCGGTCAAATCAAGTGATGGGAAAGAGTCCTCTGTCATCATGATGACAGTGGAGCTATAGATTCAGTAATTGCCTAAATTTCAGATTCAAGTGGTAGAAGAGAAGGAAAGATCAGCAAGTGATATTCTTTACAGTGTGTCTTTTTTCCCACCATACTGCTTTGATTTTCTCGGGGTTAATAGTGCAAATAAATGAACTTTTGTTTTTTATGAAATAATAATAATAAAAAATCTCCTAATATTTTAAAAATTGAACCAAGTAAACCTGGAACCATTATTCAATTATATATATATATTAATAATAATAATAATAATATTTTGATTTTTTCCATGGAAAATATTTGAAAAATGAATTTACACTTAAAACTTTTCCAGATTTACTTTTCAGCAGGGAAAATTCTCTTCTGATTATTTTTTGTTTGTTTGTTTTTTAAAAATATATATCTGGTGAGATTTTCATAATTCATCCCTTCCTTTCAGTATTGATTTTACTCTTTGCTGTATAGACCATTACCTTCAGGCAACAAGACATTAATTTCATCATTTGCCTTTCCTTTCCACCTGCTGGATTATCATCAACTTTCAAACAGGTATCTTATAAAAAATACCCTTAGTTCACTTTGTGCTTTGGAACACATGCGTATGCCACAAGGACTGTACATACAGCAACCACCACCTATTCCTTTGGCAATGTCACCTGACAAGTGTTGAACAGGCAGAACATTCCAAGTTACCTCTTAAACCTGTTTCTACCTCTACATCTGTACTAAATCTAGGGTAAAAAGACTGGAGTTCAGCGTGCTTACAAAGCAAACCTAGTTCTGGGTCTTCAGAGAACTGAGTGTTTCAGGACACTCTTGGGATTCCAGAACCCCAATAAGCGATTTATTTTATAGCTAAGAACCCTGAAACAATCCCAAGTAAATGTGTAACTATTAATGAAGACCCAGAATGAGAGGCAGAAAAACATGCACCAATCACAAAATGCATTCAGAGTTGCCACTGTAGAGAAGAAGGGAGCAAAGATCATAGGAACCTCCCAGCAAACGGTTATTGAGTGAGAACCTCAGTGTCTTCAGGAGAAAAAAAAGAACTGTGCAAGTGTTAGAGGACTCTAATTTTATCATAAGGCTAGATGTATCAGTGTCAGCTAATGATTCAGAAACATTGGCATGAATATTTCAGTATTAACTTTCACAGAGAATCAGAGCAATTAGTGTAGCACCCATATGAAATTCGCAATGGTGGAAAATCAAAGATGCCTCTGGTGGATCTCAGGGAACTTTAAAACTGCATTAAAGATCTCTTCTCTGTGAGCTACTATCAGAAGGAATACTACAGTCTGTGGGACTGTAGGTGTCAATTAAGGCAAAGATACTTATTTCCTCCTACAAAGCTAACACTTAGGTGGAAAACAAATAAATACATAAATAAATAGATAGATAAATAATATTGGTTCTCTTCCCATGTATGTTCTGCAGCACTTTACTAAGCTGATAAAAAATATTACTAAGCTCATACAAAATAGGGACATGTTATCTCTTGTCCATCTTCACAGGATTAAAAAATTTGTTGTTCTTGGAAGCATGTGAGAATCATAGAATCATAGAATATTTGGGGCTGGAAGGGACCTTAAAGATAATCTAGTTCCAATCCCACTGTCATGGGCAGAGACACCTCCCACTAGACCAGGTTGCTCAGAGCCTCATCCAACCTGGTGTTAAACACTTCCAGGGATGAGGCATCCACAGCTTCTTTGGGCAACCTGTGCCAGGGTCTCACCACCCACATAGGAAAGAATTTCTTCCTTATATCTAATCTAAACCTCCCCTCTTTTAGCTTAAAGACATTTCTCCTTGTATTATCCCTACACTCCCTGACTGAGTCCCTTCCCAGCTTTCCTGCAGGCCTGCTTTAGGTACTGGAAGGCTGCTATAAGGTCTCCTCAGAGCCTTCTCTTCTCCAGGTTGAACAACCCCAACTCCTTCAGCCTGTCTTCATAGGAGAGGTGCTTCAGTCCCTTTGTGTCACCCTCCTCTGAACTCACTCTAATACTTCCATGTCCTTCTTGTGCTGGGGACCCCTGTGCTGAATGTGGTGCTCCAGGTGGCATCTCACAAGTGCAGAGAGGAAGAATCACCTCCATCGACCTGCTGGCAATGCTGCTTTTGATGCAGCCCAGAATATAGTTGGCTTTCTGTGTTTCAAGTGTGCATTGAAGGCTCATGTCAAATTCTTATAAATTAACTCACCCAGGTGTTTCCTCAGGGCTGCCCTCAGTCCACTCCCCACCCAGCCTGCATTTGTGCTTGGGATTGCCCTGGCCCAAATGCAGGACCTTGCACTTGGCCTTATTGAACCTCATGAGGTTCACACAGGTCCACCTCTCAAGCTTGCCCAGGTCCCATTGGATGGCATCCCTTCCTCCAGTGTGTTAACCGCACCACACAGCTTGGTGTCATCAGCAAACTGCTGAGAGTGCACAAAACATCACTGTCCATGTCACCAACAAAGATGTTAAATGGTGTGGGTCCCAATACTAACCACTGAGGAACAGCACTCATTACTGATCTCCAGCTGGACATTGAGCCACCAACTCTTTGAGTGCATTGAGCCAACTCGTTGAGTGCAACCATTCAGGCAATTCCTTACCCACCAAGTGGTCCATCCATCGTATCTATGTCTCCCCAGTTTAAAGACAAGGATATCACATGGAAAGGGCAAAGCTGTCTATTTGTTTTCTTGAAGTAAGATGCAGTTCTAAAGCAGTACAGAGTTCAGGGCAGGCTATCATCTAATATTTACTTCAGCTTTGCAGGAGGATTTTTCACGCCACACTAAGTTCCAGGCTGCTGCCAACACACTGCTTCTGTAACATGAAAGTTATGCTTACATGAGCCGTACCTGAACCTTTGTCTGTGCTGCAGACATATGGTTGGGCACTTAGACTGAAATCCTGATCTCAGTAATGTCAATAGGCTTTTTCCCCTCAGACTTCAATTTTGATTTGGATTGAGATTTCATCATCAGAATCCAAATCCCATTGACTTCAAGGAGTCTTATGCTCCTACAGGTGTTTCTTATACATCTTCTTCTTTGATGTATATAAGAAGCTCATCATCTGAAGTTCAGCCTGTCACTTCACAGTCATTATAGAGAAATAGGAATCTCCAGAGAGGTGCTTGCCCTATCTCTCTTGTAGAGTGAGATGAATTGCCCTCTGGATATGCCTGTTTATCAGCCAAAAAAGGTATCCTATGCTTATCAGTTTAGGCTTACACTATTAACTATTTAAACTCTTAATGTAAGGTTTTGTAAAATGAATTTCCCCCTTACAAGCATAAGCGTGAAAGAAAGATTTAAGGCATGTATGTCTGCCACAGACACCAGTGGATTGCTTAAAACCACTGCTTGACCAGTACCAAGCATACCAAGTGGCTTACATGTTCATGATATTGTTCCTGTCCTCAAGCATGCTTCTATGATTGGCAACGTCTGCAGCTCTGCTCATCTCACATATAAGCATATTTAGGAAAATGAGACACCTGAGCAGAAGAGACACCCGGGGGAAGCCACGCTACTCAACTTGAACTAATAAAGAAGAGGAAAAGGGCTGATGGTGTCACATTACCTGGAAGCCCCTCCTTAACCTCAGCAGGTTTGAGAGACTCTTCCGGTCACGGTCACGGCAATTGTCTCTTTCAGCGCACAGAAAAGTTGTGAAGACAGGCACTTAGCTCTTTCTGCACTGTGGTTTGAATGGAACACTGCCCTCCCCCCCAGCCCCAATAAATAAATAAAATTTAAAAATGAATAAAAAATCATATTTTCAGTTCATTTGGTTTCTATTGCTTGTTTAGCTTCTGGCACCTACAACACTTCTGAACACAGGCATTAACTCATGAATAATATTGTTGCTTTAGAAATCCAGATTTTTTTAAAGGACTGTACTTAGTACAAGAAGGAATGTGGTGAAGGGATTAGTTGGAGGCCTGTAGCTAGCAGTGTCCCCCAGTGCTCAGTACTGGGTTCAGTCTTGTTCAACTTAATCACCAAGGACCTGGATGATGGAACAGAGTGCACCCTCTCAGCAAGTTTGCTGATGACACAGCTGGGAGAAGTGGCTGACACTCCAGAGGGCTGTGCCTCTTGAGGGACCTCAAGAGGCTGCAGGATTGGGCCAAGAGGAACCTTACGAAGTTCAACAAAGGCAAATGCAGGGTCCTGCACCAAGGGAGGAATAATCCCAAGCACCAGTACAGGCTGGGGGCTTACCTGCTGGAAAACAGCTCTGCAGAGAGGGATCTGGGAGTCCTGGTAGACAGCAGGCTCACCATGAGCCAGCGATGTGCCCTTGTGGCCAAGAAGGCCAATGGTATCCTGGCCTGCAATAGGAAGAGTGCTGCCAGCAGGTCAAGGGCGGTGATCCTGCCCCTCTGCTCAGCCCTGGTGAGGCCACACCTGGAGTATTGTGTCTAGTCCTGTGCTCCCCAGTACCAGAGGGACACAGAGCTACTGGAGCAAGTCCAGAGGAGGGCTATGAAGATGGTGAGAGGACTGGAGCACTTGTCGTACAAGGACAGGCTGAGAACTGGTCCTGTTTAGCTTGGGAAAGAGAAGACTGAGGGGAGATCTCATTAATGTGTATAAATATCTGAGGGGAGGGGGTTGAGGGGATGGAGTCAGTCTCTTTTCTGTTGTGCCCAGTGACAGGATGAGAGGCAACGGGCACAAACTGAAGCACAGGAGGTTCTGAATATGAGGCTGAATATGAGGGGGCACTTCTTTACTGTGAGGGTGACAGAGCACTGAGACAGGTTGTCCAGAGAGGTTGTGGAGTCTCCATCTCTGGAGATACTCAAACCCCCCTGGATGCCATCCTGCACAACATGCTCTAGGTGATACTGCTTGGCAAGAGGGTTGGACTAGATGATCTTCAGAGGTCCTGTCCAACCTCAGCCTGTGAGTCATTCTGTGAATCTGTGAAACACAAATACTATAGACACAAATTCCATGAGGCCTTCTATATCTTCTGTACTAATGAGTATCATAAACTATCCTATCCAATACGAGCTGATGAAGCATATCCAGAAGGTATAACTGTGCTTGCAATATGAAGATGACTGCTGATGAGCTTCTATTTTTTTTTTGACATTTTATAAACTAATCTATTGTAATAAACGATTGTTTCCAGAATTTATAAAACTACTTTGAAATTAAGAAATTGGGCTTCTCTCAAGATACTGGCCTTATTAGAAGAAACAGTAGGTTTATGCACCGTGCTTGTGACTCCACTGTGCTATGCAGGTGTAATGCTGTAGGAAAAACAGATCTTGATTGTTTTCTGTGATGGAGTCATAGCTAAAAGCTCTGTACATTGCTGAATTGTGCCCAGCTTGGGCTTTCATTTTGAGTGAGGCTATGAATAACTTTTATTAATTCCCTCCTGACATGTATAGTATCCCACTAGTCTTTGGACACAAAGTTTTTCTGACACAGCCTGCCCAGTGATCAAGTCACTTTTTAGTGTATGCCCATATTTCTGCATTTTGTCTCACTTCCATTTGGTAGAGGTCAGAGGTGGTCACATTAAAATGCTGTTCTATCTACAACCATTGTTAAACTATAAGCACAAACTTGATTTAATTTGCTGCTAGTTGTATGTGGTAGCTCCTTAAATGTTAAAATCTGTCTGTTTTCCATTGTGAATACAGATAGTGTATTGACACACAAATACACATAAATGAACAGTTCACAATTATTTTTTTGCCTTTTAAAACTCCTAAGATATGTTGTTGTGTTGGGAAATATCAGAAAATTAACAGTACTGGACATAGCATAGAAAGAAAACCAAACAAGTAACAACCACAAAACGGAATTGGAAAACAACTAACATTAACTATTTAAGAGTATTTAGATTATTTCTTTAAAAAAAAAAAAAAAAAAAAAAAAGGAGCCAATTGCAGAATGGCTACACAAATCAACTACCCTTTGGGCACTGAAGTTAAGGATATCATTATCTGAGGACACCAGGACACTATTAAAGTACTGAATAGCATATGCTTTTCTAAAATTTGGATCTTGTTATTGTTTGGTGATATTTATTCATTCTTGAAGTGTCCATGTAAATACCCATTGTGCCTGTGAATTTCAAAAATGTACACATGGGTGTGGGCTACTCTAAGAATCATGTCCTTAGAGCAGTATACATATACATGCTCAAGCATAATTTACTTTAGTCATACCACTAATTTTTTCAGTGGACCAAGCTTTTATTCCCATAAATTACACACCAAACAATCAGTCAATAAAAGCCTACATACCTAAAAGTGTTTAGTATGGTATTTGGAAAGTACAGGAGACATTTTAAAGTAATATGCCCTGTAATGAAATTATCAACCTTAAAATTTGATTTTGTTTTCATGCTTGTGAATATCATGCCCAAATATCCAAAAGATATTTCTGGAACTGATAAAAATATTCCAAGTCATTCGTCATTCTCACCTTTTACAGAGACAACTTTCCTTGTGATTTAACAGGGAACAGAAATATGGGGGGGTGGGGAAAGATAAATATTTTTTATTTATTTATTTATTTTTTAAGAAAAGGAAAATAAAGAAAATAAAAGCTCTAACAGCAAAATTTAGAGTATTTTACTGAGGAAGCATTGCCAACAGGCAATGGCATCCCTTTTCATGGTTTCTCAGTAAATAATCACATGGCATAAACTGACAATTGCCGCAGTAAATGAAAGGTTCTTTCACAGGTAAAGAACACAAGAGCTGCAATACAAAAACATAAAAACACGGTGTTCACTAACATCATGCAAAGAACAGACAAAGCAATTGAAGAACAGTGACACAAGCAGCAGCAGCCAAATAAAGCACTAGTGACAGCTCTATCATGTAAAGTCCAATGCAATGATTTCACTTTGCAATTGTTAAAAAAACACAACCTACATTTTTCCCTAAGTGATTCAAGAGAAGCAAAACACATTTTTTTCCTTTCACTCATCATCCTTTGAAATGTTGAACCTTGACCTAAAACATAGAACAAAATGTTTTTAGACCAAATCACCATTTCAGCTAGGTGTGTTTCACGACTCCTTAACTTGCTAATACATTTCTGGAATGATTTAGAACATCCTTTCTTGTATCAATCTCCTTAAACTAGTCCTTAGGGCTTAAAATTGGCACCCAGGGCCAGCTACGCTGTGTTCAACCAAGATTTGTTTAAAAGTGTATTCAGAAAGTAAGAGGAAGCAGCAACTGAATTGAAACGTACAGAATAATCGGCAGATTGCCAAACATCAGGGTATACTGACATGCTCCCCTCTTTCCCAACTAAGCAGAGACAAATGCAGTTGGAAGGGCCATTGTGATTGATGAAAAAGAGGCAAAAACATATTAATGTGCTGGGTTTTTTTTTGTTTTGTTTTGTTTTGTTTTTTCCCCATTGGCAATATGTTTGCCCAAGAGAAGGGACAGGGATAAAACTCCATCTTAAAAATGGCCAGGAAGAAAGGGGTTGTTTTGTTCCAAGGCTGAACAGTTTAGTTCAACACTAGCTGAGACAGAAGGCAATTTTCACCTCTGAAAGAAGGTCAATTGCATTCACCAAGGCACAACAGACCACAGATAGGACTTTAATTATGATGCAGTATGACCCTCCCCTGGAACACAAGAAAATCATGCTGTTTAAGGAAATCTGTGAAGACCACAGACCAAAAATGTCAGCTTTTGAACAGTCTTCTTTAGCTGACAAAACAGCATTTGCAAGATTAATATTGTGCTAAATTATGTAACGTTGAATCACTCTAGAAACTAGTCTGAAAAATCCTAGTCTTGTGCAGCGTAGGGACTATGGGAGATACCTAGCACATCTTGTAGTCCAAAGCAGCATGTCCCAGGGGTTTTCAGTTCCACAGATTTTTTCTATGATCCAGATAGCAAAAAAAGGGGAATAAATCAGATATAAATTACCTAGGAGAAACACCTCTGCCTGAAAAGAAAAAAAAAAAAAATCCACACAGTTGCTGGATCAGGTTTACCCTTCATAGCATGAAAAGAAATTTGCTGGAGGGAAAAAAAAAAAAAAAAAAAAAAAAGTTTGCCCAGAATCCTCTGAAGTATTCAGAGGCTCTAGCTATTCTTAGCTGTGTAATGGACCCCCAGCAGGGCTGCTGCAACTGACTTAAGAGAAAGAAATTGATGGATGGTAGACTTATCAGAGTTGAAAATGTGCAAAGTGAAGAAATAACTTTAAGGGATACTCTTTTTTTTTTTTTTTCCCCTATAAATATTCCCATTTTCTATACTAAAATAATGCATTTAAAATTTAAAGTTGCCCTACATTTAAACATATTTGAATTGCTTGCACACAATTTTATCAGTGTATTTCTACTCATCTGAAATCCCATAATCAAAGGGAAGATTTATTTTTCCTGAAGAAATACAGTTTATAAATTAAATAGTTAATAAAACTTTCTCTTCTTCTTTGATAAAACTGGCTTGCTGTAGAAGTGCACATATTCCCCACTGTACACAAGGAAAGATATAGCTGACTTAATCCACTGAGCTCAGTATTTCCTTAGTGCTATTTGTAGAACTATGCCATCATTACACATTGAATTCTTCATTAAATGGAGCTACCACTTTATTATCAATCAGATTTTTAAGTGAGTTTGGACTTCTATGATTACGTTTTCCCTGAAGTGTTGGAAACCCTTGGGTTTGTGATATTAATCCAATATCTATTCACTTCACTCGAATGTTTTGTTCAATAGAAATAGATTGAAATGTTAGAGATGGGGATACTTCAGCTCAGAAATTGCAAAACTGTGACCTCAAAAATCTTCACCACTGAGGGACAGCCTAGAGAATCAATAGTAAATCTTATATTGATAGCTGGGAACTGAAGGTCACATAAGGACAAATAACTAAAAAGCTAAACCCTCAGTACAATGTATTCACCAAAGTGTATACCAAATGTATGCACTGATCGTGGAAATGGAATTAGTAACTCATTACTACATAACTATTATAAGAGTTGATTGTATCAAATAACTTGATATGTTTTAAACTTTTTCCCCTCCAATACTGCTCAGCATTTGGCACAGCTCTTTGTGGTGTAATGACCACACGGACACCAAGGCTCTTTTAGGATCAGTAACTGCTACTTCTTTATTGATCACATAGCTTCATTATATATTTGTTGCCCCCAGATATTGAGGACAGGCTCCCTTCTTATACCATATCCCCCACAGCAGTCCTTTTCCACTAAGTATTCATTGGTCAACAACTTTGCCAGTCAACAGCAAATACACAGCAACTTCCCATGTCTTAACAGCTGGAGAACAAGCAATCTGAGACAGCGGGGCATCTCCTGAATCACCCTTCTTTGTTCCTTCTAAATTCTTTACATTCTTGATGGCCTCATCGTTAAGAGCCCGATGTTATCACCAACCATGGGGCTTGCCGACCCCCATGGCCACACTCCCACAGCTCTTACATAGCTAGAGGCCAGGCAATGCACAATATAGGAGAAAGTCCATCAAAACAAGGAGATACAATGGAGTAAGTAAATAAAAAATGAACAACAGTAAAACTGCAGGTGACTGTGGGAAACCGTTGATGGTACTGTTGAGTAGGAAGCAGTAAAGGACAAGATGGTGGGTGGTGAAAAATAGGGAGAGAAAACCTCTACGGAGGTTTCCTGACCTAAACATTGAGAATTTTTTTAGAGCTAGAAATTGGATGCTTTGTCTCAAAGCAGGAATATCACTCACAAATATGGAGTATGAAATATAAACTATGCCTTACATGGGTAATCATAATTAATGAGCTGCTCTTGCTTGTTAGGTCAATAAGCATCATGAAAATGTGCAAAACAGCAAAAGTTTTAATGGTACCTTTTAACATTAAAATTTATCCACACACCACAGTTATTTTTGCATGGCTAGACATTACATTTCTCCTCCTCTGGGCTGCCTCCCAACTGCATTTTTTCTTACACACAACTCACAATCCATTTATGCAATAAGGCTTGTTGAGCCTGATATTTATATTAAGACTCCATATTAATGGAGCTCAGCAGTATCTCCAACTTCTGCCTATTCCTCATCTTGTACCTTCTGTTGCATCTCTGTCACCTTCTATGTCAGTCATGCAGTCAGTTCTTCCAAACAAGTACTTCACCTACAGGGGCAAAAACGTGCAAAAGTTTTATATGGAAAAGGAGTGTTTCAACCCAAGAGCCATTACAGTCAAGCAAGAAACATTACAGAAGAGGTAGTTTAAGTCAAAAAAGTGCCTTTGGCCTTCAAGCTCTTTGTGCTTGAGTACATACTGGAAGTCAGATATTGCTACAGAGCAAAGTTGTCAGTTATAGCTGCTGTTCATGTACAGAAATGTACAAGGTCAGCAGACAGCATACAGAAACCATAGGTGGTATCCATTTACTTGGTCTGCAAGCCAAAGAGTAGGAGCTTAAGGAACTCACTCTTGCTGATTTAAGTTTTTGAATTTGTTCTAGTTTAATATTTGCATGGAAGTCTATTTTTGCGTGGAATTATCTATGTTATGGATTTAACTATGTGTCTGTGGCAGTTGTGGTGTCATTTTTCTGCCTATCAGATTACAGCTTCCATTTCTCCCAACTCACCCAAACCTAAAATTAAGTCAGCATATTGAATTTTACTTGTATCTATAGCATACTTGAACTCAAAAAGAGGATACATGGGTCGGTTTAGCCTTAGGATTAAATATATGCTGATTGATACAAATTTAAGAATGATGACACTTTTCTCAAATTTTACTTTTGGCCTTCTTTTCACTTTGGACTCACAGCCCAAGAGACACCCTTTAAACCAGGAGTGAACATTATGTAACATGCAACACAGTCATTGTGATGTTCATGCAATTAGTAATGGTATGAGGTGCCAGAAAGAGGTATGAGGAGACATGAAGAGAGAGGAAAAAAACAAAGGCTCACTTTATTTGCATTTATACTCACTCTATATACCAGAAATCTTGGTTTTCTGCTGTTGAGATTCTCCCAAGGTAAATATATATACTATTGAACAAGAAAGCTATTAATACTATTAAATATTAATACACAATAGCAGATTATGAAAATGAGTGGTACTTTAGTTCTCTAGAATCTCAAGACATACAACAGGGTATGTCCATCACTTGTTTCCAGGCTGGCTGCTTGCCAGCCAGCATGTCCATGACCAAAACCTATTTAGTGCACCATAATGTTAGTGTAATGCTTTGCCAGAGAGGCAGAAAACTATATCTACATCTGATTTATTGAGTTAAAGGCTATATTCAGTGCACCTCTGCCTCTATCGATAATTTCCTTTGTCTAGAATAGAAACCTTTGTTTTATTATCTTCTTCTATTGTTACGATAAACATCAGAAAATTTACTGACTAAAACTAACCAAGTGTACTCTCGCTCTCTATCCCAATTAATTTTGCAGCCTTTAAATGTACTTGAATCCTTCTATTTCCCCATCCAGTAGTTCCTCATTTTTTCTTTACATCTGCTGCTCTTTCTTCTGTGGCTCTTCTTTCATGGGTAGTAAATAAAAAATCATTGATTTTTGAAGGAAAGGATACCATAGCTTTCGTACATATTAGTGGCACCCACTCAGACACATATAACTCCTCCTGTTGTAATACCAAGTCCCCTTTTTTTAAAAACTTGAGTAGCAGAAAAAAGTATGAGCTGTTATTTTTATTTCTAAATATTTAGGAGGCTCTCATGCACTACAGTGCTGAGAACTACTTAAGTACTTAGGTATAGAGATAATCCCATCAGCCTCTTCAATAATTCAAGCCTCTCCCACAATGGCAAATAATACCATCAGTTAAGTACAGTAGATGAAAATTAGATTTATTCCTTCCTCTATGTTCATGATTAAATTAGTAGGTTGTTTTTTTTTCTAAGACCATTGGTTGTATCTTTTTGCCTGCAAGTTACATCTCTAAGGCAATTACATATTGACTAAGCCTAAATCCTAAATATATCTCCTATCCATAGCCTCTCTGACTGTCCACATAACACTCACACTGCTGCTGTGTATTAAGAAACTTAGACTCTAAACAGAGGAAATAAGTTCTCTAGCCTCTGTTCCCTGTACAGCTCTGTTTTTCCTTCTGTTTAAATGCCTCTGGTACATTGCAAAGCTGCAGGCCTCAACTATCTTAACAGGATTCCTTTTTCTTTAGGAATATTGATTAAATATGTAGGTGTCTTAAAATAAATAAATAAATAAATAAATAAATAAATAAATAAATAAATAAAGCATGTACTGGTTGCTTTTGTTTGTTTGTTTGTTTTCCTGGGAAAAAAAAAAAAAAGGCATATACATAAAAGGTTTTAATAAAGTGACCGAACATCCCATTTAACTGAAAAAATGTCCTAAAGGAACTGCTGATGTTCTTACAACAAGATAAAACTGCGGATGTTTAAGGAAGATGTAGAGTTCCGAAATGCTGCCGAAAGTATTCATCTTCTCTAGAACTTGTCTTGATCTGGTGTACAAGAACTGCTGATATTTTCTTACAGTCTGGGACAAGATCCAAAGGGTGGCATTCATTTGAGAAAGAGATTGTATAGCAGAATTTCTACAGAAATGCTGGAATTACTGGCTTTAAAAATGCTAACACCCACATGAGCTTCTTTAAAAATAAATGCTCCCAATAGCATTTTAGACAAAATATTCAGAAGAGAAATGAATATGCACAACATTTTGGAGGAAAAGGCTGAGCTAGCAAACACTAATGTACAGTGCTTCACAATAAATGGATTCCAGAGACTGCCGTGCTTTTTGCATTAATTCAGTGACAGATCAGCCTAGGAGAATGGTAGCATCTGGATGAGGGCAGATGGCTAAACTGTCAAATAATGACATTTTACAAAGTTTCAGCAGTCTAAGCGCAATATGGTTCCAATCCCAAAGGCAGACAGGTAAACAATGGCACAGAAGTTATATCAGTAGCATATAAGATTATTTATTATAATTATTCTAGAGGAAATTATTCTTCTCAGAAGATTAGGCTGACAGGAAGATTGAGAGCTCTCTCAGAAGAGAACGAGGTGACTACACCCTGGTTTTGTTCAGGAATCTACATTTTCGCTACAGATGAACCTGTTGCGATGAGCTAAAATGAACAGAAACCTCTCAGCGTAAAGATATTCAAATCCACCATTTCTTTGCAATTCATCTTTCATTCCAAAGAATTGCACTGGATTTCAAAGATTCACCACCAAGTCTGAGATGGCTGCTAAAAGAAGCCTTTGTCCTTAGAACATGAACACACTTTAATCCAAATAAATCTTATAATCTGCCTAGTTCAGAGGAAATCCATTTGTGAAGATACCAGAAACTGGTAGCTGATTCTGTGGAGAGAAATTAAAACATCTTTCTACTTAGCTGATCTCATTCAGAGACAAAATTTAGAGTACTGCATAGTCACTCTTAAATCCTAGAATCATAGAATATCCCGAGGATCATCAAGTCCAATTCTTAGCTCCACATAGGACCACCCAAAAATCAGACCGTAGGTCTGAGAGCATTTTCCAAATGGTTCTTGAACTCCAGCAGGCTCAGTGCCATGACCACTGCCCTGGGGAGCCTGTCCCAGTGCCCCACCACCCTCTCAGTGAAGAACCTTTTCCTAATACCCAGCCTGACCATCCCCTGTCCCAGCTCCATGCCATTCCCTTGGGTCCTGTCGCTGTCCCCAGAGAGCTGAGCTCAGTGCCTGCCCCTCCGCTCCACTCATGAGGAAGCTGCAGGCCGCCATGAGGCCTCCTCTCAGCTTCTCCACTCTGGGCTAAACAAAACAAAACAAGTAACTTCAGCCACTTCTCATACATCTTGCCCTTAGACCCTTCACCATCTTTGTAGCCCTCTTTTGGACTCTCTAATGCTTTTATGTACAATCAAGATTCTCTAAAGTACAAAGAGACTGCTTTTTGTTGTTGTTGTAAATGGCACGCATTTTGGAAGGATAATTTACAAACAGACAAGTTAAGACAGAATACTTTGTTTCCCTGAGAAGTTCTATTCCTTTTGTACAGCAGGCACAGTAAGGTATTGTAGCGATGAAAAGAGAACCATAACCTAAAATTCATAGTGTCATTCTTTAAGAGGAAGTGAGGAGTTCTAGATGAAGTCTTTACATCTGTCAGAAACCACTGATATCATCAACTATGCAGTTACTTGACTTACCATGGAGTCTTACAAAAGTGATGGAGAAATTCTGTGTCCTTGGCCTCTGATCCTGGTCTTAATATGCAATTGTTCTACAGACCTGTATATACTCGTATATGGAGCTTTGCATGTTGCCAGTTTGTCACCTACCCTGTTAAACTTATCACATTCATGGTCATACAGGCACTTTCCCAGAGAATGGGTAGATAGACCTCTGAAAAACAGATAGACATACAGACAGACTAAAATGAAGAGAGCTATTCTGCTGGAAATACTAATGACATTAAAATATCACAAAGATTCCATCTGCTTTTCATTAAACTGATATTTTTGTGTGTGTGTCAGTGTTTGACAGACATGATAAAATTATGTGGATGGTGTGAATTTGCTGAAGTTCACTCTAAATAAAACCAAAATAACAATTAGCTAGGGACAAACTTAAAAAAAAAAAAAAAAAAAAAGGAAAAGAGTAAAAGAAGGAAATCGTCTTTTTGTGTGTATGTTTGTGTTTTGTTGTTGCTGTAGTTGTTGTTCATTTCTTTTTTAGTGTTGTTTTTTTTTTTTTAAGTTATGTTATTGCTGATAACTTGCATTTCATATTACATTTGCATATTTTTCTTTTTTTTTATTTTCTGCATTTTTTTCTTACTTCATACTTGGCAACAGCAACTCAGAATTTCTAACCAACTCTTTCAGATACTCCTTTCACCATTTCAATTAACACAGTGATTATATTGAGGATATCTTTAAAATAAATCATTCTGCTTTGATATATCACAGAAACATCAGTAACTTTACCAACTGCAGAACAGAACAACCTAACCTTGGTGATTTTGACATTATATATAAGTAATATCAATGAATATATCAACACATATTAGTAACATCACAATTTAGAACCAGGATGCTATTTGTGAGTTAAATGACATTAAACAGCACAGAATCTTTATTTTTCCCAAAATTACATTCTCACTCTTGATACATAGAATAAAACTTTCACTGTTAGAGTCAGAATTTTTTCAATACAAACTTATTTCTTCAGAATTATGCTTTCCCAGTTGGATTATTATTATATAAAATGGGACTTAAACTTTCTGGGTTGCTATAATAGGAGTAATTAATGGAGATCAGACTCTTAAGTGGTATAACTCTACCTCAGCCTAGTATAATGGATTCTTTCTTTCTTGCAAAGGAGAACTACTGCTAACTTTCTAGTGCATAAATTCAGATAGAGCTGTCTTTAAATGATTGTTTTAATAAGAATTAACTGTTCATCAAAAGAACCAAAGTCCTAAAGGATATATCCAGCTGGTTTGTCTCATATTAACAAGTTATTAGCCCTGCATAGTATTTTTGGCATATAGCACATATGGTAATTAACTAAGGACAGCAGAATCTGCCTTACACAGTATCATGGGTTTTCAGAATTATATCAGTTATCCATGGCAAAGCCATTGAACACTATTGTTGGACATGTTCATAGTGTGCTTGTTCTCAAAAAGAGTTTTATTATTGATCACAGTCTAGTCTGCTCTACTGTGATCAGTGATAATTTTTTTAAACCATCATCTCAAGCCTATGGTGAGAAATAACACTGATCTTCTTTGTCTAAATTCTCCATATTTTGTTTCTTATTTCTAAACTAACAGACAACCTCTTCTTAAGGAATTAAACAAACACTTTGCTTAATATAGGTTGAGAGAAAATAAGAATGAGAAAGATATTGAAGAATAGTTTAATCTATCTCTTACCAAAAAGAGAGCAAATTATAGCTAAATTGTTCCACACAAACATTTCTCTAACTTTTTGTTAAAGCCTGGCATGATGGAAATTCCACAACCTACATTAGGTAATCTATTTCAACAATAAACTATCCTTACTGCTTTCACTTGTCCTAAATCTCATTATCTGCAGTTTAAACCCTCATGGACCTCATACTTCCATTAAGAGTTGGATTTGACTACATCTACAGTTAGAGTTCAGTTTCCCAAACCTCTTGAACCATCTCTAAAATTCCTTGTAGACAACAAAGAAATTGAAAATAAAAACATATGCATACAGTGCATAAAGATCCTGCTTTGCATGGTTTCACAGGGCAGACATGGGACAAGTACCATGCTAGGCAACAGTAGGGTAACTTAATTTCTATGTTACTGTCCCTAAAATATAAAAGAATAAGCTAAGTTTTTAGGCAAACTGTCATCAATTAAGCAATCAAACTGAGCAAATGTAAAGGTGGGATCAATCTAAAAGTATATAGGCATAAGCTAATTCATATTCATAATAAAAAACTTTTCATTTTCAGATTCTAAATATACACATGTCCCTGGGGGTGTGGTGTGCGGGTGGAAATAGAGTAATATGTTCTCATTAGGGATACTAGTCTGTAATATCACAGTAACCAACTGGCTAACAAGTATATATTTATGGGAATTTCAAAGAACTCTCTGAAATTAGTTATACATTTATATATACATGATACCAAATAATGATATGCCCACATATGGATAATTAAATTATCTAAAAGTATAGAAAATTTCTCATAAGTTCTAGTTCTTGTGTACCATCTAGACTATGCAAATAAATCCAAGTTGTAGCTACACCTTCAAATTTGAAAATTCTCCTCACAAGGAGAACTTGCTGTTTCATCTCACTGTATTACCTCAGGGTATGTGCTTACAGCTTCTCCATTTGCTGGTAATAAAAATCACAGCAGCGGCTGTGAGTGGGATCTGTTACATTAAAATGTTATTAGAGACTTATGCTAACAAATTTCATAGATGTCTACTTCAGTGCTAGAATTGCTCTCTAGGTTTAGTAACCAAACTGAGTAGCTTTCCATTTATTATCAAGATGGTTCAGATATCTGTAATGGCATGCAGGCCCCACCACATAAATACCTAAATGTAGGCGCCTTAACATGGAGCTGAACCTCTCTCTAACACTGGATTCAGTCACCTAAAAAGCAATCTATTGCCATTTCACATACCATGGAATATCTCATTCAGCTTCCAGATGCTACAACAGACAGCCAGAAGTACTCTGTAGGTCATTTCTGCCAACTCTGTGAAGATACCAGATTATTATTATCATCTCATTTGAAATGTCATTAGAAGTCTGTGTTTAGAAAACTAAATCTAGAGATGTCCAAACATTAGCTATCTAAGACTAAAATAGTCCCTCTCAACTCCTACATTCAGTGAAGAGGAACAGGTAACCATCAAGATCAATTCATTTAATTCATTAAACAAAATAAAAACTTGCTTATGGGCATGCTTATATTTCTCCAATAGCAATAAAGTGAATGAAAATTGTCTCATTTAGAATATGGAAAATTCATTTTTAGACACATAAATTATAACCTGAAGAGGCATCACCAAAAACCATGTTATCAGTTCCATTTTTTCAGTGGGATTCAATTACTTACATGTAGAGTCCCAAAGTCATGTTACAGAACATGGTATATCATACCTCTTTCCAGGACACAAGTCTCCCGTCTCACAAGCCTCCCAGAATGTTTCGGGTATTGCCAATCACAGAATCATAGAATCATGTAATCATTACACTTGGAAAAGGCCTCCAAGATCATCTGGTCCAATCATCACCCTACTACCACCGTAACCCACTAAACCATGTCCCTAAGCACCATGTCCAACGTTTCCTTAGACTCCCCCAGGGATGGTGACTCCACCACCTCCCTGGGCAATCCATTCCAATGCCTGGCCACTCAATTTTTGAAAAGAAATTTCTCCTAATTTCTAACCTAAACCTCAATAGCATGAGACACTTATGTTTAAGCACCTGAATACAGCTTTGTGGGTTATGGATGTAGATGTGAAGGTAGAGAGAGATGTGTGAAGAGAGGTGACAATAAGTTGTCTTGTTGCTTTGGGCACCAAGAGGTTCTAATTGTCATGATCAATAATCTCTAGCCGTTTTTCTCTTTAAGTATGCTCTGGTCCAGATTTGTCATACTTCAGCTTGCTGATACACATGTGCTGAAAGGTGGCCAAGAAAGTCAGGACAGTTCCTGCAGTCCCAATAGAGTGTTGGTATTCATGCCAGTGATTATCCTGATTTTTGTTGTGCTCAGTGCCAGGAACATGATTTCTTCCTTCATCCTGTCAGCAGTGCTCTGGTTCATTGTGATGCCAACAGACTGAATTATAGAATCATAGAATCATAGAATCATAGAATATTCCAAGTTGGAAGGGACCCATAAGGATCATCAAGTCCAACTCCTCGCACCGCACAGGCCTACCCTAAAGTTTAGACCATGTGACTAAGTGAACAGTCCAATCTCTTCTTGAATTCAGACAGGTTCGGTGAAGTTACTACTTCACTGGGGAGCCTGTTCCAGTGCGCAACCACCCTCTTGGTGAAGAACGTCCTCCTGATGTCGAGCCTAAACTTCCCCTGCCTCAGCTTAACCCTGTTCCCGCAGGTCCTATCACTGGTGTTTATGGAGAAAAGGTCTCCTGCCTCTCCACTCCCCTTCGCAAGGAAGTTGTAGACCACAATGAGGTCCCCCCCTCAGCCTCCTCTTCTCCAGGCTGAACAGGCCCAGTGATCTCAGCTGCTCCTCCTAAGTCTTCTCCTCTAAGCCCTTCACCATCTTTGTCGCCCTCCTCTGGACACTCTCCAACTGTTTAATGTCCTTTTTGTACTGTGGTGCCCAGAACTGCACACAGTACTCGAGGTGAGGCCACACTAGCACAGAGTAGAGCGGGACAATCACTTCCCTTGACCGACTAGCAATGCCGTGCTTGATGCATCCCAGGATATGGTTGGCCCTCCTGGCTGCCAGGGCACACTGCTGGCTCTTATTCAACTTGCTGTCAACCACGACCCCCAGATCCCTCTCTGCAGGGCTGCTCTCCAGCATCTCGTCACCCAGTCTGTATGTATAGCCAGGGTTGCCTCATCCCAGGTGCAGGACCCGGCACTTGCCTCTGTTCAACTTCATGCGGTTGGTGATCGCCCAGTTCTCCAGCATGTCCAGATTTCTCTGCAAGGCCTTTCCAAGTCCTTGCAGATCCCTCATCCAAGTCCACAACTCCTCCAAGTTTGGTGTCATTGGCAAATTTGCTCAAAACACCTTCTAGTCCTACATCCAAATCATTTATAAAAACATTGAAGAGGACTGGCTCTAAAATGGAGCCTTGAGGGACCCCACTAGTGACCATCCACCAGCCTGATGTGGCCCCTTTTACCACAACCCTTTGAGTCCTGCCTGTCAGCCAATTGCTTACCCATCGTATGATGTTTTTGTCTAGTTGTATGCTGGACATTTTGTCCAGAAGCATCCTATGGGAAACCGTGTCAAAAGTCTTGCTGAAGTCCAAAAAGATTACATCAGCTGGTTTCCCTTGGTCAACATGTTGGTGTGCAGGACCTTACAGATATCTACATTATGCTTCAGAATAGAGATGAATGTATTGTGGATAAAACAGGGAGAAGGAGGAGGGAAGAGGTCGTAAAGAAAGATTACAGGAAAGATGTTTTTAAGATGGTCAAGGCAATTAGAACCCGGCTGTGTATTCAGAAAGTCAGCATAATTTAGCCTATTAAGGACCATTACAGAGAGAGAGCTAATCAAGATATGCAGGAAGATTACAGGTACAGTTCATCCTCACCTATTTTATTACCCTGCAGCATATCAAGAAAAGGCTGTCAATCAATTAAACTAGTGCCCAGTAAATGTGGAAGCTGTCAAAAAAATATAGAAGAAAAACTATCACATCTTTTTCAGTGTCAGCCACTGAAATTTACTGACAGAAAGTCATCACCAAATACCATGGCTAGAGTCTCAAAAGGAATAGGTAATAATATGAGCAGTTATACCATTTATCATTATAAAAAGCTATACCAAGAGCATATCTGGATCTTAGTGGATTATCCTGCCAGCAGGATGGGTTTTTCCCATAACGTATATCACTGTGAGGTCAGCAGAATGGTAAATTTTACTTTCTCCTCACTTGATGGAGATTTACCAGAGGTATAAGGCTGGTTTGGAAGGAACAATGGTCCATTCCAGAATGGCATGAATGAATATACCAGGGAAAAATGTCCATTAAAAAAAATCAAGTAAAGAATGATTGTTTATCAATTATATTGTATAAAATTAAGCTAATGGAAATTATGTTCACGAGTACACACACATACAAAAAAAAAATAACTGTAAGTATAATTATTTCATTAACCTATTAAATTAGTAGTACAAGAGCCTGGGTCACTAAAGGAGTCCAAACTGTTAGGAAAGGAGATGAGAAGTTCTTGATTTAACCTGAGTATTGTGTGGAACCTAGATCAAGATGTAAATCAAGGGCCATGCATCCAGAGTAAGCATTATTTACACTAATTCAGTATCATTGTAAAAGTAAGAAAAGAAGAAGAACCAATGCATTTCGGTAATATCTATGTAGACAAGATGAATTTTTAAAAATAAATAAACGTTAAGATAATTTAAAGGGAATTAAAATCATTAAATGCTTCATGTGGGCAGGCAGTGCTTAAAGCCACTAGGTTTGATGCTTCATAATTGTAAGTGTATACTGCTTATAAAACATACAAATATATATTTAAAAGAGGATAAAAAATCTAACAAAAATGCAAAGGAAACAGTAGGAAAAAAATAAAAAAATTGCAAGTTAAATATAAAACCATCACACAACAGTCAAGAACAAAAAATCATGGGAAACTTCTGCTACAGGCATAAAACTAGCAATAAATATTTTCTTTAAATATATTTAATAGAAAGCCTGTCAGCAAAACAATGGACATGATCAAGGTGCAAAAAATGTCCCCGGGGAATATAAAGCCATGGCAGAAATACTAAATAAATTCTTAGTACTAATCTTCATACTGGGAAAGTAAACTATATTTTGGGGGGATACTATATTAAACTGAAATGTCAATAAAAGTAGATTTTAGAACAAAGTAACAAATATTAAGTCAAGATATGAACCAATACTGTATTGGGGAACTGTAAACTGTGCTTGCAATTTCAAATTAAAACTGACTTGCTACCAAAGGAATAAAAAGTTCTCTAAGGGTGAATATGGGAATCTTCCAACCAGGCTGATTTCTTTAATTAGCAGATTTGTTGAAATTAATTTTCAGAGTAAAATGAGTAGACAAGTAGATTAATGTGATATCATGGGGAAGTGGGAACACAGTTCCACTAGCAGGAAGCTATCTCTCACAAATGCACTGGAGTTGTTTGACAACGTGAACTATTGCATAGAGAAGGATGTCCTGGTAGCTCAGGGCAGCATTGCCAAAGATATCCAATCCTAAATTAGCTAAACTGGAGTAAATGGATCAACTCAGCCGGGGGTAGAGATAGTAAGTTGCCTTTCAGAAGTATTACTTAGCCTACGAACAGGACCATGCTAATGTATACATAAAGTCTCACAAGCTGGTATAGCTGAGTGGCTATTCAGCAAAAGCATGAGATGCTCAGCACCATAATATATTGCCCATTGTAAACAAAACATCTGTGAAATTGAGACAACTATGAAAAAATACAGCAAAACACAAGAAATGCCTCTTGTTCAGGGACCTATGCACAGACAAACTGGTTCCCATACTTGCAAGTACTGAGCTGTGTAAAGTTAATGTAAATCACACAAGCAACCTTAACCACTTCACTAAATCACAGTGCTGGAACGCAGCCTCCAGGCAAATTTTTCAACAGATTCTTCAAGAAGCACACTAATATTATAGATAAGTGTGTTACAGGCTGCATCTGTCCTACGTGACTGAACTAATATAAGAAAGTAGGAGGTCAGAAGATTATCATAATATGATGGTTTTAGAATAACAGCAGAGAGTAAGGGAAAGCCCAGTCACTCAGTTCCCATCAGTAATAAACCATATTATTTTTCCAGCAGTCAGACTAATTTTCTGACTCTGTCATGAATAAAGGCAGGACATGCAAAGACCCACTACACAGCGCCAAGACCTCCATGGATCACACTCTTTCATCAGGTTTAAAGAAGATTTCATAAACTTGATTTGTTTGGTAAATAAATAGCTCAGAGCAAACAGAAAGGTATCTGCTCTCTCCAAAGAGAGCTACTAGGTTTCAGTTATGTTTGTTTGCTGTCTTTCTTCCATCCTTCTCCCCTGCAGTGTTTGGTAAACTTATGTCTGTTAAGTTGGCATAGCAGCGAAAAATCGTGAAAATACACCAGTGGTCAACAAGCCAGCCTTTAAAGAAAAGCACTGCTGATAAGATAAACAGCTTGTGATGTACTTAATTACAATATTTCATACTCATTTAGCCATCTCCACATCACAGCACTAACAAAGTGGATTTCAAACAGGAAATAAGACTCCTTCCCACAAGCCCAGAGGGCTAATTATAAAACAGCAACCTACCATTTTTTTTGGTAGCAAGCGTATTTTTTTTCCGGCAGAATTTATTGAGCTCATTACCAAGCTGCTTATGAAGTGATTTGAAATGAGGCAACATTAAAGCATTCTGAAAATCCCTTGTACTTAGTCATCTTGACACTTTGTTTGAACTTGAAGCATTAATATGAAATAACTGCAGCAGCCCCGTATTGCTGATTCTATTGTTTGACAGCACATTTAAAAGCTAAAAGATGATATGATCAAGGATTTTTAATCAGCACAGTAATTTGTAGGAGTGTCTCAAGTATTCATAACTTTGAAAAGACCAAAGGGACATGCCTGTAAGAAACAAGACAGGTACAGTGCATGTCAGCCTAGAATAACATGGCAATGTGAACAGGGAGTACAAGCACTGCCGGAACAGAGCAGCATTTTATTGCTTTTTACAGGCAAGACTGAAAATTGAAAGATACACATCAAAGCTACTAAAGAACTCCACACACTGTACCTTATTAGCCTGGTTTTACCTTCTATAATCACATTATATAATATGCATCACCGGATTAACCTGCTTGGGGTCAGCAGAGGGGCCACCATAAATATATTTGAAGTGAAGCCTGTGAAGGCTTTCAAGGTGGGGAAAAAAATAATCTATACAGAAGAGTAGTAAAATCCATGGAAATCTATAGCATATTAAAGTGAAATCTGTGAATAGCTTCGCTTTTCATCCTGTCGTTTCCCCCCCTCATGCCCCCTGTGTTAGTGTTTGAATTAATAATTAGAGCCAATGGAAATGCTTCTGTTGAAAGAAAGGGTTTAACATAATTCTTCACTCTAACAATATTCTAATGTTCTGTCTACCTTATTACAAAGCCTTTAAAGGAATGGCGAAATCATTTGTGAGAGAACAAATGGACACCGGTAGTACAAACACTGAATATACCACGGTGTGATCTCTCCCCCAAAAAGCACAAGCACCCGCAGAAGTGATTTATAGCTGTGGGCAGATCCCAACTAACATGTACATGAGGTGTACAAGAATCTCCCCCCGCCTTACAGCATTTCTTGTGCTGTGGGGAGAGAGATTCAAACCCTCTGTGGGGTGAGCACAGTCCCTACTCCAAAAAGACCTCTGACAGTATAGCTAGGGACCTGCAGTCCTCTGTAGCCCTCTTAGTATGCTTGAAAACCTCTTATGCACAACCCTAAACTAATAAGGAAATGCAGAAATAGATCTGTTGGGCTGTAATCTGGAAAGAATTCATGAGCAAAGCAGTGTCTAGCCAAGTCATTACTTAAATAAGAGACACCCAAGGAATTCCCATATAGTCCAGAGAAAGGGTACTAGGCCCCAGTTTTCCAAACCTGCACAGCTCTGTTAACAGAAGCTGATGGAAGGCCTAAAAAAGCACACTCTCCATAAAGCCAGTATATTGCAACAGAACAAGATGCACAAAGCAAAGGGGGAAGGAATAGGAAGTAAATAAATGCAATGAACTGCCAGCTATAGCCATCACAGCTCTTCCCCTGTTCAGCTGCTACATGGCTAGAGAATTACGCATGTAGAATCACAGGATCCTAGAATCACAGAATATCCTGAGATGGAAGGGAAACACAAGGATCGTTTTGTCCTACTCCCAGCTCCACATATGTGGTGGTCTTACTCAGGTAGGCAGCTGAACCACAACCACTCTCTCAGTACACCTCCTCAAAGGGAAACGGGTAGAAAATATGATGAAAAGAGCTCAAGAGTTTAAATAAGGACAGGAAGATCACTCAACAATTCTCATCACAGGCAAAACAGACTCAGCATAGGGAGATTAATAAAATTTATTGCCTACTGCTGACAAAACAGAGAAGTGAGAAACAAAGAAAAACAAAAAACACCTTACCCTCATCCACTCCATTTTACCTCCTTTCCCCTAATGGCACAGGGGAGCAGGGAATGGGGGCTGCGATCAGTCCCTAACACTTCATCTCCGCCACTTCATCATGGTCACTCTCAGACCCTGCTCCATGTGGGGTCCCTCCCACGGGATGCTGTCCTTCCTGAACTGATCCTGTGCGGGCTTTCCACAGGCAGCAGCTCTTCAAGAACTGCTCCCACACGGCTCCATACCATGGGGTCCATCCCCCAGGAGCAAACTGCTCCAGCATGGGTCCCCCACAGGTGGCAGCTCCCCCCAGACCTCTGCTCCTGCGTGGGCTCCTCTCCACGGGCTGCAGCTCCGGCCCGGGGCCTGCTCCTGCAGGGGCTCTCCATGGGCCTCAACCTCCTCCAGGGCACATCCACCTGCTCCACCGGGGGCTCCTCCACAGGCTGCAATGTGGAGATCTCCTCCATGTGGGACCCATGGGCTGCAGGGGGACAGCCTGCTCCATGAGGGGCCTCTCCACAGGCCACAAGGGAACTAGCTGCTGCTGCGTGTCTGGAGCATCTCCTGCCCTCCTTTTACACTGATCTCAGGAGTCTGCAGGGCTGGTTCTCACTCCTCACTATCCCAGATGCTGTTGTGCAGCAAGTTTTCTCCCTGTTCTTTAAATCTGCTCTTCTAGAGGCACAAACAACATTGCTTGTTGGCTTGCCTCTGCGCAGCGGTAGCTCCCTTTGGAGCCAGTTGAAGCTGGCCCCTATGTAACACAGGCCAGCTGCTAGATTCTTCTCACAAATGTCACCCACCCCTTCAGCCCCTCACTATCAAAACATTGCCACATAAACCCACTACAACACAGGCCCACCCAAAAATCAGACCATACAACTGAGACTATTGTCCAAATGCTTTTCAAACTCCAGAAGTCTGGGTGCCATGCCCACTGCCCTGGGGAGCCTGTCCCAGTGCCCCACCACCCTCTCAGTGAAGAACCTTTTCCTAACACCCAGCCTGACCCTCCCCTGTCCCAGCTCCATGCCATTCCCTTGGGTCCTGTCTCTGTCCTCAGAGAGCAGAGCTCTACAACTGTCCCTCCGCTCCCCTCATGAGGGAGCTGCAGGCCGCCATGAGCGCCCCTCCCAGCCCTCCAGTATGCTCTACTCTGGGCTGAACAAAACAAGTAACTTCAGCCAATTCTCATACCTCTTGCCTTCTCAACCCTTCACCATCTTTGTAGCCCTCCTTTGGACACTCTGATAGTTTTATGTTCTTTTTATACTGTGGTGCCAAAAACTGCACATGGTACTCAAGGTGAGGCTGTACCAGCGCAGAGCAGAGCAGGACAATCCCCTCCCTCAACAGGCTGGAAATGCCATGCTAGATGCACCCAGGATATGGTTGTCTCTTTCAGCAGCCAGGGCATACGGTTGACTCGTATTAAATCTGCTGTCAGCCAAACCTCTGTAATTTCTTTCTGCAGGGCTAGTCTCTAGACTTTGATCCCCCAGTCTGTATGAATTTTATCTAGGGTTGCCCCTTCCGAAGTGCAGAATCTAGCACTTGCTCTTGTTCAATTTCATATTGTTGGTGATTGCATTGCTCTAATTTGTCAAGATCTCTTTGCAAGGCCTCTCTACCCTCAACAGAGTCAACAGCTCCTCCCAAATAAAAAGCTCCTGTCATACTTGATCTGGATCTGGAAGGTGACTTTAGAAAGGATTTCAAAACTAATGAGTTGTTGCCTTTTCCAGCATAATTTGGAGTTTTGAAGATGTTTCAGACCCACCAAGTAGAATAGAAGCTTTCCTCGCAAAGTTTCTTACAGTAATGGCAAACTGTCGTGGAGATCAATTTACAATGACGTGTGCTGTCTTAACTGGGAATTCAATGAAACTCCAAAATATTGATGAGACGTCAGAGCACAGCCTGCATTTTCAAAGTTGTATCTTGCTTCTTTTAGTAAAAAGATGTTTGTGCTGTGTTAAAGAAACAAGCATGGAGAAAACAAATAAAAAACCTAGAAATTTCATGAAAATATGTACTTTATATTTCACATTAACTCATTATGAGAATAGGTATTCATGAAAAATCAGTATCTTTTCACTATCTCAGTTTTAATTTGTATCCATGTGAACTGATCATGATTAAATATGTGAACAGTTTCAGTTCAGTGACTGTAATGAGAAGACATTTGCCAGGCTGCTTTTCATTTCGACAAAATGATGGGGCTACATCATAAGACCTACACTGCTACCAAATATACCTTCCCTTACCATGGGGAAAATAAATAATAATAATTTTTAAATGTTCAGAAATCTTATTGGCAGTTCAACTTCTTGTATTCTTCTAAATAGTACTTAAAGATACAGATTTTTGTTTCATCACTAAGGCTTAGTAGTTCATTTTACTCATTTTTATATTTGTTTTCTGCCTTTAAATGGCAACAAATATAAAAATGAATAAAATGAACTTTTATACAACTATTCAAGTGCATGATAAAAACAATACAATGTTGATCAAAGTAAAAATAGTTCAAGTTCAGTTTTGTTATACTCACCAAGTTGACCAGGCTCTCAGTCTGTGGCTTAATACTGTCTCTTTTTATTAAGAAAAATGAAAAAAATCTTTACTGTACACATTGATGTGAAGAGGAAGATGGTACTGTATTTGAGTCCAAATTTGAAAAGAGTGGAGAAAACACCTGACAACATTGAAGAAATATCTTCAAAAAAAAAAAAAAAATGTCTAGCATGGAAATCCTCAAAAAAGCAAACCTACACATACAAGTAGGTGAAAAAATAGATTGGAGCAGACTGCTGTGGATTATTTATTCCAACACTCTCCTCAAAGAAGGGTTAATTTTAAACCTGACTTAAGCTGATTACACCCTTGTTTATCTAAATAAAAATCATCAGGACTGAATGCACACTGATGCAGCCTTCTGCAAATTCTTGTAAAGAAAGGAAATTCAGGTATTGAAATATACCCATTAAGGCAAATAAGTCATTTAGAATGTGTTTCTCCATTCTGTTGTCACTGTGAGGACAGTGAAAGCTAGAGATCAAAACACCACAAAATCAGAAGCATCTCCCCAGATCCTAGCAAACAGGGCAAAGTTGTCCACCATAGTAAGGACAATATGTGCTAAAATGAACATGATTATTTTGCACTGCTCAGAAAGCCACAAAAAGAAACAAAAAAACAAATATTCAGAATATTTTAGGTCAGGACTTAAGTATGGAAAAAATCTCAATTTATTTGACAAAGTATTGATTGGCAGCCATGCAATTGGATGTGACACTTACTTTGATCCCCTGATTTGAATAATCTCATCCACTTTGTCACAAAAGCTACAATCACTCTAAAGATTTAATTTAATTTTTCTGTCTGCTGTGTAATGACTCAGAACTTCTCCATTTTGTAATCACTGTAATGAGTATGGCTATGCTTGTAGGTCACATAACACCTGCCCATTATAAAGGGAAATATACCAAAGGATTGAGTCTTAACTACCCAGCTTTTCACAGATACTTTACAACTCATCTATTAAATTTTCCATCTCCATTTTTGAACTAACTTCTCTTTCAAAAGCATTTCTCCAACTGTTTAATTAGCAACCAGGTAGAGCTAATTAATTAGATAGTTTGATAGTTAGATAGGAACCTGGAGTGAATGCTGGAATTAAAAAAAACCTGACAAAAAAAAAAAAAAAAAAAAAGAACGGTTTTACTATTACTTCACTTTCAAAAGAACAAAACCTGCTTCCCAAAAAAATCTTTCAAATGCTATTCTCCTTTCTTTAGAAGAAGTATCTATGTATTTTCAGTGCTGAATTTAAGGACCTGCTAACTTTTCCATTATAATACCCATTTGGGGGTTCCTCTGCCTTCTGAGTATCTGAACCAATTCACCTTCAAGTTGAAACAGCCTACAAGGTTTCAGCTCAAAGGAATTTTATTTCCCCAGAGAACACAGAACAGGTTAAAAAAATTACTTTTGTAGATATAGTATTTTACTTCTTTGTTTTTCTTTCTATTCTATAATTCAAAACCACTCTTAACATTGTTTCTTGTCAAAGATGACATCTTACTACCCCATAACATAAAAGGACTTAGTGTTTTATGCCCTATTTGCAAAAAGAAAAGTGGCTGTGCAGCTAGAGATACACCTTGAAATTCAATAGTTTGTTATGAGCAGTGACTATTCCTTTGCACATTTGATTGTACTGAAGGTCAATGGGGAACCATGGACTGTACGCGGCCTGTAGCACAGGAATGGGTGACACTGAAGCAGTTATCCTGAGGTAATGTTTCTCAAGCAGAGACCAAGATGAATAGGTACTGTAGGTTCATTAACTGCCCATCATGTAGTAGCTTCTACAACAAATGCTGGTTGTTGGGTTGTTTTTGTTTGTGTTTTTTGTTGTTGTTGTTGTTGTTGTTGTGTTGGTTTGTTTTTCAAAACTAGTAAAAAAAAAAAATCGGGGAGGAAACACATCTAAAGCGAAAAAGTGATCCACAGAATGTAAGCGATTCTGCTTGTAAATCTGAATTTCTTTCTACCAATTTACTCATAGAATCATAGAATCATAGAATATCCTGAGTTGGAAGGGACCCTTAAGGATCATCAAGTCCAACTCTTGACACCGCACAGGTCTACCCAGAAGTTCAGACCATGTGACTAAGTGCACAGTCCAATCGCTTCTTAAACTCAGTCAGGCTCGGTGCAGTGACCACTTCCCTGGGGAGTCTGTTCCAGTGTGCAACCACTCTCTCAGTGAAGAACCCCCTCCTGATGTCAAGCCTAAACTTCCCCTGCCTCAGCTTAACCCCGTTCCCGCGGGTCCTGTCGCTGGTGTTAATGGAGAAAAGGTCTCGTGCCTCTCGACACCCCCTTACGAGGAAGTTGTAGACTGCGATGAGGTCTGTTCCAGTTCAGACAAGTTCTTGGAATCCAGAGTATGTTTGTTATTCTTCACAGTTTCTTACACTATAAACACTGTTTTATAGCCTAGTGAGTCTTCTTCTGGTTCAACAAAATTCTGTTGATTTCCATTCTTCACCACTTTTGATTTTCTCCTCTATATTCATGACCTTCTTCATGTCTGGCTGGGACCATTTAATTCACCAACAGAGGAAGAACAGGTCACACACAGTCCTGACTCCTAAAATGGCTATGCTGGCTTTTCTAAGACTGTTCCCTCTTGTGTCAATGCAAAATTTAGATTTAATGAATGAAAAAACTACCGTTTTCTCTTGTGAAGATACATCTTATGCCTCCTTTCCTCCTTTTTCTACAAAGCAACCACAACATTTGTTTACATTTCAGAAGAGAAGGAAGAGCAAGTTTCATCAGTATATCCCAAGAAACGGTATTTAATAGTATTTTTGTCTTACTGTTTCCTCTCATGTACTCCAGGGCACATGATCATCTGCTCACTCAACATTATGGGTTGTTCTCTGTAGCAAAAGGCATATATTCTCAATCCTGATAAATGACTCCAAGAGCTCTAAGGGGAGATGCTACCCTGTTTCACAACTAGCAGTATCAAGGTTTTTCCAACCCTATCTGCTACAAGCTGTTTTGGATATGGTAAGGTGGCAGATAGTACAATATCCTTATCTTAGAACAGTTTGAAATAGCTAAAATGGATATACATGCCATTCTTCGCTGTTTCTGAAATGTAACCTCCAGCAGAAGGAAAATGTGGATAAATAGAAAGTATGGTATGGACTTACAACATTAAATCCTTTGTAGGCCACAAATATATATATATATTTGTTTATATATATATATAAATATATATATATATATGTTTATGCACAAGCTCATTTCCACCACGTTCTAAGAAAGGAAGAATCAGAAAGACAACATCATCATGTACACTTATTTGCCCACTCATACTGAATGATTGGCATTGATTTGTAGAGCAAGAGTTGAGGTTAATGGAAAACTTATGAGAGATTAATTGAATTGAGAAGATTTTTTAAGAGAATTGTTCTAAACAAGGAGACTATAATAATTATCAAGTAGTTTAGCCCAAAGTGGATGACGCCCAGATACATCCTTTATTGTAAATCAAAGTCCTGTATTGTTATCTGTCAAGCACAAGTACTTTGTATTACAATACAAATCCATAGTTTAACCTCACTGAAGACTCACTGGCCCGGAGCCTTTATTATTATGTGCATGCTGTAATACAGTTGTGTGACTGTTCATCCTTCATTTGAATCATAGCTCTGTCTGTCAGGTAATGCTAAAGAAAAGTATTAAAAAATAAATGCTATTCAATGCTACTTTTTTTCTTCTGGAAATTGCACAGTTTTCCTGTGAGTCTTTTAGATTACACAGAGTTCAAAATTTTAGTGGGTCTTTAAGGAGGGAATAATCATGAAGATTACTCTAGCTAGGTTTCTACACTAGTTCTTAAGGTCATTTGGGAGCATACAATACTTTAATGAGCTGACATTCCTAGCTTTTGAGGACTGTGGGGAATGAGAGATTTACATATTACCTGCAGCTTAATAAATCATATCAAAGCAATTTAATACTGGTAAGTACATACACTTGCAGCCTGCTGCAGATGTGAGATACTTTGGCTCACCGTAAACAACCATGGAAGGCAGAGTAATTTAATTGCAGCCTCTGTCCAATGTAAAAAAAAAAAAAAAAAAAAAAAAAAAAAAAAAAAAAAAAAAAAAA
>CM021733.1:79445135-79457325 GCA_011075105.1 Heteronetta atricapilla
AAAAAAAAAAAAAAAAAAAAAAAAAAAAAAAAAAAAAATTATAAACACTCGCCCCGTGTCGGATGTGTGTTATTTTTTAGCTCCCCAAAAAACCCCCTGGGAGGCCTTATAATTTTTTTGCCCCCTCTCGAAAATAAAAAAAAAAAAAAAAAAAAAAAAAAAAAAAAAACACTCAAAGAACAGATTGGATATTCTGGTTTTGTGCTTTGATTTTTATTTTTTTATTTTCCCAAGAACATGCTTTGGAAAAAAAAAATAATAATAACTCTTTTCTTCTTTCTTCCCACCAAACGAAATGCTGCAAGGAAAAATACTTTCAGAGGAAACCATATTTATTTCATAATTCTGTGTTCAAAGTAACGTAGCCAGACAAGAGGTTCTCAGCTCTTCACACAAAGTGCCAATGGGACCACTCCCAGACTAAAGTGATTTAGTCACTACAAACATGAGACCTGGGAAAGCAAGATCATTGAAAAAAAGAAGAGAACTGAAAATAGCTATAACTGATTGAATTTGTTCCATTGGAAGTGAAGAGCTGATGCTGGGTGCAAAAGAGGGTTGGAATTGGAAACTCATGACAGATAAGAAAGTAAGATATGGTAATTTCCATAGTTTGTCTCTTGAGAGCTTGTCAGAATAAGCATATTCAGAGACCACATGCAGATGTTCTCATCATTTTAGGCACTGTGCACAACCGTATGAAAAAAGGATTAGCATAACAGAAGTAAACAGGCCTTTTCTTAGTTATTTCAAAGACATAGTGGAAGGAAAGAGAAGAATCTCTCTCCTAATTAGAAGAAAAAAAAAAAAAAAAAAGGGGAAAAAAAAAAATAAACTGAAAAAAAAAAAAAAAAAAAAAAAAAAAAGCAGAGAACAAGGACCTTCTATTGGTCTCTGGAATCAAAATGAAGAGATGTACATAAAAGATATTCTAATCTGAGAAGAACCCCATTTTTCTTCACTCAAAGAAAAACTTTTTCTGTGTCTAGGAGTAGCATTTATGCCAACATCAATGTTAAGATACATGTTGCGTGTTTAAAAGTCATTTATACTATTCTAGATTTAATTAAAAAACAAACAACAAAAAAAAACTTTCTTCTATGTTTGACTGATGTTTGTATGTTATTTTGATGAAGGATTATCATCATTTCTGAAGATCTATGGATCTCCCCCATATTACAACCCGTTCTGAACACAACAGCCAAGTCTCTATTTTTTCTATTATCTCGATACTTTCTGTGATACATATCCATACTGCATCACAGATTAGCTTTCACTACTAAAAAACATATTTATACTTTCAGAAACAATTCCATGTGTTCTTTGTTCCTTTGCTTGGTTGAGAGAATTTGGGACCAATTACCACAAGAGGTAGACAAATACTGCTTCCTGACTTTCATATTATTTGTAAGCAGAGAATATCAATCAGACTGTGAAAGAATGGGTGCCAGCACACTGTAACTTCATTATCTCTGTGTCATTTTGGGCATGGCTGTACATCCAGAGCCATCCTGCCTCTCCTGAAAAAGGAGAAATGAGAGTATTCCAGGAATTGCTGGATCTCCTGCTTGCAAACTATGGTGGATCTGCTGAATTCCTTGTAGTTCTAAGTTATGCTGTATAAATATATTTTTTACCGTGGTATGAAGTTCTTGGCCTTGGCTCATGCATTAAGAAAAAGGTACTACACCACAAGATTGGTGATATGCATTCCTTTAAAGTAGTCTATACAAGAGAATAGTTCTATAATATACATTTAAGATTTTTCCAAGAAGCATAGGTGCTTCCCTCCCCCTGGTTTATATTCACAGAGCTGTTGGACGCTTGCACACTTTTGAGAGTAGCAGAAGGAGGATTACCTAACACCTTTGAAAATTAAGGCCCTACCTCACATCAAATTTTAATTAACTTTAGGATCCTATCTTTCCTAATGACTTTTAAAAATCCTTGCTTTTTTTTTTTTTCTTTTTTCTCCATAGTACCATACACAATCATAAATCAAGGGCCTGTTATTACGGTATAAAGCTTATTTGACTAACCTTCATTTATTAAGGCCATTGAAATCAATGGAGTATCTCCAAAAGCATGTTTCAATATTTTCTATATGTGTGTATGTGTAAAAGTTTTAAAACGACTGGATATCTTGTAAGAACCTCAGTCATTAAATTTCACCAAGTTACCTTTGTTTTTGCCTTTACTGAGTTCCTCTTGTCTGAAGCACACTTTCTGTAAAAGACTTCCATCTTTGAGACAAGGCCATGGAAATCCTAATATTTCCTGCATTAACATGTTCTACTGTATAATTGATACCAAAGTTATAAATACTTTTAGGGATTTTTTTCTTGTGTTTGGCTTCAGCTTTTAGATATTGATTATGATTTTTCCCACATATTATTTTTTATTTTTTATTTTTTCCCTCAGGTTTTCTTGGTTTTCTATTTTTGTTGTTGGTGATTGTTTTTTTCATATGTCTC
Source organism: Heteronetta atricapilla (assembly GCA_011075105.1). NCBI lineage: Eukaryota > Metazoa > Chordata > Aves > Anseriformes > Anatidae > Heteronetta > Heteronetta atricapilla. The sequence goes on from CM021733.1 coordinate 79,447,610, forward strand.
TAAAAGTCATTAAACATTTTAAGCAAGTTTACTCTTGGACATACCTTGTTAAGTCAAACTGATCGAATTCTTCATACTTTTCCTTGCAAACCATTTCTTTCCATTGACCATTCTTGTGTTGTCTAACCTTCCTACCCCCAGAAAACAAACAAACAAAAAAACACAACACCACGCTCTTCATTTTCTAACTTCACCTGGAAGATCTGGGGACCATAACACTTTGAATTTCACAGATATTAATCCATACACAGGAATGTAGCCAATTGCTTTAATTCTATTTATTGCTTAACCGCTTAACCTGTTTTCAGATGCACAATCTGTTAAGGTCTTTTCTGTCCCTCCCCCTCCCCCCCCCAAAAGATCTTTCAGAAATGGATTCCTCAAATACTTAAATCCATACCTACTGGTTTATTCTGGTTTTAACTGAGACCATTTCAGCATGATCTGTGTTCAGGAATTCTGTATTTTATATATACTTATGAATATCTTGGCTTACATGATTACTTGTTTTTCAGTCTCCTCTTTGACAGATAAACTAACTGCATGGTGTAACAGTCTCCTTCAGAGTAGTAATTTCAGAGAAGCTGTCACTTCATGTAAAATGAAATTTAAATGCTCCCAAACATTGCTGAACATATGTTAATGATACTTGATTCATTATTAATGCAAACTCCAATGAGATAAAGCAGAATTCAGTGCATTACTCCTATTCTATTGACCAAAATGAGCCAGAGTCAGACAATCTTACTTCAGTGGTGTGGCCCTTTAAGCTTCCTAGAGGCTATGAGCCAGCAGTGTGCTCAGGCAGCCCAAAAGGTCAACAGCATCCTGGCTTGTATAAGAAACAGCATGGCCAGCAGGTCCAGGGAAGTGATTGTCCCCCTGTACTCAGCTCTGGTGAGGCCGCACCTCAAGTACTGTGTTCAGTTTTGGGCCCCTCACTACAAGAAAGACGTGGAGGTGCTTGAGCGAATCCAGAGAAGGGCTATGAAGCTGGTGAAGGGTCTGGAGAACAAGTCTTACGAGGAGCGGCTGAGGGAGCTGGGACTAGTTAGCCTGGAGAAGAGAAGGCTGAGGGGCGACCTTATCGTGCTCTACAGATACCTTAAAGGAGGCTGTAGTGACGTGGTGGTTGGTCTATTCTCCCACGTGCCTGGTGACAGGATGAGGGGGAATGGGCTAAAATTGCTCCAAGGGAGGTTTAGGTTGGATATTAGGAAAAACTTATTTACGGAAAGGGTTGTTAGTCACTGGAATAGGCTGCCCAGGGCAGTGGTTGAGTCACCATCCCTGGATGTCTTTTAAAGACGTTTAGATGTAGAGCTTAGGGATATGGTTTAGTGGAGGACTTGTTAGCATTAGGCCAGAGGTTGGACTTGGTGATCTTAGAGGTCTCTTCCAACCTAGACTATTCTGTGATTCTGTGAAAACTCAGGGTTAAGTAGAGATATATGCAGGGAGACAGCAAGTAGTCCTAGAATCTGCATAGTCCTTATTTTGTCTGTCTGTACAGAACCGTCCAGATTTTGCAGAGTTAGAAAATATCAATTTCTTAAGGAAACCTAAATTAACTCTGAGCAAGTTCTCTTTCTTCATCGCAAGGAAACACCAGCTGACCCCAGCCACAGAAAATCAGCTCACAGAAGCTGGTTAAAGCATCAGTCTCCCTGGCTTGCAGGACAGAGAGATGAGGCTGCCTGTGTCAAGAAGCAGACATGAAAATCAGTGTACAGGCTCAAAAGGGAAGCTGTGCCATGCAAGTTGTAGCTGAAAGGACCAAGGAACCAAATTCACACAGACATGGGAGCTTGTTCAACTACCATGTCATCCAAGAAGTAACTCATTGTAAAATTACAGCACAAAACTGATGGTAGTGTTACTCAGGGAGCCCCTCTCACACCTTCAGGGGTTGAGGTCATAAGGCATCACTCCCCAGTGAGAACAGAGACATTTTTTAACAAGCAATGGGGATGGAGGGGAGAAAATATGCTGAAAATCTCCTGCTATTCACCTCTTATATGCACAAAAAAATTTAGTGGCTGAACTTTGTCAGAACTAAGCCACTTTTGTGGGAGGCTATTTTATGGACATAGTCTGACTATTCAGTCTTCATAAAACTGAGCAGCAGTGCCATGAAACACTGCCCATTTGCACTTCTGCTCCCTCAGACAGTGTTTTTCCAGGTTCCAGGGTCAGCGTGTCATGAAGTCCCTTTCCATACCAGGGGCCACAAAGGGGTCAAAATGCTCCCTCACATAGAGTTAACCATTCTAGCTCTAAGAGTATTCATCCTTTGGTTTGACCAGACCTTGCTAGATCAATAGAACTGAGCTTTTCCTCACAGGGAGGTATGTATGCCTTTATATGTAGCTGAACTTTCTTTCAGTATTTCTAGGGCTATTTAGCTCTTCAGCTGGACATAAAGTACCATGTCAAAAAGATGACTAACATTTGAAAGCAAACTTTTTACTTTCATCACAGACTTTCTGCTCTAAGCTTCAATTTTGGCAAGAGACTTGTGGCTCTGTAGCTGTATACACATAAGGAAAAACTTTTGACCTCTGTCCTTCCTCATAACTATATTAAAAGGCAAAAAACTTTCACTTTTTTCCCGTGAGGAAGATTTCCTTCCCTTTGAAGGTACTCCATCAAGATAATATTTTCTTACATCAATGGTTGAAATAATCAGAAGATTATTTTAATAAAATAATAATATTGATTTACCTTGTTTAAGCCTACATGCGCTACTTGGTATAAAATAACCACAGGCTAAGAAAGTCCTCAATGAAACCCTTCAAAAAGAAACATGGATTTGAATTTTACAGTGACAAACTTTACTTTTATACCACATCAGATAGAAGAGATGCTAGCTGGAATGTGTAACCTTTTTAAAAAAGAGCCTAAAATAAACACAGAGAAATACAGGTAAGTGTTCAACAGCTACACTGGAATTTGTACCAAAATCAACAATCAAAGAAAAAGAATTTCAGATTTATTGAGGACTGCAGCCTTGGTCATTTCATCCAAATTTAAGAATTGTTTTGGCCCTGAAATCCCAGAGTTACTGTCATAGTGAAATTTTCCTATGTGAAAACTAAGCACAGACATTTAATTTTTTTCAAGTAAGGTAAGCATAGAAGAATAAATTTGATATATCAAATTTCAATTTCTTCCATCGTTTATCTGCTTCTGTGCAGAAAATTTTCTAAGATGAGAACGTGAGGGAAAAAAACAAATCTTGTTGGACCTAAAGACTGGTGCAAGGATTAATACATGAGAAGTTTCCTCATGATGAAAAACTAGAACTGATATCTCAAAATATATAATGACTAGGTAGTATTTGATGAGACTCAAGAGATAGAAAGGAAATCTTTCCACAAGATTAGAAACGTTATACCAAAATGGCAGATGTTCAGGACCAAACCCACAGCCTGGCCAAGGTTTCTGGTAGTACTGAGGTTGTATTGCAGTCTCTGTCTCCTTGAGTCCTTTTCAAACACTCTCTTTCCTAAAAAGAGATGATCTCAGATCATCTGACCTTAGAAGGTCAGATCTATGTGGATGTTTGTCTCAATAACAATATATCTGTCTGTACTTCTGTTCACAAGCTGCACATTGCACGAAAGTGACATTAATGTTGAAGTTAGAATAAAGTGATAAGCAGGAGGGGTTTTTTACCTCTTGACCACTATAACAGGGATAACTTTTTTATTGTGTTCTATGGGTGCTTTCAGTAGTAATCAGAGTTATTTCACCCTAAATAGGCAGTTGAGTTGGAAACCACTTTCTGTAGCTGTGAGGGAAAAACAACAACAACAAAAAAACACTAAAATTAAAACCTCACAAGGGCAGATCACTCAAAGTCTTTTACTACTCAACAGTGACACCTTTTGATATACAGCAGAATATTGCTGATAACCTTCAAAGATAATTTAATGCAGTCTGCAGGACAGAGTTCTGCAGTTAGAACAGTGTCTCCAAAAGGATTTTTTTTTTTTTTTTTTTTTTTTTGTTCTTGGTTTGTTCAGGAAAAGCAGCTCAGCATCAAACGTATTGTGTCAATATGAGAGACTCAGGAAATGAAAAAGTTTATAGGAGAACAGCTCTGAACATTGAATCTATATCCTCAGAAAATACTAGTATTTTGATACAGGCTTTTGTCATGAAATTGGAAAGTTTTAAAATTGTCACAAAAGGAAAAGCACTAAAAAAGACATTTTATCATCTTTGAACTTTTCTTCTGAAATGTTAATATTTTGAACATGGATGTTGAAATTGATATCTCCCCTGAAAATTTTGTATTCATTGAAACCTTAGCGTTGTCAGAATTTTTTATTGTCAAACTTTTCATATGCATAACTTCTACAAAGAACTATACCTAAATGTCAGCAAAGTGTCTGACTACTTGCATGTTCAGTTAAACAGAATTTGTAGCAGACACAGTTCCATTTATTAACTCTTCAAAGTGTACTATACTGCAAATGAGAATTCAGGTTTATAAAAGGCAAAAGAACAGAAAGAACTAAAAGGAAACAAGGCCTTTAATGAATATCCTTCTTCTAGCAGGATATGGAATATGGCCTAGCTTTCTGGTAGCTGGGTTAGCTAGCCATGAGACTGTATTTGGCACCCAGCCATGAAGGGTTTAAATAATCATGTTTTCTGGGCCAAATACTGAGTGTTAAAACAAGAATTTTTGGCTCACATCTGTCTCTATAACAGATGTTGATTGGCCAGCTGAAATTTGTTCATGCATTTTATAAGTGCACCCTTTTGCCAATTCAACAGAAGCATTTGTGAGAAATCCAAATACATACATTTCTACTGGGCTGGAGCTCTAGCTATATTCTGCTTATGGTACAAGTTCATTAGTGAAATAGCTGTAGATCAACTGAAAATAGCTTGGCATTTAAGTATCATCCACTGGCAGCAATTAGCATTAAAGAATACTGTGTTCTATGAAGAAAATCTCTGGAGGCAGTAAATAGCAGATAAAGAGTTAAATCCTAGCTAATTCATTCTCAAGACACTGGAATGACTTGATCGTGAAGGGGTTTAATAAATGAATGCAAATAATAGATTGTAAATTGGGAGGTTTATTTCAAAAACAGCAAAGACTTCACATAGAGAGCGTAACACAGAGAAGAAAAAGAAGTAAACTACAGGGAAGTAAATTTGAAAGCCTGTAGGGAAGATTTAGGATCAACAGTATTGTTAAGGGCACAATTGTGTGTGTGCCATTATGTTTTAAGTGGAGCCTTAAACAATGTCTACCTGTAAAATGTTGATGCTCTATTGTTTGTAAGAAATTGGCTGTTACTTTTGTTTAGTAGTAATGCTTTATGCTAAAAATCTGGGATGCATACTATGCCTGAAAACCATAACGAAACACTGCTGACCAGGCTTTGCAATATGTCTTAGAAGTAAGAAAATGTGAGGGGAAAAGCATGTCAGACATGGAGAAAACAAAACCCCAGAGCTGAGACACATGAGTGAAGATGCATCTTATTTCTGGGCAGTGAAACTCAGCAGTTTAATGGTGATGGGGTTATTCACTGAAATAGTTAGAGAAAGACATTTCTGAAAAATCTTCTGGCCTTAGCCTCTGGGTATATAGACATGGGGACATCTGAGTAGAGCCAGGAATATTTTAATGCTGATTTCTGGAAAGAGATCTTCGCACCCTATCAATTTTCAAGGGCCTTTATAAAGAATTAAGAGCATAACAGTTTTTAATTTTGTGAGTTAGGTACCTTATCTGGAAGAGGATAAATTCTATTCCTGTGCAGCTGAAATGGGAATGCTTTCATATAGCAGACAGTTTGTGAGTAAAAACCCAGACACGGTCTTTTTGTTGTCTTTTAAGAAGAGAAATATTAAATTTGTTCTTATCTGTTTTCTGCCCGTGTAGCTAGATTTAGTTTTTTGAGCAGTTTTCATGAAGTGAACATACACACATGAAAACTCACATGCACAGAGGAGAGACTCACATACAGAGGAGTGAAAGATAAATTTACCTAGCAAACAGAACACAACATGATACCTGAATCAAATAGACTCAAAAGCAGAGCCTAAATAATTCAATACTACTGGAAAGCCAAGGCTGTGGCTTCAGTAATAAGCATTATCCTTCTTTCTTTGCCGTCTGTTGACCTACATGTCTGAAAACAAAAGATTAAGGAAGTGCTTTTTGGAGGAAAAAAAAAAAAAAAAAAAAAAAAGATTATAAAACACAGATTCATGTCTATAAAACAATTTACCAAGGCCTCAAAACATCTCTTTATACTTGTATGCAAATGCAATGGTATATCAGCCTAGATTTCCACAGTGGATTTTGTGCTCCCTAACTTTAGACAACTAAAAATTAAGCATCTAAACTAAGCTAGCCATCTGGGTTACATAATTGTCAGAGAGACAAGCAGCCAGGCAGAGAATAAGGACACTTCTAGAGAGTCTTTCCTTGACATTTATTATTATTACAGAATCACAGAAGCACAGTATTTCTAGGTTGGAAGAGACCTCAAGATCATCGAGTCCAACCTCTGACCTAAAACTAACAGTCCCCACTAAACCATATCCCAAAGCTCTACATCTAAAATTTTTATTATTATTATTTAAAAATATTATTATTATTATTATTTTGCTACTAGTCCTCAGGCTCTGCCTATCTCCCTTTCTGCCTATCAAAGAAACCTAAATAACTAAAACACATCTCTCATTTAGATGGTTACATCTAGATAAAAGGAATTCTCAGACTAAAACATATATTTCCACCATTACTCGTCACTTTGTATAATCAAATGCCCCTCCTTTGTTAAAGGCACAATAATTAGTGTTTATTTAAATTGCATAGATGGAGAAGACAAATATGTGCCATATCACAGTGTTTCTTTTTCCCCAGGAAGCAGATCTCTCTCTCTCTTGCTCCTAAATGAGATCTGTGTGAAGGAGCAAGATAAAATGAAACATGGGATTTCCTGCTTTTTGTGGTTTCCATTTCTCTGGATTTACAAAAATAAAATAAAATAATAAAAATAAGTAAAATAAATCAATGATATACTTTTAAATAAAATAAAATAAATCTATGATGATGTATTTTTAAATAAAATACAGTAAAGTCAACCCATCATTTTCAAACTTGAAAAGTGCATGTTTATCTTAGAAATCTATCATTATCAAAAGGGCAGTTTTTTTTTTTTTAAAAAAAAAAAAAGGAAATTCAGCTTTTTCTGGATTCTAGAGAGGTCTTGAAGTTATGGAAGAACAATCACCCTGTTACTGATGAACAAGAGATAAAATAATAATATTAATACGTTTTCTTGAATCCTTTAAAGTTTTATAAATTGCCCATGGAGATTTGTGAACCAAGGTCACAGTGTTTCTTTTCAATCTTTTAATTATCTAGTTCCAGCCTGATACACTAGCCTTACTAATTGGACACAGAGAAATCCCTTATCAGAGAAGTTAGAAAAGGACCTATGAAAAGGGTGTAGAAGACTGCTGTAAAGCAAAGAAGAGAAACTGAACAGAAGGAAAGCCAATCAACTGTACCCCTCCGAGCTGTGAGCATAGAGGAAAAGCAGAGCCTCGTTGGATGGAGGTGTAAGTGGCCAGCAGGTAGTTACACATGTCATTGACCTCTCCCTGACAGATACTGCTGTGAGGGGAGCCAAATGCAGACTCACACCTGCCCTTAATTTCTGAGGGAAGGGAAGATTTTAAGCACTAACTTGAACTTTGGGGACTTAAATATAGTCCTACTCACTTCCATTCCCATATTCCCAAGAAGCTCGTACATACTTTCTGAAATCCCACTAAGGGAATTAATTGTGCTGTCTGTGGCTTGGCATTTTCATGCACATTTGACAGGTGTAATGCACAGAGTGAATTCTAAAGCTCTGTCAATCTCTGTTTAGTGGCGTAAGAAATGTGCATGTCTGTACTAACTTTGACTTTGATTTTTCACCCTTCTCCTTTCTCTACACCTTTGAATGTTCTCCACGGTTGTCAGTGATGCTTCTCCTCTAAATTACGTCTTGTCATTCAAATAAGCGTTTCCTTCAACATCAAACCTTTCATTTAAGCCTTGTATGGTCAAGTTAAGGCACTCACCTTCTCCTCTCTTTTCTATAAGAAGCCTTCCATTTCCCTGAGTTTTGATAAGTCTCTACAATTTATATGGCAATATGCATTTCCTGTTCTTCTGCCCCTAAATTATTTTTCCCAGTGCTCAAATGCCAGGCATCCACAGAGATATCCAGAAACAAGCTCTGTTTTTCCTTTTCTACATTCAATCCATGGTAACAAGATGTGTCCACCTCAAAATATCAGCAACCTAATGTCCTTAAAGTAGTAGGAACTTAAACAAAATCTATTACAGAAATTGCTGGACTTTTGTTCACACAGATATTACAAAAGTGAAGAAAATTCATAACAACATTATCCAGAATTCAAAAAATACATGGAGAAAGAACTCATTCAGGCTTCCAGAGAAAATACAGGGGTGTTATAGGAGAAAAGACAAGAAGACATTATATTGCAGTCCTCCTTCTATGTCAAGAAAAGTATAACTACTATTTCATATGTATGAAAGCTTTTCATTTGGCAGACATGAAACTGAAAATTCTTATCTTAATTGCTAAAAATCCCATGGCATGCTGCACAAAAACAGTGGCATTGCCTCGGTACTTTGGCAAAATGCTAGAAGGGAAATAATATTCCATTTATCTGTAATTTCTTTTACACTTTTGTTTAACTAACTTTCTTCCTGTGTCCCATTATTTTGTGACACAGTACATTTCATTGTATTACATTTCATAGCACACGCTAGGATTTATACCCAATTACCTATAGGTAGCTTCTCTCACATACAATGTTTAGAAGAAGAAAAAAAAAAAGGCAAAAATTCTTCACACTTAGAAGGAGGATATGCACATGAGGAAGAAAACATGAGTATTATCCATTTTTTTATTTGGCTGTCCAAAGTTGTTAGAGTTACTGTCTGTAGAGGTAGGAAAAAAAAATAACACTATTGTTGACAATATCTTCACCTCCAGAACCCACCTCATGTGAAGTCTTTATTGTGATAGTATAATATATTTGAAAAGTGTTAGGTAAAAAGTAATGAGCTCCATGATGGATACCGGTACCCAAACGCCAAATGACTATACCATTTAAACATGTTCTCTAACATAGTGTTGGCTCAAGTCAACAAGTACTGTACAAACAGCTAAATGCACAAATTGGCATTTCAGATAGTTGATTTTTGTGAAACCATTTGATTTGGAGGTTAAGAGAGTGTAAAGATGTGAACATGGTGCCACTCCAAGGAATTGGTCTTGAGAACAATCCCAGCACATTTAACATCTTATAGTAATAGTGAATACCTACCTGAAAAGATCAGAGCTGTCACTACACTTTCTGAAGGATTTGGTGGGTTTCTACATTTAAAAACTTTTGAATCCTGCCACCCAGAAATTCAATCCTACTATAATGAAATTCCAGTAACATTTAAAAACATGAGTCTAACTCAGTATTAGAAGAGGAAATCAGGAAGCTCTCTGATTTTTTTCTTTTCTTTTCTTTTCTTTTCTTTTCTTTTCTTTCCTTTTCTTTTCTTTTCTTTTCTTTTCTTTTCTTTTCTTTTCTTTTCTTTTCTTTTCTTTTCTTTTTTCTTTTCTTTTCTTTTCTTTTCTTTTCTTTTCTTTTCTTTTCTT
>CM021733.1:79457335-79531185 GCA_011075105.1 Heteronetta atricapilla
TTCCTTTCCTTTCCTTTCCTTTCCTTTCCTTTCCTTTCCTTTCCTTTTCTTTTCTTTTCTTCTTTTTTCTCTTAGAAGCATAGGGCTGTTTTGCTTTTTTTTCTTAAGTCCTATGTGCTTCCTTTCAAGAGGTAATTAATACATTGAATATTTTTCTACAGAAGGCTTCTAGAAGTACACTGTTCCCTGAGTGACTACTTCATTCACACAATTTCCCAGCCCTGTCAATGCCTAGTTTTGTTTTGTCTTCTTGCCATGAAGAAGTAAACATCATTAAACAAAGTATTTTAAGATGGTCAAATCCAGGACAAAATAATCATAACAAACCACATTTTGGTGAAAGCATTATCATCTCTCTTTTAGTGCTTGTCTCCATTAGATGGGGCTTCTCAATGAAATGGAAATTCCTCTTAGAAGAGATGTGTCCCATACTAGAAAAAGCGATATATTGCAAATGCATTTTATGCTGACTATGCACATAAAAGTTGAAGTTGTGAATATAATTACTTATATTGCCAGTTTTCTCAGTATAAAAATGTTTCTAAAAATCTTATCCCCTAACTGCTATAATGTTAACACAAATGTGGCTTTAGTCTCCACTATGCTGACGATAAAATGGCTTCCTTCCTGCTGAAAGAATGCTGAGAGATTTGAAGTTTGTGTACATCGTGTCCATGGCAAATAGATATCATTAAAGAGATTCATTTCATCAAACATATATGTTTATAATGGGTTCTATGTCTCAGCTAACCACTGTAAGTTCATTTTCTCATATAAAGCCTTGCTTACACTTTAAGACAAATACCAGTAATCTACTATGTGGTAGACTACCTTATATGTGCCAGTCTCAAATTCAGCTATCCACATTGTACATGCAAGAAGGTAAGAAAATGGAGTCCTGCCCTCTGTGGCTAAATCAGATTAAAGATTTCAATTTATTTTATTCAAAAGAAAACAAGAAAATGTTGTCTCCAGTTAGCAGACAGTGTAGTGATTATAAAGATAATTCACTGTTTTTTGTTTTGTTTGTTTGTTTGTTTGTTTCAAATTCCCTTACCATCACCTTCAATAAAAAAGTTTTTAAAGCTGAAATATAATATTTTATGTCTCCTACCTCTATACACCCGGTTTTGTCTTGTGACAAAATTTTGGTGAAACCATGAGAATGAAAGAAAAAAGTATAAAAGTATATTAGAGCAAGATTGAGATGACTCTTAAGTTGTTTGATGTGAATTAGTGATGAGTGAATCTTAAAAAGCATGTGCTGTTTAAAATTAATAATAATAATAATAATAATAATAATGTGGATGCTTATCTGAATGACCCCACTCTTTTGTTGTTGTTCCAGAAATGAAGTTTAGACACTGCTTGATCTCTCTTAACACCATTTGGCCCAAACTTCAGAATGTTAAATGTTAATGCTTCAGTATTTCTGTGCTTCTAATCCCTGCAAAGAGGGGTAAGAGAGTTAGCAGGTTTATTTTTAGTTTTGGGCAAAGGTTGAGAACACCTTTCCCATTCTTTCTTAAAATCAGAAAATCAGACTCAATAGCAGAACAGCGACAATATCTTCCAGGCTGAGCCTCTCAGTTCCCAAGAGGAGACAATATCCCCCCTCTATTACAGTGACCAGGAAGAATGAACAGAGGCTCCAGTAATAAATATAGGCACAGAGATGTCTGGTTCTTTTTCTGCCTCAGAAGCTATCAGGAAAATTTAATCAGGCTTTTCTTTTCCAGTCAATCCACAGATTATTTTAATACTTTCACATATTGTATTGAAATTCTGTCATCCCCATCAGTTTTTTGTTGTTGTTGTTGTTTTGTTTTGTTTTGTTTTCCTGATGGCTGCATGCAGACATTGCTAAACAATTTGTTAAAGTGTTATATTTTTAGAGAGGTCTGTTCACTTACCATCTAATAGTAATGCCATTTTGCAGGGGTCACAAGGAAAGAACTTATTCATGATGAGAAAAAAAAAAAAAAAATCAAATAAATGGTGAGATATAATCATGTTTCTATTTCATCCCCTCTGCCTCCCCTATCCTTGTTGAGGCAGAGAAAAAATAACATACACCAACAAGAATTTTACTGTATGTAGAGCTAGTCTGGAGTTTTCTTCCCTACACTAAATTATGTAGTGCTTCTGCAGAAAGTGTGTACAAGAGCTGAATGTAAATCAGGAAAAAATACAAAGATTGTGGAACTAAAAGGCAACCACTCCTCTCTAAAACCATGCTTGCACTGGGCATGCTGGTGTGCCCACCTCATAAATTCATGGGACTACCGTCTCAGATACCTGTGCCTGATAACAAGGAATTTAAAATGGTTCCTAATGTTTATATGAAATAGCTGACACATATCTGAGTGAATGTGGCAAAAAAGGGGGTAACTTTGTCCTGTTAGGGAGTGAAAAACTATTTCTGTATTAAAATCAAATAAATATATTGTAAAAGTCAACCCCCTGGTTTTCTGTGTAGCTTTTAAATTCAGAGCAATATAGCAATCTGTGTTTTCAGGTGTAGCCTGGGAGGGAGAGAAGGAGATCTCCTTTCTTTCTGAATTGCAAAATAGATAGATGCAGCAACAGAGAAGCATGCTGCATAAAGTTTTGACAGACTTAACTGATCCTTAATTTTAGTTTATATCTTCTATCCCACGAACTTTTTTCACTGCTGCAGTGTTCATTCAATGGTCATTAAAACACAACAAAAATACCCTGTTCAACTAATTGCCAGTTTTAACATACTGTAATGGTTTTTATTGCCAGTCATTTGGATGATACACAATGCTTATGTTACAGTGTTTTACATGAAACAAAATAAACTACAAATCAAAACTCAGAATATCCTCTAGAATCATAGGATGTTTTCAGTTGGAAGGGACCCTAAAGCTCACCTATTTCCACCTCTACCCATGCCATGTGCAGGGATGCCACCCACTAGGTTGCCCAGGGCCTCATCCAACCTGGCCCTGAACACTTCCTAGAATGGGGCATTCACAGCCTCTCTGGACAGCCTGCTCCAGTGTCTTACCACCCTCTGAATGAAGAATTTTCTCCTAACATCTAATCTAAACCTACCCTCTTTTAGTTTAAAACCTCCTTGACCTATCATTATCTGCCCATCGCTCTGTCTTTTTTATAAGCCCTATTTAAATACTGAAAGGCAAGTGACATCTACCTGGAGCCTTCTCTTCTTCAAGCTCAACATCCCCAGCTTTCTCAGCCTGTCTTCATAAGAGAGGTGCTCAAGCCCACTAACCTTCATAGCCCGCTTCTGGACCCACTCTAAAAGGACCACATCCTTCCTGAGCTGGGGTCCCTAGACCTGGATCCAGTACTCCAAGTGGGGCCTTGCAAGGGCACAGCAGAGGGGGACAATCACCTCCCTCATGCTGCTGGCTACACCTCTGTTGATGCAGCCCAGGATACAGTTGGCCTTCTGGGCTGCAAGCATGCACTGCTGGCTCATGTCAAGCTTTTGTCCACCAGAATCCCCAAGTCCTTCCCTGGAGGACTGCTCCCAGTAAATTCTTCACCCAGTCTGTACTCATGTCTGGGATTGTCCAAACCCAGCACCTTGCACTTGGCCTTGCTGAACCTCATTTTGCTCACATGGGCCCATTTCTGAAAATTGTCCAGCAGGTTGTCCTTGCTTAGTTATGCCAGTTTCCTGCCTTCCCTGCTTGATTTCTTACACATGGGGATGGAGAGTTCTTGTGCTCTAAAGAAAGTGTCTATAAAAAGTTTCCAGCTATGATCAGTTCCTCTGTCCCTAAGGACAGTTTCCCAGTGGATCTCATCTATTAATTATTTAAATGGAAGTTTGCTCTATTACTCAAGCCTATTACTACTATTTTTAAAATTATGCTAAGATAACCAGTGGATATGTAATTTACATTCTGAACAACCCTTCCATGACCTTTTGAATCTATAGTTCTTTATTGAGCTTGGAAGTAACAGAGTTAAAATTAAATTGCACTTGGCTGATTGATCTTCTTTATATTACACAATCACCACAGTAGGGTTCCTTCTGGGACAAAGATAAAGAAATGCTAAATGACAGTGTAAGGCACAGCCCTAGCTAATATGTGTAAGGCTGTTTTACACTTTTGGTAAATAACCTCTAACACAAGCTCACACAAGTGCTACATAACTTGCTGATGAATCAATCACTGATCTTCCAATAACTCGTGAGTCTCAATGCTTTTACTACCTTCTGCTACTTTGATTAAGTGGCTATTGTAAAAAAGCACTCAGCCTACTTTCTCACATTACCTATAAACAAAAACTATTTATTCTAGTTGATGGGAGAGTTGTGAAATGGAGTACACACTTTTCTGACTTTTAGTGAAAACTGACCCTTCTGCTTCTTCTGAATTATTTTCTACTTGCAGGCATGTGTAACCATCTTTTTAACTCTAATTTTTAACAGACCCAGTGTTTGTAAGAGCAAATTTTAAGGTTAAGCATTATCAATGCAAATCTTGTAATCATGTAAAACCAAAGAGAACACCATCAGCTTTGTAAGGTACAAGCTAATGGTCCTGGTAAGTTTAAGCATATTAAGCATATACCATGCACTGGAAATGAACACCACTTAGAAATGTCCTTCTCAGCTCATCTTCTGTATGAGTTAGAGCAGCATATTCCCACATACAAATTCAAACACATTCTAGGCTCAGTTGGGATGTCAGCTTATATTTGCAACATTTACATTTAGCATCTCAGTTAAGGCCAAGTCCAGACTCACCCATATAACCTCAGTACTTAACCTGGCACCTGGAATGCCTAAATCAGGTTACTCTCAGCAGTGAAATTAAAAGAAAAAGTGGATACGTCTCCCAACCACTTAAAATGTTTCTCATCCTCTTTGCATTTTTTAGTACCCACTGTAACTATGGTCTTCATTGCTAAAGTTAACAGAATTGAAGACATTTGATACAGTAACAGAGGTAGCTGAATGCAGTCTAAAATTATTTTTTTTAATCCACGTATTTTTAAGACATGACATTAGTTATGAAACTGCCAGTGGATGGAGACAAATGTTCTCAGGGTTTTGCAGAAAACCAATTGTTCTCCTAGTCACGCTCACTCCAGGGATATGTGTGCATGAGATTGATCCAGTGATTTCTGATACATCACAGCAGGAGCAGTGATCCATATAACCAATTATTCCTGTACTTTTACTGACATGGTGAATCATGTAAGTTTTTTTCTTCAAATGATAATTTCATTGCTGCTTTAGTTTCTGCATTTATTTCTTTATTGTTTCCCTTAGATGAACCTTGTGTGGCGTGAATTCATTAATGTTAGGTAATGAGGTGGAGATTCAGGCTTATAAAGAGGAATTAACACAGACAAAATTGCAACTGTATTATAGTACTTCCATCTGTTTTACTCTAACAGAAAATCTGCACATTCTCATTTCAATTAAGTGTGATGGTCAAAATAATTGTAAAATCTTTCATTCTCACATAGACATTGCAATAAATAAAGATACCATTACTTCTTTCAGACCCAATAACACTTAGTGTAAAACATTTACTTCTGTTCAACTTTTATAACCTTGCCTTTATCACCTTATTTGATGAATATCACAATCTAAATAAAACAGATGGAACAGTTTCTTTTTGTCCGCTAAGATTAAAGTAATATATATATTAGCAAAAAATCAGCCCACATAGTGTTGTTTTAAACAGGACTGAAAATATTGTTTCCACTGCTGAGATTCTGCAAGGTACAAAATTTTTTTAGTAAAATAGTCTAAAAATTCAAAAAAAAAAAAAAAAATCTATGATTATCAGTCAAAAATGTGTTTGGGGAGCCAACATGAATTTTCTTTTCAATAATTTCAAAATTGTACCCTTTGAGTTCAGCTATTTGCATTTGTTCCTGTTCAATCACATCTTGGATGACAAACAAATTAGGAAAATGAATGACTTGTAAAACTGCATAAAGGAAATGTGGGGATATTTTGATTTTTTAATTGCATTTCTATTGATATAACTTTTGAATATGATAGTTTCCATCTTTAAAAAATAAACATTCAACAAAATATCATCTCTCTTTAAAACAGTTTCAGAAAGCAATTTGTTGCCAAACCTAATTTAGAGCTCAAAACTGCAACATACAGTCTCAGTGGCTATTTTTTTCCCACCTTACTTTTACAAATAAAAACAATGAGCTTTCACCGTTTCTAGCTTCAATATTAATGTTATATTGCATCTTTCTTGCTTGTTTCTTGCTCAGAAGCATTTATAAACTTTTTCTTATTTGAGTTTATATTTTCTCTAGGAAGAACTTTCTCTCTAGTGAAAAGTGTGTTGCCAGTATATCCGTTGTTTTCTGCAGCCACTGGATTAGGCCCGTGTATTAGCAGTGTATCTGATTTAGGACAAGAGGGAATGTTCTCAAGTTGTACCAGGGGAAGTTCAAGTTGGAAATTAGGTGACATTTCTTCTCAGAAAGAGTGGTCAGATATTGGAATGGATTGCCCAGGGAGGTGGTGTCATCACCATCCCTAGGGGTGTTTAAGTAAATGTTGGATGTGGTGCTCAGGGACATGCTTTACTGGGTAATATTGGTGGTTGAGGGGATGGTTGGACTAGATGATCTTCGAGGTCTTCTCCAACTTTAATGATTCTGTGATTCTATGATTTTCTCTGACAATTCTAAAAGACTATCAATATTTAAAACATGTAAACCATTTAATTATGGTGAGCTTTTTCTGTACCATATAGTCCTTTCATCTTACTTGACGTGAAGGTGAAGAATATCAGTAACTTTAAGCTATTTTTTCTGTTTTAATCTTTTAAACATGATTGTATTTGTAAAAGTATGTACTTTGGATTCCATGAAAAAGGAATCCAAAAAAAAAAAAAAAAAAAAAAAGTAATCCACATCATAAAAGCCTTGGTGTTTTAATTAAGCCATAATTGAGAATGAGGAGATCAACCTTTTATTTCTGACTGCAGATGCAGTAATATCAGTGTTTCAAACTGAATATTACCCAGTCACACCCCCAAACATGAGTGGCTTCCCTGAGGAACTGCCCTGAGGCAGTTTTTCCCTGCCTCAGAAAGACATCACAGCATCACTTACACTGATGGAGAATTCTAAGACTTCTAAATGGAAAAGCTAAACAACTGATAACCATGAAGGTCTTGCAAACCTTCATCAACTACATTTTGGAGATATGAAGCAAAAATAAAACTTAATTCTACCTCAGATTAACAAAGATTCAAACCTCAGTCCTTTTGTGTAGCTATCAGGAAAACTTCTTAACTGTAACGCGATTGAAATCACGTGATTCTCCCTGTAATGCTATATTTAATGTTAGTGGAGCCTCACCTTGAATATTGGTGCAGTTATGGGCTCCACAATACCAAAAAGGATGTTAAGATACTTGAATGCTTCCAGAGGAGAACAACAAAGCTGATAAAAGGGCTGGAAGGCATGTCATGTGAGAAGAGGCTGAAAACACTTTGTTTGCCTAATCAGGAAAGAAGGAGGCTGAGAGATGACCTCATTGCTGCCTACAACTTCCCGAGGGGGAGAAATTGAGAGAAAGCCACCAATCTCTTCTCCCTGGTAACCAGTGACAGGATGCAAGGGAATGGCACAAAGCTGCACCTGGGGAGGTTCAGACTGGATGTTAGGAAAAGATGCTAGATCAAGAGAATTGTCAAGCACTGGAACAGCCTTCCTAGAGAGGCGATTGATGTTCCATGCCGGTGTTCCATGTCAGTGTTCAAGAGGCATTTCAATAATGCCCTCATTATTATGCTTTAACTTTTGGTTAGTGGTGAAGTGGTCAAGCAGTCGGACTCAATGATCATTGTAGGTCCCTTCCAACTGGACCATTCTATTTTATTCTGTTCTATGATATATTTGATGAGTTTGAATTTAGTTGAATGGTAGACAGCATAAAACTGTCATGGTTTTAGCTCGGATAGAGTTAATTTTCTTTGTAGAGACTTGTATGATTTTTGTGGTTTTGATTTTTGATGAAAATAGTGGTGATAACACACTGATGTTTTTAGTTCTTGCAGAGCAGTGCTTACACAGAGCCAAGGACTTTTCTGCTTCTTCTGCTGCTCTGCCAGCAAGGAGGCTGGGGAAGCACCAGGAGCTGGGAGGGGACACAGGCCAGGGCAGCTGACCCAAACTGACCAAATAGATAGTCCATACCATATGGCCTCATGCTGAGAAATAAAAGCTGGGACAAAGAAGGAGTTTACTTTACCTAGTAAACTTGGCTTCATCTCAACCCATGACTTTTCGCACTTTTACCTTTCTGATTCCCTCCCCCTTCCCAGCCGGGGAGAGCAAGCAAGTGGCTGTGTGGTACTTAGCTGCCTACTGGGGCTAAACCACAGCAACAATACTTAATCAAGAAATATTTCTTACACTTGCTCCAGAGTACTTTTCCAAAGCACTTCCAAGTCTTGTGATGAGAGATAATACACAGAGCACCTTCACTTCCAGATTATTCTGTATTTCTTCCTGAAATATAAAATCGATAATCAATTAATAAGGCCAGCAATGAAAACATTAACTGACTGCAACTTTGCTGATTCTTGCACTCTAGCAGATGATCCCTCTAGAACTAATGGGCAAATTCAGTTTCTATTGAATAAAAGATGCAATGAGGCTGCAACTTTAGAAGACTTCAACTAGAAATTCAGGATCTATGTAATAAAAGATCCATCTCCCCCTCTTGAAGACACTGTTTATAAATAAATAAATGAACAAACAACTCTTAATCTTACTTTGAAGACTTTACATCAGGCTCTAGAGAGAAACCAGGCAGCTTTCCAAAAGATTTTTTATGGTCAGCACATAGAAAACTGTCTATGGGGGAAAAGCAAATTCAGCTAAATTAAAACAGCCCTAGGAAAAAAATAAAAATAAATAATAATAATAATAAAATAAAAACACAATGATGATTAAGATGAAAATTGAGCATATGGTCTCTTTATTCTATTCCTAAAAAGCATTAATCAAACACAAGGAATTAACCTGGTTAAAAACAAAAGGAAACATTATGGTAAATAAATATTTTAAACTACCTGCACCTAGGCTGTTGAGAGCACAGTCAATGAGTTATTTTTTTCCTAGTGGTCCATGTTTTGTCACATCAGCACCTTTTCAAATAAGGTATTGCTGTGGACTGTAAAAGAGAAAGGAACAGCAGGGGATAGTCAATATAAAAATGCTGTCATTTTCAAAATGTCTAAGGCTACAAAGAGGCCAGGGGGAAAACTAACTTACCTGAGATCAGTGAAAGCTTTAAGAAGCACAAGGAAGGTACGGATATGTCCTGTTAGATGACACTACCTTAAAATGCTAGAGGATACCTTTTTAGAGAACAATCCCCATCAAAAAGCTATACTTTTTTTTTTTTTTTTTTGATAAACCACAGGTCACTTAGATAAAATTTCTCAAGAATTGTCCTCATGATGAGAAAAGGCTACAGGCTTCATATCATAAATGGAAGAAACCAGAATTTCTACAAGTCCAGAATTTTTTAACAAGGAAGACTATATCTGAATCTTCATTCTTCTGGCTATATATTCTTACTCTTTTCTCTTCAGCCCCAGTGCTGTCACATGCAATCACATGTAAATTAAGGCTAGCAGATGAAACAATAAAGGAAATCAAATGCAGAATCTGGTTTCCAGCAGGACAGTTTCTATTCTTACTGAAAGCAGGCAGAATTTCATCTTATTTAACTAAAAATAACTCAGAAACATCCTAAAAAGCTCTACACATTTATATGCTCAGTATTTCTGCCATCTCTGTCATCCAGATAGGGGAATATGTTGGCAATCAACACTGCTCTCCTTTAGCTTGTCAGCTGGGCTTCTCTTTCATAGAAACCAAGCAATTATGTATGCAGTAATCTCATCTGCTCTTAGATACTGTTGAGTAAACATGACCAAAGATGACTTTGCATCTGGAGTGAATAATCTAACCAGATATTTCACATACAGCTTCTGTGCCTGGGTTCATGGTAGAAATCTCTCCTACCTGCATACAAATGCTTCCCATTCCTCAGGAAACACTCAATGAACATTCACCAGGACTCTGTGGAAGGAAGGATGATCTCAAACACCACATGTGAAAAAGTCTGTGAGAAATTGTGCTGCTGATCTTTGAGAACCTAGTCACTAACATTTGTTTGTTTGTTTGTCTGGGGATTTTGATCTTAATTTAATTGACTTTATACAAATTAGTTAATAAGTTAAATTTTATTTCTTTTTTTTTTTAAGGATGCAGGAGAAGTAGATGAAATATCCATACATTTAATTCATTAATTTGCTACACACAGAAAAAGTATGGAATGAAAATATTTAAAACACTCAACATTCACCTAAATTTGGTTTTAGTTGACAACATCAATAAAAATATTATTGTTTTCAGTGAGACTGGGGCAATGGTGAGTGCTTTGAAAGTCTTGTTTTCCTTTTTAATAAATGCAAAAATGTAAGCATTTCTAAAATCTACTGTTAATGTGAGCTGTGTGGATAACTTTACATTCCAAAGTACTAAGACTTGATCTTCAGCTGCTATAAACCAATATAGTTTTTTTGAGTGCACCTGAGCTGGCTTAATATACAACTATACATGACTGCTTAACCATGGGAAATAGTTGAACGCATTTTTCATAGTATTTGATGAAGACATTCTTAAGTACCTAGCTTATAGGTAAGTGGTGCAGAAAGAATAAAAACAGGCCCCTGTAAGTATGTTAATTTAAATGTTATATTGGAAACATGATGATTTTATCTTTCACAGAGGAGAGATGCTAGTCTTTATCACTTCCTTATATATTACATGGAAATATTTTTAAGAAGTCTAGCACAGTCTCTGCTAGAAATCTGTATTAGCAAAGAGAGGCAATTTTCATTTTTAAATCTATATATTGTAAAAAGTAAAAACAAAAGCAAATATTCAGCCACACATAACCACATGGCTTTAACCATCTACAGACATCACAAACTCAGTGTCATAGAAATCTCTAACAGAAAAACAGTCCAATTATACATGGATGTTAATCTGTTTCTTTGTTGTTTCTGATATGGAAATGCAAAGAAGAATGCTATGTTCTGTACTTTGAATAAATGAAGCAATGGGAATGTACAGTAATTTAATATTGTCCTACCTTATATTACCTGAAAAACTATTGTCTGCTGCTTTTCTTCATCCAAAGATCTCTAACCTAAACTAATGAGTATGTAAGAGGATAATATTGTTTCTGAATCTAAAGTTTTCATGATTTCATGTTAAGTCTAATCTTACTTAACAGCTCTATTGATAATATCCACATTTATTTGAAATAGTTTTCAAATATAATAATAATAACAATAAAGCCCCTAACACTACTGGGGAAAAAATAATAACAAAAACAGTGAAAGGACTGACCTATGCCTGACAGAGAAAAATAACATTTGCTGATGCCTGCTAGAATAGATGTCTGTGTTCCACTGAGTGCCTATGAAAGTGGAAAGTGAAAGAATCTTATGAGGGTTGTTACAATAGGTTCTTGTCTGGTGGACCCCAAACAAGGGCGGAGGGAGGACCAAACTGCCTATGTACACTATAATTCTTTCTTTTTTATATGTCAAAGGAACATATGATGGAAACAGAGGCTTTTTTTTTTCCAAAATGTTTAAAGAATAACGTTAATAGTATAAAACAACTTTGAAGTGATCAGACTCTTATGGATGCATTATTTTGTTACAGGAAATGGAAGAGGATCCCCTCAGATCATTTTAAATGTATTTGCCTCAAAGGGCACAAGGAAAACTTGCTATAATATGAGGATTTAATTGGCAGAACTACCTTAGATGATACAAAAGCATATCCACTTTAACTCCAGTCCAGCCATTATTAGAGCACCTTTCTCTAAAACAGAGAATTTTTGTCTTTATCAATGTGCTTTATTCATCTCCCAGGTAAAAATAAATAAACAAACAAACAAATAATTATGTGTTTCTACTTTGTCCCATATGATTAAGCTAAAATGGCATCCTGAATCAGCCAGTGATCCATTTGATGTTTTACCTCATTGCCTGCATGTGGTTCCCTTCCTCATCACCCACCACTAAGCAGCAGTCACTACTCTCAGTGTCTTACACAGGCACAAGCAGAAATAAATGCTTACACATCTCTGTACTTTCCAGAAATGTCTCATGCCAGACTTCCATTAAGAATCCTAGCTGCATTGACTGCAAGCTGCTTAAACTTTAGGCAGTTTGTATGTCCATGTGCATACAAGTGTGTATGTGTGTCAAAATTTAACCTGCTTCCTGAGCCACTGTTATGGAGACAAAATAAAATGTTAGATGTGGGAGAATCAGGAACTGACCCAAAGAGCCAGCATGCTAAGGCCCATTCACTACATGATCAGCCTGAAACAAAGCACATAGTCTTCCATTCCAGACCTCAGACTTTCAGGAGAAAATTTCTGAGATTCATGATGTGAACTCTTTACCAAAGGGAGTTGCCCACGTCCCTTCTTTTAACTAGTGTCCCTTTTGAATGAGAAGTCAGTGCAATGGTGGCAGGAGATGGCTTTGTGAAACAGCCTGCACTTGCCCAAGACCTGGGCAGTCAGCTCGTTTCTCTTCTTCAGAGGGGTCCAGCTACCACATCTAGCACTGTGTATAATTTATCCAAGAGTTTTACACACAGTGCTTATTACAAGAAACGGATTCCAGGTCTTGCTTATTCTAGGTGAGTGCCCTAACCCATACTCTTCCTCTAAATTGAGCCTTCAACTGTTTTCTGCCTCATTTCAACAGGAGAGATATTGAGTGCCAACACAATTACTTTGTTCAGGCTTTTTCTACTGACAGATATTTTGAGATGTGAGTTTGTATGTTTAAGTAACAGAAGGGAATAAAACCTGAACTCACATTTCTAGCAAGTCATTTAGCTATTTGTTCATTACATAAAGAGAAACAATGCCTTTACTCTTTTAAAATGTAGTCATGTTATCTCTTTTTTTTAGGAGTTTCTTGTTCTGTAAACATCATATCAAGATGCTGAAGAATCTTTTGTAAGCAGAGTCTCCCTGGATGTGAACACTAATATGGACATGTAATGACTTAGCTCTGTAAATGCAAGGCTTCTTCCGGATATCTTCAGAGGCACGTCTATCCTTATTTCAGGATAAACGTTTCTATATAGAAAAAAACTGAATGGATAGTTGCTACATAGACATGTACATTCCACCTAAGTTTTTTTTCATCTTAAGTTTTTTTCGTCTTAAGGTTTTTGTCTTCATCATCTGTTATATTTGCTTCCCAGAGTCTTAAGGTCACACTGAATATTTTCCAATGATGTGATTTCCATGTGAGAAGTGAGGCAGAGTGCTTAAACCTTCACATGATACAATGGAGAATTTTGTAGGACTGGTGAAGGCTTATGGATTATATGAAATTAGACAAAAAGTATATTAACTCAAGGAAATGTGCTGTGCTGCTGTTGTGACATGTACAGTGTTTTTACACAAGAAATGGTTTGCATACAGAGCACAGACTCTGCTTCATTCACCTCAGCAGAGACCTGAGTGTGTCCCACAGATCAGAATTTTAAAAGGTAAATATCCAGTGTGCTCAGTAATAAGCAAAGGTTCCCCATCACTATATGCTCATGAATCATGTATATACGTTACCTATCCAGGTCTTGTAGGGCACCAGGAGCCCTAGAATTCTGATGTGGGCAATTTTCAACTAAATCTATCAAAAACCAAATGACTATTTTCCTTGTCAACATACCAAGAGAATTTTAAGGCCCATCCCTATTACCTTAGTGAGAGGATTGGATATAATTTTTATAGGAAGCCATGAATAATTGACTGCACAGTGCAGTGCAGGACTTGGCCCTAAGAATCTTTGGATCATTTTGGTGATTTTAGCTACTCTGCATTACTTCACTTCAGAAGCAGTACCAATAAAAGGAAAAAAAGAATTTCTCAAATAGCAGAACATATTTGCATATTAAAACAGAAAATGGGTGACAGAGTCTGGACTGCATTCCTGCAGAACAAGCCCAGTTTCTTTGTTCATTTTTTGCTGTATACATTTATAGATCTTTCACATCTTTGTTTGTATACAAGCAGTGTGGTCTTTCTCACTTGGTACTGCATAATCAAAAGCAAGGAAAGAATAAACATTTCTGAATACTGAGGTCTGAGTCCACAAGGTGCCTCATTAACTTTTCTGCTACTAGCACTGACTTAAAAACAGCAAAGGGAAGAAGAAAAATAAATAAATAAATAAATTTAAAAAAGGCTGGGATTCAAATACTTTTTTAAAAAAATAAAGTTAATTAATCAATACCATCTCCATCGATGAAGGGGGAATAAATTAACCAGCTAAAAACAATATTTTTCCTCTAAAGGAATTGTGCAACCAAGTAATGGAGAATAACTTGGACTAATGTACATTGAATTGCAAGTCAGTATTGTAGCAGCAAGTATATATTAGAGCTGGGAAAAAATTCAATTCTATTAACTTTCTACCAGAAACACCCAAAGGAAATTTCTTTGCAAAAATACCTCAAAACATTGTTTCCAGTTTTCAATCAACAACCATTATAGGATCAACAGCAAATGTCAAAAAAAAAAAAAAAAAAAAAAGGAAAAACATGAAAAACAATCATATAGAATTTTTCTAAAAGTAAAAATTACCTATTAAATACCCATGCTTCTCAGTATTTATATTTAAGTATCCTCCCAAGGCCTGTTATATTAATTTTAATGGCATAAATAGGCTTAAAAACAAAAATGCGTTCATGTGATTTTGTCATAGTTCTAAGCAATTGAAGAAGGTTGGGGATTTCTAGCACAGAGATCTAAACTGCTTAGTCATATGTCCGTCATCACCATGAAAAATCTTTTAACTTAAAAATAAAAACATTAAAGAGAATAAAAGAAAATAAATTCTGCTTAAAATTATGGAAGGAGAAAGTGTTGTTAGCAAGCCATATCGCTCACTGCAGAGTCAGAATGCTATATGCTGCCACACATTTCCTGCCACAGAGCCAGGAGCAATGGACAAGAGCAGAGGCATCATCTGCATGTATGATAGCTCTGGCACTTCCCCGGAGCAGTGAGTTCATTTCATCTGTGCCAGCCAGGACATATTCATGGACACATTTCTTTCTCCTGCATGGGAAAGAGTGGCTTCATCTGCAATTAAAACTGGTCACATCCTCTACTGTAGTCATGAGAATTACTGGCATGATAAAGCTAGAAACATTCTGGGCTCATCCTAACCACACACTGGGAATGCCAGTATGTAGCTGGTGTGTAGCCTGTGCTGACTAAGAACAGCAACCGTGCAATTTCTGGGACAGGGCTAGTTGGCTCAGAATTAAACTGTGCCAAGAACACAAAAGAATTTAATAATAAGGAAAACTGCATCACGTTCCTGTTTAGTTTTTCCCAGATGCCAGTCAGGAGTCACCAGCAAGTGTGGTTTGATAAGAATTACCTAAGCTGGTGCTGAGCACCACCGTTGCCATTCCTTGGTGTGACAGGGAATTACATGACTTTGTTGACCAAACTGTGCATGAACTACAAACCTCAGTGGATGGCAAAGGCAGAGTCTCCTGGGAAACCTGGTAGCTGTGGGAGGTCTGTCTGTCCCAAATGTGGCTGGCAATACAGTCCCAAGTATCCCACAGGAAAGAGGTCAACAATAAATTATAATAAACCGGTTTTGCCTTTTCCCTTCTTCTGCCACATGCTCCTGCCCAATTCCTTGTACCTGCTCAGGCTTTCACTAAGTCACACCCTCTTTAAACCCATGTGTTTAGGGCCCTCTAAACACATGGGCCCTAAACACATGAAAGCTTACCCACCAAGACTGCAAACACTTGTCTGCCAAACATTTCTCTGACCAGAATTGCTGTAGTGGCAGCAACAGACTGAAGGAAGACAAGGCAAGCTGGAGAGAGAGCCCTCTAGAAATCCTACTCAGGTTTGCTCTGATTGCTGTACACAAGCTTAGAGGTTGTACGACTTTACTGTAACTCACTATTACCATGCACATTTTTTTCAAGTACGTTAAAGCCCCAACACAACATAATGTTTCCACAATAAAAGGAACTATATTGTCCTAAGCTATTATGACCACTAATACTTGTCCCTGGTAAATTTTTGATTTAAAAAAAGGCATGGAAAATATAAATTCTAATGTTTCTGTCTACACAAGTATACTAGAAATATGGAGGAAAACCTTCAGAAGGGGTTAACATTGTCACTGAAAGTACACCTACAGCAATACAAACCTGGATAAATTAGTGAGGACAATAGATTCCTCTGAACTTGATAAACTGATAACAGGAGACATCTGAGCTCTCATGTTTCAGGGGATGCTCAATCCCTAGCTGAATTACTGTTATTTTTCCAGAGCAGCCAGGGACCTGTAAGTTTGACTATGTGACAGCACAAGCACATACTCTTAACAAAGGACAGCCTCATGTTTGAGGTAGAAACAACAAAAAAGACACACACAGTCTTGAAAACATTCTAACAAAAGTTTTGTGGGTTTTGTTGTTGTTGTTTAAGAAACAGCAAATTAATTACTGTATAATTTCAATTTTAAAAACAGTTACAGTCCCATAGGTGTATATCAAGCATAGCCTAAGAGGTCAAGCCCTATATTTGTGACAATACAGTAATTTCAGCTGTGAACACCAGCCAAAAAGACCAAGTAGCTCAAGTTTTCACCTAGGAACATCTGAAAAATGAATGTACTTACTGGAGAGAACAGTCATACTCTTAGGCACCCTAAGATTATGATCACACAAGAAAATCATATGCAGAAAGGCAGAGTAGAAATAAATGTGGACAAACATAACAACAAAGTGATCACATATCACTCAGAGTCAGGAAGTTGGACAACAGTATTCTTTATTGATGCCATACCATTAGCTGCATGTAGGTAAATATTTGAGTTTAATTTGGGAATACTTTCACTTAATACTTTACAGATGACATTTTTCACTACTGTTTTTCACATATAACTGAAAAGTGGTTATGTAAATGCATATTAAGCTATTACTCATTGTCAAACATCAAAATGTTAAGTTCAAAAATATTCTTATTTTTATATATTTGCCCTTTGGGATAATTCTGTCTTCCAGTAAAAGTGTCTTTAAAAAGTAAGAATGACTACCCAGGATAATACTTTTCTTAATGAATCTTTTTCTCTTAGCACTGCAGCAGATGAAGCAACAAGAAATCTCCCAGGCAAGTGAATTTCTACTAAAAGTTTTCTGTGTCTTAGCATTGGCTCACGGCATTGATATTCTTCCACAAAATACTTTCTATCAAGAAATAAACATTTTTTTAATGATGAGTCATTACAAAAAAAAAAAAAAAAATCCTGACAAGGAATAAAATGACTACACAGGGAAGATGTAGTTCAGCTGGTTTCAGATGTGTGCCGAAGTGGAAGTTTCTTGCTGTCTGTAGAAAAATCTGTAGCACCCATGAAAGATGGTGGCTCCTAGGAGAAAGAAAAAAGTTATTGTCTTTACAGCCTCCTGATTTAATTCTCCCCCTGCAACGCCAACACAGAGGGGAACATTTTCTGCACATTCCAGAATCACTCTTCTGAAATGAGAACCTCATGGCTTTTCCAAAGCTAAACAGCTACAGCCCTCCAATGCCCATTTTACCAGGTCATTATTCAGCTCACTATCAGAACTACCCTGTAAAAGCACAGTTGCATCAAACCACAGATTCACACCAGTGTACACATCCAATATGCACACGTGAAGAATGCATTTTTTTCCAGTCTACCCTGGCTTGCTCTTATATTCTGCAGTGCTTAGTAAATAAAGTCCCATGCAGCCCAGAATACACTCTAAGCTGGTGCTCTGTGGTGAAAAGACTTCTCAGAATGTCAAATAAATTCTTCTTAGGACACCATCCTAAGTTTCCATTAAGCTACAGGAAATAAAATATTTTATAATGTATTTCCAAACATATAGTCATTTGTCCTCTGAGTGCCCCAGGAATGTTTACAAACTGGATTTGATGAGAATGCTATATAGGCTGGATAGTAAAGCAACTCTGGTTAAAAGGACAGTTTAAGGATTTAGGGCAATAATGGTCCAGTTTATAGAACTAAGGAGGCAGAGGCCAGAGAAAGGTAAGGGCTGAAAATGAAGTGTAATAAAAACTATGATTTCACTCAGTTTTTTCTACAGAAATGAACCTTCCCCTATCCACTAGAAGGACTTTGTTATAGCTGCAGTTTATAATGTGGGTCACTTGAAGGTAGAAAAATTTCCTGGGAAATGGGCAAGTATTCAAACTACCAAGGTAAATTGGGACCATAAATAAACTGTCCCAAATGCTTCAGGAAAATAATATTATATATATATATATATAAAAGAAATGTGTTGGAATGGGAGGAGCTTCAGTTCATAAAGGGAAGATAGATGGATTTTTTTATTATGGTAATAATAGAAGTCAGAGAGTTTCTGTTCCAGCTCTGTCACAGGCCTTTTTGTGACCCTGACCTGTGGTCTGAATCTGTTTCTCATGAAGTCAATAGGAGTTTTGTCACTGTCTTTCCAGGAATCAGTATGATTTAAGAATTTTAACCAGTGCTTGACCTCATTCATCATGCAACAGCATCTTGCAGAGCCCCCTGATGCAGTGTTCAAGGCATTCAGCTGGCTCTGCTTCTCAGCTCTCCCATGCAGAGATCCTAGCTGGAGTTGAACTCAGTCATAACCCAGTGCAGTACTGTGTCCCTGCTAGTAAATTTTCTCTCCCAGCATATCTCCACAAAAGGCAACTTACCAGTAAAACTAAGAGCCCAAATGAAAGACGGACACATGTCTGCCAAACATGGGAACCAGTCCTTTCACAGGATTCATCAAGCAGAGAAAACTGCAGTGCTAACATAATCCAAGACATCATTGCAGAACTTTGTTTCAGTTTTCTTTCCTTCTGCAGAAATTGCTAACCATTTATTACTATTTATTACCAATATTTATTACCAACATTCATTACCAATATTCTACTGCACTTACTGAATCTAGATCCTTAAACACTTGACCGGGTTCATCTTAGAGCTGAACAGCTCTGCTGCCTCGCCACTACCTCCCTTCACTTTACTTTAGAAGGGATATTTTCCAAACTGAAAAATTCTTTTGCTGAATGAAAACATTTCAGAATTAGGTCTGGTAAAACCTAGTGCACAAGTTTGACTCCTGCCTCCATCATTTTCACATTAGAATTTACCAATTAAGATGAGGGAAACAGGAAGCCCGCAGGACATGTGGCATGGAAGAAATGTGAATTAATAGAATAAACAGATAAACCTGTGTAAGATCTCCATTCTCATGCAACGAGTCATCCAGCTGAGTTAATATATAATCCTTCTTAATTTCAATCAATCATTCTTGTATCTTAAGAAAACCACACAGCAGAAAAACATTCTCATCTCAGTAGCCAAGTGATAAGTCATATCACTTTTCTGGTCAATTAGTATCTCAGGCAGTGTTAACACAAGGGGAAGAATAAAACTAAGGGGCTTGTGGTATTATTCAGGTTTCTGTCCCCAACTTTCCAAATAATTTAGCACAAGTATCTTCTTCAGCTTGTGTCTTAGTTTCCCCAACTGCAGAATGGGCACGATGATATTTTGCTGTTTTCAGAAGTGCTTTGACTTTTGCAGACAGAAAGTTCATGGTTGCAGCTGGGAACTTTGCAGTAACTTTGGCCCAGCTGGCATGATGTGCAGCATAGTGACCTCTGGTTTTGAGTGAGATGTGCAGCAAGTCTGAAGAATATATTGCACATTATATGAAATACAGTTGATGATTCATTGGGGAGTATTAAAGGTGATTTATCTGCTCTACCTGTTTTATTCTTTTCAAATGACACTTCTGGCTTTGACAGCATTTACGCTGTCACATGATGACAGAGACTTGAGTTAAGAAAGATTTACTGGAAAATCAAACCTTTAATAAAAATGTGTCCCATTTATGAGTGTATTCTAGGATTTTATACTTCTTCCTGCTCCAGCAATAATGCTATTTTCTGTTCTGTGGGCCAAATGCTAGGCATCCTTTTTCACAGCTTGTTTTTTTTTTTTTTTTTTTTTCTGCAAAAGTCATGCCAGATTCATGACCCTTTGGGCTCCTAATGTGGGACCAGACTGAGCAATCCTTCACCCACCCCTCTGCAAGACGGAGTGTGGTTTGCACCCCTCCTGCCTGGGAACCAGTGCATGGAGCACTAGCCACCCCTCTGACTTGGCAGGGAGATACTGAAGCTACTTCTGCCCCTGCCCCTGCCCCTCCTTCTCAACACACTGCCAGAGACACTGTCATGCATTTCAGCAGAGAGGGAGGGAAGCATGGATATTCAGCAGAAAATAAAGAGCCATGATGTGAGAGAGGGCAGGGCTTTCTCCTTGCCTGCGTTCTTGTGGTGGAAATCTTTCTTCACCCCTTCTGCAAACTGACTCAGAAACACTACCAGAGCAGTGATGCTTGGATCCTGGGAATTACTAAGTTCTACCCCAAGAAAGACTGCCAGAAAATATAATGAGAAATGCCTTTTTGAATTTGAAGTCCTTCCCATCCTCCCCTATATAACAGCAAGTGCCACAGTTAAGGAGTCATTGAAGTTTTCACAGTGAAGCCCAGAATTATTGCAGCTTTAAGCTTGAATTACAGTGTTAGTAAATTTTAGAAAGCAGGAAGATAATCCTCGACAGTCATACATTTACCTTCTTCCCGTGACTTTAGGTATGCTGTGAAATATAGCATATGAGTTAGTGTATCACCCTAACAGAATGTTTAGGTTGATAAGTGTAAATTTCTTCCCTTTTAACAGTAGAAACAAGAGCTTCATCATCCTGCTGAACAACATTTTTTGTTGTTGTTTCACAACTGCTATCCTGAAGTTCTTTGTTCCAAGTAGAAAAGATACCAGGAAATCTATGGTAAATTTTCAAAAGCTTTTTAGAAGAACTCAGCACTTCGGAGTTGTAGAAGGGATATCAATAAAAACAGCAAGAGTATCTGTAAAATGAGGACTTGAGAAAAATCTGCAGCCATTAAGAAAGTTTAATAGGAAACAAACAAACAAACAAACAAACAAACAAACAAAAGCACCTTTTTATTTCCCAGAGAAAACAGTCTATTTTTTTTCCTAGTTTTCTCATGATTTTCCTTTGGGAAATTTGGTAATCTTGTTTTCAGAAAAAAAAAAAAAAAAAAAAAAAAAAATCATTTTACCTTCAAGCCTTAATACTATAATTTAGGACATCTTATATTTCATTACAATATTGAACTTTCATAAGGAGACTTTTTCATTATTATTAAAAACCACTGAGAAATTGATTCAAAAAATATTTTTAAGGATAAATTTGGATCTGACTCTTTAAATGTTTAAATTCAGTTCTGTAATTCTGGATGCCATTTGAGTTTCTGACCGCCATACTGAATTTCTGTACCTAGAACTGACATACTTATACACTTACACGGATGTTAAATGTGTCCATTTGATTCGTGTCTTGTATGAAACAATGCTAGGGCAGCATGATGAAATGTAACTTTCTATCTAAGAAAAACAGAGTGATTAGTGTACATAGTTCTTGTACTGTGCAAAATAAGAGTCTAGCAAGTTGTGTAAATTGAGGGCTTGAAGGATGAACACTGAGACTCAAGTCTGGTAGATAAGAGGACCAAGGAGGTTTTTTTTGGAAACTACTGACTTCTGCATGAGATGCTGCCCAAGCTTCTGATGTCTGGCAAAGGGATCCACCAAATCAGGAGAAAGGGGAAAGGGGGAGTTGAAGGACGACTGAAGGACAAAGCCTGGGAGGAAGACTACGAGCCTTCAGCACAAGAGACCCCCAGAAAGACCACCAGAGACTGATACGCATGCGTCCAGAGAGGGTTTGGATTGTGGGAACTAATTATAATAACCCTGCCTTTTCTAGGAATAGTGATGAATATGTATTAGTCTAGGAGCATAAAAATCAGCCTCCTGAAGTAACAGGTGTGCATCTTGGTGGAGCAGAGACTCCCAGTGCACCCAGCGCTGTTTGCTTGCCTCTATTCACTTAATAAATTACAAACTTTAATTTTAATCCTATTTGGGACTCAAGCATTTATCACAACAGAGATACAAACATTTCTCATTGAAGAATTCAGTAAAAAAATGAATCTGCAGATGGAAAAACTATCACAATTTATATTGTGTTTATGGTCCCACTCAGCAATTTATACATTCTTTACTAGAGAAACTCACAGCTAACTAATCCATCATTCATAGAATTAAAATGATTTGGTTAGACAGTGCATCAACGATAACAGATAATTGATCTGGTTAAACAACACACAATAGATAATGTAAATGACTATCTTCAAAAATCTAATAGATAATGTAAATGACTATCTTCAAAAATCTGCAACAAAATAAAAAAATAAGGATTTAATGATGGGTACTTAACACAAAGATCAAAGCTAATAAAATTATTTTTCACAAATTACTTATCTGAAAAATTTAGCAGTAAATTATCTGTAGATATGCTGGGATTTTTTTTTTTTGGTATTGTTTAATGAATGTAAGACTACATTTTAGCCCGAGGTTTATTCACAAACTAGTAAATGAGCACTCATTTATTACTTGTAATGTAAATCACGCAGGACAACCTCTGTTCCAGAACTGGGTGACCTGCACTCCATTAACAAGGAGAATCCCTTTCTCCTGCTCTAAAAAGGTTTGCAAAAATTCAACTCATCTTCAATGAACATTTTACCAACAAAACAGGAAAAGCTTTTAAAAGATTATCCTGAGAGAACATTTTTGAACAAACATTTCCGT
Organism: Heteronetta atricapilla; assembly: GCA_011075105.1. Lineage (NCBI taxonomy): Eukaryota > Metazoa > Chordata > Aves > Anseriformes > Anatidae > Heteronetta > Heteronetta atricapilla. Next base: position 79,480,218 of record CM021733.1, read on the forward strand.
AACAAGTTGCTTGGTTTTCCTGATACTTCTGCTTTCAGATGTATTCATGAATAAAATCTCACTCCCCAAAGTTGTACAGACACATCAATAAAATGCCAAAGGGCAGTAAGCTTTATTGACAGGAATACTTATAAACATTATTTGGCTACAGTTACCCCCAGCTGAGCCATGCACACACTGCAGCTGCAGTGCACACAAGAAGGAAGTGCATCAGAACCTTTTAAGAGGTAATTGCGGCAGGGATGAGAAGGGAGGAGAAAGGTGCATATTATATTACACATCGAGATTAAAAAAAAAAAAAAAAAAAAAAAAAAAAAACCTTCAAGATGACTTTCATATTCTCTGGAAAGAAACTTCTCTCTACAGACTGCAAGTTCAGCATTCTGATGTTCCAAGGCAGTGGAAAGTTAGGCCTGCAGGGAAATTCCTGCTGTACACTTCCAGTGGAGGAGAATTGTTTTTCTGACAAGAAAGAAGTGATGAAGGATGTTCTTAGGCCATGAATTAGTTTCAGTTTCCTTACTACTATCAGATGTTTAAATTAAAATAAAATACTCCCAAGATTTAAGAAAATGGAAGAGGCAAAGATTTCTTATAATAAAACTAGATATAAAAATTGTGCTTGCATTTAACACTTTCCTATCATATGTTTTCATAAGCTTAAACCAGCATGTACTCATGTAATCTTGTAGCCTCACACCAACTTAGTACCAACATGAAAGACACTGTTTCTCCACACAGATGAATAGAAGTGCTGCTCTGTTTCTCAAGGACTTCTTTGCAGAAACTGCAGTTCCATTTCCAAAAAATCCTCAGTCAAATCCTTTCCTTTAAACTATTTGAATTCCATCTGAATCTCCAGGAAGATATTATAAGAGATTAAGTAGATTTCCACAACTCCAGTGTGCATCACCTTTACATGAGCAACACAGCATGACCTGCACTCCCAAAGCCTGCACAAAGCAAGCAACTGTCTGAGCCCTGGGAAAGAAGGAAAAGGATGGAAGTTCTCAAAGGGTTTTCTTACTTTATGACCCTACAATCACTGTATCATCACAGGGTCATAGGAAAACTCAGGCTGGAAGGGACCTCAGAGAAGGTCTCCAGTCAGCTCAAGGCTGGGTATGCTGATATCCATAGACCATAAACCGGGTCACATATGGGTCTACTTTTGGACCATTCAATACTGCCCCTTAAATCATAGCCTAGCAGATTGTACTCCAACCTATCAGGCTCAGATATTACCATGGTAATGCACAGATTTCTGGACAAAGAAATAGGTAAAACCCAATCAGATGGACCTGAAGATTTCAGTGAGTACCAGAGGCAATACCTCCTACAAAACCCACCACAGGTATACCACTCCAGTGCTCTTGCCTCTGTTTCTTCTCTTTGTTTAATGTGAAATACAGCTAATAGCTACCTGAGAGTATTCCTTCTCCTCTCTGTCTATGACTTTGCACAAAGGCAGTTTTGAACTGCAATGCTGAGACTATTTACAATTGTATGGCGATAGCATGGTTAGTTGTCAATAGATTGTAAGAATCATTCTCTTCTGAGACAAAACTATCCCTTGGTAAATTTTTCATGCAAACAGATAATTTCCAGTTGTGTATACTTAATCATAAGATAGGATAGAGAAAGCAAAAGCAAACGACAAAACCGTATACTGATCATTCTGTGTCACCTGCAGACAGTAGAATAAATAAGAAAATGGAAGATGTTAATTCAACTTACAAAACTACAGAGGAGTTCATATAAACAAAGGAGATGGGAACATACATAACATCACATGATCATTGTCATAGATATTTTCAAGAACAAAATCATACTTGAAAATTCATACTTGGCCTATTGTGATTCTTTTCCTGCATCCTCAATATCTTCCGAATTATGAGCCGTGTTTCTCACTAGAACATTGTATTTAGCTTTCTTCCTTTGAAATTCTGTCACTGTTTTTAGACTGAAGACTAGAGAAAAATATCAGCACCCTCATGTATAGAAGGCTGCTGTCTCAAGAAGGGGTACCAAATTAGGCATTCACGGAGTTCAAACAATATAAGCAAATATGATCTTCTTTTCTAGTTATGTATAGTTAAATATTCTGCTGGTTCCTCTGCTTCTTGAAAGAGACTGTGATGTTTTTCACCAGTCAACCAAATATTGTCTGACTGTATCTTTTCGTCTTTCATTTTTAACCTTTTTGAAGAGACTTTCCCACATGCTAAAAGCTTCACAGGAAATTGAAGTGGGAATTTACAGACAGCATATGCAGCATGTGAGTCCAAAATACACAGGGTGGAAGTAGGGAGTAGGAAGATAGAAACATAAGAATAAATGATTTTCTTTATAACTTTTTCTGTAAATAAATATAAACTCTTTCTGGGCAGCCCAACAACTAATACAATATCCAGTAGAGCTCCCCTACAAATGGTCTCTCTACTGCATTACTTGCATATAGGACAAATAGACTGTCAGATTATGCCTACCCTAAGGCATTGGATAAAGGAGATCAGGGTCATACCAGAGAATAATATCATTAGGTACTGCAACTTGTGACACCAGCTTATGATTTTGGACAAGGGGAATGATCTTTTTTCTCCATTACAGACTTGACTGTACGATCTTCAGTAAGTTGCCTCACCTTCCTGTGCTTCCATTTCTCATCTGTAAAGTAGGGACAATAGCTTTATCTAGGTATACTGTGAGGAAAAATACATTAAAGACTGGGAGATTGCCCAGGTAGTACAGTGGTAGGAACATAAAGGAGCCTAAATAGAGTTTTGCTATTGAAGGCTGTCATTAAAATACTGAGTAGTGCTCCTTATTAGAGCTGGCTGGAACACTTCCCATCAAATGCACACGGATTTCATCATTCAGCTTTCATCAGAGCCAATAGCTTTTAAAAAAATCTCAGTTTTGACAATGTTTTTGAAGGAAAGGATTCTTTGATCCAGGCTGGACACTTCAGTTATTTCCAGAGACGGAGGTCAAGCTTTTCAAAGTATCTAAGAGGTTTATCTTTGACCCAATGAAGAAGAAAAGGTTGAAACCTAAAAGGCTACTATGCTACACAATCATCATTGTCCAGCCAGTCCTGCCACTCCTGACTCAGAACACACTAGGGAGAAGAACTCTTGTGCTAAGTAAAGAAAGTGCCTCTTCCAGAAAGGCCATGGAAATGAAACTGTTGGGCAGGGTTTTCAGCAACTGCCAGCTAATCCATTCAGAGTCAGCCAAAGTGCTTGGTCTGACCTACCAACTTCAGTATAAGAGTGAGCTGCAACCTTATTTTTTTAAACCTGTAGTCCCATGCAATTGCCTTTTATCTATTTTTTTTTTTTTTCAATCCAACATCAAGGACATACAATTGCATTTACACAACATAGGGGTGGCTTAACCAAGGGATCTGCAACATTTTGTTTCAGTTCCTGTGTGCACACTTTGAATCAGTTTCCCTCATTCCCTTGCCTATTACCATTACTTCTGCATTTTCTAGTTTTTTTTGTTGGCTTTTTGTAGGAACAAGCAGTAATTTAAGCATAAACTGGTTATAAAAAAAGCAATATACCAGTATCAGCTGCATTAGGGAGCATACTGCTGAATGTGATGGTCTCATCATCTAGTTTAATGCATAATAAACAAGGATCAAAACGAACAACAACAAAAAAAAATCAAAATCAGCATCTCATGACACATCTCATGACCTTCCTACACCACATATTTCAAATGCTTTCAGATTTCTTATTTCTGCCTAGCTGGCTTTTGCTTGGAATAACACAGATTAAAAAAAAAAAAAAAAAAAAAAAAAAAAAAAAAAAAAAAAAAACTCAAAAAAAGAACTCTAATACACGCTGAGGAATCGAGTGTGCAAGTGCGGGACTGAAGAATTCAGGCTCCCCCTAGTGGAAAAAAATATTCCCATTCCTTTGGAAAACCAGTTCCTAGGGTAAAAGGCTGCGTTTCCATCAGCTGCCGAGACCTCACAACCACCCTGAAAAAGGACAGCTAGAAGCACGGGTCTGTTTTTAGAAGCCTGCTTGCCGTATTCCTCGTAGGCAAACATGATCGCACACCCCGAGCACGCTGCTATTCGAGTTTTCCCTGAATCCCATCACTTAAAAACTATTTTACACACCACTCCCTTGCAATCTCAGGTCCATGAGTTTAAGGAAAAGGACACGATTTGATGTGTGAGTGTTTGCTGGGATCTGCACACCCCCCAGGAAGACTGAGATTACTCTCTGTTTCCAGAGCATTTCAGGGTAGAGTGATGTCTCGCAAGCAAATGCAGACTTTGCCTCTGGTGTTTAATCTCTGCCTCCTATCTCCCTGAGGCAGCAACTCAAAGAAAATGACCCTCAAAGGGTATGATTTTCTGCTTCACACAAAGCTTGTTATCCTGGGGCTGCTTTTTCTGTTTCCTCTTTTCTATTTTCTCTCTCTACCCTTCCCTCTCCAGCACACACACACACACACACACACACAAAAGATAAAAGATCTCATCAGGATCTGCCTTCATGGGAGATTCTTTTTTTTTTCTTTTTCTTTCTTTTTCTTTTTTTTTTCCTTTTGGTAATTTTCCTTTCGTGAGGAGAAAAGGTATTTTTCCTTTTCAATATTATTGTATTCTGCTTAGAGTACTTTGATGTAGTAACAACTGCCATGAAGTAGATATGCTGCTTGCTGTTTTATGAAAAAAGACATTTCATGTGAAGCACCAATCATTTAGTCTTGTGACTTTTTCCATCTGTTACAAGCTTCCTATTTTTTGTGGGAGGGGGGTTAATTTTGGACATTTATTTTGGGTGGAATTTTACAGATTAATTATCTCAAGTGGAAAAAATACATGCCTAGTATGTTAAAAATAGCCTTTCCTGAAATCATTTTTCTTTTTTAAGGCAATTTGAAGTCCTTCATTTTCCCTTCTGTAGAAAGTAATTTTTTGTAATTATGATCTAAGGATAGAAGAGAGTCAAAGATTTGAGATGTAACATCTTTTATTAGACTGAGATAGAAAAAGAGAGCGCAGCTTTCAGGCACACACACTTAACACCTGACGGAAATCCTACAGACCCTAAAGCAAGTCTTTTTTATTATTTTTTACTATTATTTCTCCCTGAAAATGATATGCATAATTTTTAATTCCCTTTGCAACCTCTGCAAACATCTGCTGACATTGCAAGGAGTGCCACCATATATTTTATGTATTTCTAGACAAAGTTAATCAGGAATAAGAAATCCAAATCTGAACATTGCAGATCTACTTTTCACACATGAAGAGATTAGAAACCAATTTATAAGTTTAAGCTCTTCAGTGAAATTAAAACAAAGTGGGTTTCATATCCACATCCTGACAAAACTAAAGGATGTGTCTGACAATGCAAAGGTTTTACACTTGAGCTGAGTTCGTCGATGGCATCTCTGTTGTCTGCCTGCAGTGGCCACACTGATTGTCTATGGGAGTGCATTTGAGTGCACTGGCTCTCTTGCAACCAGGAATAAATGTCCTCAGACCTCCACTGAATCAAGGTTTATGTACTCTGGGAGATGTTAGGGCCAGGGCAGAAGGCTCTGATATTGTTGCTGTACAGCTACTATTGTGCCCCATCTCAGCTGGTTCCTGCCAAAGAGAGGCATAATCTTCATGATAAGTAGTGGGTATATGATAAGCAGTGGGAAAATAATACTGCTGATAAAAGATGTATGTCTGCAGGGCGAAAAAGGTTAGAAAAAGGGACTTGGCAAGGGAGAGAAAACCAGCACAAAACCAGCACTGTGCCACGAAGGGAAACTTTCCTTGAGGAGTTGGTAGTTTTTCTAAGGCATAAGTTACTCAAGACTTGGAAATTAAACCTTTTCTTCTGTGCTAGATCACAGATTTTGCAGATGGCAAAGAGAAAGTGGGGACAGCCACAAGAGGATTGATCACTACCCTAAAGGGAGGAAATGAGTCAGTTTCATGAATAAAATCTATGCTTGCTGCACTTAGGGAAGGCAAAATTGTTTGTGGCCATGAAGCAGAGACATTAGCACAGAGAATGTGTGTTCATCTGGCCTCCCAAGTTTTTTTCACTCAGAAACCGGAGCTTCCCATTTCTGACAAATAGACCAGACCTGTCAGTTCCACATAGTTGTATAAGAATTTTTTTTAGGCTTCACAAAGGCTGGAGAGGGTAGAGAAGGCCATAATGCTGTGTGCACCCAGACTATTTCTGAGTGTTCGCTGTCTGCAGTCAAATGTGCCCTCAGTCACTGCACGGGGGCTTTAGCACCTGATGAAAAGTCACTTGATTCCACTAGGAATGAATCGTGCAGGCAGCAGCTCTCTGGTGGCATCAGTCTCCCAAGGCTACCGTCCTTCTTGGTCCCTAGCTCCAGTCATATCCTGGTGTGATTAGTGAAGTTGCTCACCAACATGTTTAGTCCCTGCCAGCTTGCACAGTCAGGACTTCTCACTGCCCATAGCATCCTCAGGCTTTTGGAAGAAGCATTACATGGAAACATGAATACTGTTCATGTTTCCTGTGTGTCTGGGGAAGTCAAATCATGATCACCCTCTGAGGACTTTGGGAAATTGCTGATGCTTTGGGAAGCCTCCAACCCTGTTGTCACAATCACCCTAAGAAGAACATGGCCCAGTTTTGGGGATGGGTTCGGAGACTCTGAGACAACAAGGTTGTTATTGCACATGGGGCAACAGATTGCTCATGCAGAGCTCAATGTCCCTTCTTATCCTGAAGCTGTACTCCAGGTCAATTATGCCAGGGTGAAGGGTGCCTCTGTTCCACTATGGCATTTCAGCATCTCTCCTCTAAAACCACTGGTCAGTGAAGAGTAAAACCACAGCTCTTGCCTGGTCTGGAATAGTAAAATTAGAGGTGAGAAGAAAGCAGAAAGAAAAAAGTAGAAGTAAATATAATAATGTTCTTTTTCAGTCATTATATTTATTTAGATTTTTAAACCACTGCAGATTTCTGTGCTCAATTTATTTATTTTTTTAAAGGGCATTTCTCATTAAAGAATAGTTGGGAAAAATGTCAGCAATTCTTTCAAATATATAAAGTTCAACACCTGTATAAATGTCTGGAAGACCTAAGGAACAGTCTGTGTGTGGCTTTATTCTCTGTGTTGGGTTTGAATCTCCTAATAAAATACATTTACAATATATAAAGGTAGACACAGAACATTATTACTGAACTTGTGCATACAAAAGTTAAAGCTGAGGTATATTAATAGGCAATACAACCTGATGAATGGCTTGTGAATGTACAGGCAGGAATCAGGTGAGTTAATGAAAAACTGCTATAATTAGGTGACCTTTTTCATGATGCATTACATACTGATCTTATTTTTTTTTTAAATAAGTGAAGTAAAAAAAAAAAAAAAGGTATTTCCATCAATTTCTAAAATATAAATTCTATTAATATATGGCACTCCATATTGAAAGAAATATAAAATAGTTCACCAGATATTGTCAGTAGGCCATGCTGAATTTCAAGACCACTGCCACCTCTAAAATCAAATGTAAACATTTTTATTATGACTCAGTGAGAACCTTAAGATGTTAGAATTTGCCATATTTATCCAATAGCCGGTGGTCTTCATGCAGATAATAAACAAGTCAGCAAAATGGGGGAAGTGCAGGAGAACTGCTCTCACCCAGGCTGCCTTCCTGCAGTCCCCCAAGCCTGTTGGCCCACTCCTCCTTACACTAACTTTGTTTCTGATTTTCACCAAATTATCTGAAGACTTATTCCCAAGGCACTGATCTCTTAAAGGGTATGGGCTCATGAACTGTCCATGTGAGCATACAGGCAGTTCTCCTTAATTTTCCAGTACCACATTGTCCTGGTTTCAGTTGGGACAGAGTTGTTTTTCCTCCTAATGGCTGGTGAGGTACTATGTTTTGGATTGGGATGAGAAGAGTGCTGATAACATGCTGGTGTTTTAATTGCTGCAGAGCAGTGCTTACACTAAGCCAAGGACTTTTCAGCTCCTCGCTCTGTCCTGCCAGCGGGCAGGCTGGGGGGGCAGCAAGAGCTGGGAGGGGACAGCCCCAGGACAGCTGACCCAAACTGGCCAAAGGGGTATTCCATACCATCTGACGTCATGCTGAACAATATATAGGGGTGGCTAGCCAGGGTGGGGGGCCGGCTGCTCGGGGTTGGGCTGGGCATCGGTCAGCGGGTGGTGAGCAATTGCATTGTGCATCACTTGTTTGTACATATTACTATTATTATTATTATTATTATTATTATTTTCTCTCTTAAATAAACTGTCTTTATCTCAACCCACAAGCTTCAATTTTCCGTTTCTCTCCCCCATCCCAGAGAGGGAGGGGGGAGGGTGAGCAAACGGCTGTGTGGTGTTTAGCTGCCGGCCGGGTTAAACCACAACACACATGCTGCAGGCTTTCCTTTGTAACAGTCTGCAACATAACAGGCGTTTCCATTACATCATGCATGGAATGACTTTAATATTGATCTAACATTTTATACAAGGAAATAATGTAATGCTGCCTTATGAAAATGACTTTCAAATGCTAAATGTCAGCATTTTTAAGGAATGTGAGAACAGCTGTACCTGGTCAGAGACAAGGTCAGGCTAACTTAGCATTCTGTCTCCAGGAGTACCCAACTACCTAAGTGCTTCATAAAAAGTGTAAGATGAGGGCAAGCACGTAGAGTTGCATGCCTAGATTATTCTCCCCACTTCCAGCAATCTGCAACTCAGGAGTTTTCAGCAACCAGCTTAATGAAAAATACCAGGAAAACAATAATATGCCAAAGTAAGGAATGTACAATCCCAGTTGTATGGATTCACATAAGTAAATTAAAAGAATATAAGTCTCTCAAAGTCTGAGCCTAAGAGCCTTTAAGTAGAATTGTCTTTCAAACCTTTTACATTTTTACCCTTATTAACAGGCAAATATCTTATTAGCCAGCCCAAAGACAATCCCCTTCTTCATTTTCAACCTCCTCATCAATCCTCATAGCCAACAAAATGAAACTTTGGGCTGCCTAGCATAAATGGTTACATAGTTGGTAAAAAAAACAATATAAAATGAGGCTTTCATGGCAATATTCTGGGGATTTAGACCTAAAGCACCTGTGTGTCAGAAAGGGCCAGTACATCCTTGAGATCTTGAGCCAAAATTGTCAAAAATTACTACTTAAGGTTAGGCACCTAGGGCAAGATGCATTAAAGAACTGGTGCATTACAGCAGTCATTGGTACTTTGCCATCAGAAGCCATAGCCCCTAGGCTGGACAATTTTATACAATTCAGGGAAGGGGAGATGAGTGGTCAGGAGTCAGATTTATAAAACAAAGAAGTAATTTAGTTCCTTATGCTCCAAACTGTCATCTTTAAAACCCTCACTCAGCTACCACCTAAATCTGGATATACCTGAAATCTATTACTGACTCCATTTTTTTACCTTAATGTACTCCAGATCTCTGAAATATTTCTGTTTTCATGTATTGTATATTGCCAAGTGTGCCTGTTTTTTGATACTGGTAGTTATTTGGGGACTTATGACTATGTCCCTATAAAATGCAGAATAAAGGCATGCCCCTGTGAGAGTTCTTATAAAGGCAAGCTAGGATGTGGTCTCATAGCACCTCTGGAAACCAAAACTTCCTACTGATCAGGGTTCATGAGTAAAGCATTCATTTGGACAGGACCTCTCTCCCAAACCCCACCCAAAACAATTTACATGTTTCTTGGATGACAGTGTCTGCAGACAAGAACCTTCTTCTACAAATATCAGACATGCTTCTGTCAAAAAGCAGCTGTGACTCTTTTCTTGGGCCTGTTCCTATGGACCCCTTCTCAAATTAGGTATTACAGCATTTCATACAAATCTCAGATGGAGATTATTTCTTTTCATCCAAAAGCTGGACAGTATGTTCTTGAGGTAAGGTGGCATATTTCAGTTCTTTGTCCCTTGCCATGCAGGGGGATTTGAATTGGTATATAACATTCCCACTACAGTGACCCAGGTGCAGAGTACAAAAGATATTTTATGAAAGAATGTCCCTCCTTTGAAGTGTTCAGCTTTCTTTAGAGCACTTCAATGCTCATTGAAGCCCAGTTTTTGACTACCCCTGGCACAACAGTTATTTATCATAGAATCATTTAATGACTTGGGTTTGGGAGGGACATCCAATTCCACTACCCCCCTGTCATGGGCAGGGACACCTCCCACTAGACCAGGTTGCTCAAAGTCCTGTTCCACTTGTACACCTCCAGGGATGGGGCATTCACAACCTCTCTGGGCAACCTGTGCCTCACCACCCTCAGAGTAAAGAATTTCTTCCTTATATAAAATCTACAATATTCCAAATATCAAATCTAAACCTCTTTTAGTTTAGAACCATTAAAAGCCAATAAAAAGTCCCTCCTCAGCTTTCCAGTATGTCCCCTTTTGGTATCAGAAAGTTGTTTTAAGGTCTCCCTAGAGCCTTCTCTTTATTAGGGTTAACAACCCCAACTCTCTCAGCCTCTCTTTATAAGAGAAGAATTTCATGACTTCATGGATGTCCTTTGGTAACAATGGTAGACTTTGCAGGCAGAAGTCTGTCTTTACTGCTGACTATTTACAGGTAAAGTCCATCTTCCCTCTGTGTGTGTTTTCCATTTATTTCATACATTTTTGTTAGTATGCCTATCTCCAAAAGAGCAAAAGTATTCTGGGAAAAGTGTGAATAAGGTCTAAGAGATTGGATTGTTTCTTCCAATCCGCAGCCATGGCTTTGATAAAGAAAAAAATATTTCCACCATAAGATTTTCAATGAACAATACCAACAACAGTCAAGAAGATATAGCTCTTGAATACAACTCCAGCTTGTTCTTTTACTAATTTGTTTCTTGACACAGAGAAATGCCTGAAAGGGATTTTCTATTTTTTTTCGTTCAATAGCTTATGATTTATAAGAGACTGAGAAACGCATCTGCTTCGTAGTTTGTAAGGTCTTTTGAAATCCGTAGATAGGTATTGCTCTGGGAGCATGACATATTATTAATATGCCACAGTTCAAGGTGAAATGTATTAACATATTTTTAATGTAAAATGTGGAGCTGGAGGAAAATTAGACTTGAGGAAAATAAGCTTGAATTGGGATGGCAATATTAGTATTAAGTACTATTATAGATAACATTATTTGCATATAAATGTAAACAAAAACACTAGCTGCATTGTCACGAACCACAGGTATTTATTGCCTATAGGGAAACCATAAATAGTTCTTGAGATTGTGAAATAATTGTCTATTACATTTGAAAACACATTTTCTTCAGAGAGTTTTACAAATGTTAGCCCAAAAGCCAAACTATGTTAGTATTATTATTCTAATGTGCCTTTTTCTCTTTCCTTTTTTTTTTTTTTTTCTTAACAGTTCCCTACTTGGCACTCTTCTTCCTTCTTATTTCTCTCCATGAACCCTTGTATCCCTTGTGCCATCACAGTCTTTTCTCCTCCCTCTACTTCTCTATAAGAGTTTCTTATCCACTTGCATTTTCTTCAGTTTCATCTTTTTTGTTGTTCCATAGTGTCACTTTCAGACACGGAAGATTCATCTCTTCTTTATCTCCTCAGACATTACAGCAGAGGAAACTTAAAAACATTTTCTCTAAGCTAACACCAACTTTGTTCTGCCACGTGATAGAATGCAGGGCTGATTTGGAGGTAAGGGCAATGTGCCAGGGATTTTCTTTTGTCCTACTAATTCAGGTATGACCTGAGGAGTGGGACAGATCACTCCTCATTGGTGACACTTTCTCCCATGACTTCCATGTGCACACACACACTCAGAGAGACACACACAATTTTTATCATCATTATCTGGAGCTTCACAGATTCCATTCCCTTAACTTACCAAATAGTGCAGTGCCACACACCACAATGCTCCTAAGTCCATTTATGGGTCCACTCTTACTCTCCAGATGACTTACATGGAAAACAAAGACTCCAGCTGAAATTTTTCTTCCACTTTATCTCTCTGTCTCCAGTTTAAGACTCCTTAAATTGGCCTTGTTTCCTTCTGCTTACTAATTAAGGGGAAATGTTATAATTACTTGGTCATGAGACCTGATATTAACTAGTCACATTTGTTATGACAATACAAGGGACAGTTTTACCATATTAGATAAGAGACTCTCGCAAAAGTGGAGTTGATATTCATGTGGTAAATTGCTGATCCATGTGATAAATTACATTTATCATGCACCTTTGACTGCCTCACCTGCATTTTGCCTACTAATCTATCTCTGTCAGAATTCATTCTAGCATTCTTAACCTCTGCGCAGCTCTCAAGCATCTGCTATTTTTTTATCATTCTTTAATAAATAAGTAAATAAATAAATTTATTTGTCGCCAAAAAATGTGCAATTTCTTCCCCCTCAACACACATATACAAATTACACTGTGTGAAAAAAAAAAAGAATATGGGCGATACTCATTTCTGAAACAGGGAGATGTTTGATGTTCTCCTTATTCATAGGAAAGCAGAAGTATGTTTTCCTTCAGGGAAAAAGAGCTGATAAGCAGCTCTTTCCAGCAGAACCACCAAATGCTTCTAGCTTGGGTATGTTGGCATATATTAGACCTCAAGAGTGGGACACAGAGATTTATAGACAAGATGCTTAAGATCATTTAGAGGTTCAGAACAATATCAGTAATCATTCTGAGGCCTATGTAGTTGACTCATAATAGCAAGTTAATTTGGCTTTAATGTAGAAGGAAGTGCAATAACAGTATCAATAAAAAATCATAAAAGTTCCTGAACCATTCCTAAAACACTTTGTATGTTAAATTTGTTACATAGCTTAACTGCATATGTGATATAAAGGTTTTATTGGTACTCATTGGGGATGATCTGTGTAATAAACTCTGGGATTCACCACAGCTAATATATTCTGTACTCAAAGCTAGACTTATGCTGCTTGGTTAAAACACCTTACTTTCACTTAGAGATTAGGGAACTGTAATTTTTTCTATAGCTAAGAATTTGTTTCCAAAATATTTATACATATCTATTTTTTTACTTCATTAATTTAATTTAATTTAATTCAATATAAATATTTTTATAGATGTATTGGCTTGCAAAAGAGATGAATGGGACAAGTGTTAATGAAAGCATTCAGAGTCTGTACATCTATCTAGCTAAGTGCACACCTCCAAAAGGGATTCCTATAAATGGGCTGCCAACCATTTTTATTCTTATATCTTTTAGTAAAATTCCAATTTGACAGAGTTTATATACCCTATTAAATTATACTGATAACAAATCTCTGATTTCATGATCATTTACAGATGTTAATATATTCACTTACTTATTCAGAAACAGACAGACAGACACACACTTCTTCATATCACTCAAATATAGACATCCAGTATACAAAATTTCATATTTAATGGCTTAATTTTGGCACTGTTGCAAGGAACTGTACAGATAGTTTTGCAATTGAGACAATTTCAGCTATAAATCTCTGACACCTGTGCTATCTCTATTACAGAATATGTCTTTCAGAGAGTTAAATTATCTAGTTCTGTAGAGCAGAGTTTAAATTGCAGTGAAAATTAATTACTATTAAATTATTTTTTTAAATAAAACTTTTGGATGGATGATTTTAGCAAGGGTAATCATACAACAAAATTATTCCTTAGAAATATTTCACTTCACAGAATGCTCAGTTCACTATGAATGTTCAGATGTTATTTGTGTTGGCTGTTGAAGTGTATCAAGTAGTATGTTGAGTTTTATATTATTTTTTTTTTAGCAGAGTACTTAAAGAAACCCAAAAATGTAGAATGCAGCACAAAATCTAATACCAGCTTCAAGAAGATATTTGAGTATTTGACAGTAAATTTGCTTATCTCAAGTTTTTCACACTAGTCCTACTCATTGATGAATATCTGTAGAAAGCAAACTCAAGCATTATATCAACACACTTGAAGTAAATTTATTTAAAAATTGGAATGAAGATATGTAGTGTTTGCCTAGCGCTAGAAGTAATACAGTTATGAACACATCATAAATACTGTGTATGCTTTGAATTCCATTGCCGACACCCATTATCAAAGGTCATGTTATCAACCAAGGCATAAATCTCAACTGTAGGATCATCTCTTACCGAAAAGTTCAGAACACTGCAATAACTTTTAGAAATTACAAATTCTGAAATGATTCCAAGACAAGCATAACTGTGCTTTGATTGTTATCAAATGCGATACTGTAGAAAAAAATATTTTTATATTTCTTATATATTTGCAAAGTTCACAGAATCACAGAATCACAGAATTTCTAGGTTGGAAGAGACCTCCCAGATCATCGAGTCCAACCTCTGACCTAACACTAACAGTCCCCACTAAACCATATCCCTAAGCTCTCACACTTCTGATAAAAGTAATGTATCTAAACATGCAATATGAACTTGCATATATATTTCTAAAGATGGATATATACATTTATACATATGCGGGTGTGTTCTCTTCAAATCATTCTCAGTTAACAAATATTTTGTTGCACACATACCGCACACACATAAACCAGTACACTTATGCCCTCATGAAAGAAGCAAACATTTATTTTTTGGACCATGATAGCCCATAGAAATAAAAGTAAACAGGAAAATACTATGGAAATCAATCATCAGCTGCTTAATCTTTTTTAAGGATTAACCAGAACATAACAATTGAGAGCAAAGGGAAAAGTAGCAAGTCTCTTGCAAATTATGTCTGAATATGTGGTCACTGTGGAGCATAAGATTCTGCCATATATGTTGCAAGCACCAGTAAAATATATCTTAGTAAAAATTCTCAAGATTAGAGTGACCAGAGCAGCATCTATCAGGGTGTTTTGTGTAAAGGAACACAAAAAGACCGTTTTTTTTTTTTTCTGAGAAAGAAGCTTTCACCCTTTGTGAGTGGCAGACCTGCAAGAACGGAAACCGCTAGATTGTTCTCTAACTGAAGTGAAGGTTCAATTTAACTGTTTTCTTATTGCCATGAGAGAGACCAAAGCTTATCAGCTTTCATGTTTTGTAGGAAATGAAAAATAATAGAACTGGATTACTTTCTTTTTTGTGGGTCTAAGGTCAACCACGAACAGCTTTTGGGTCAATCTCCCTGCCTTACACTCTCAGAGCATCCAGAGTATTCTAGTTAACCGTGTAAGGCTGGCTGCCGATGGAGCTGCTTTGCACTGACTTCTTAAAGGCTGACAAGGTGATGTATCAAGTTGGCAGCCTTTTGTAGTGCTGGCAAACGGCAGCCTTAAGATAGGCAAAAAATCTCCACTCTAACTGTGTAGCATGCGCAGTGTTAACACTAGAAGTAACTTGTTTTCAGCATTTTTGCATTGATAAGAGCCAAGAGAGAAAGAGGTATGTTTAGCTGAGTGGAAGATAACAAACATGCAGTGCCACATTCCCTCTGTGTGCTCTTTGTTATCAGCAGGACTAGAGGCATTATGTACTGTACAATGAAAGATAACCATAGAGTGAGAGATAGCTGGCTTTGTAGCTCTATTGATTAAACAGGACAGCAGGCTAATCAGAAAAAAAAATGCTATAGGGATGGGAGTCAAGCCACATGGAAAATGTGAAAGACAATGGCAATACCTGAAATGTTAATTTTTGAATAAGGTTGTAGGACAGAAAATTGTTGCCTTGTAAAAAAAATAAAAAAAATAAAAAATAAAAATATATGTACAGAGAGGTATCACTTCCTTAACAATTTATAAAGATAATAGCACTACTTTTATCTGAGACAGTTATAAGACAAAACATTGTAATACAGATTTGAAGCCTTCCTAAATAAAATTCACAGATCTAGAGTTCTGCTGTGGTCCATTGTTGATATGGGAACAACTGTGAAAGTGAATAGGTATATAAATTATCTCAAGAATTTGAAATTTGTTTTTCTGTGTTGTTTTTTTTTGGGGGGGGGGGGTTGGTTGGTTGGGTTTTGTTTTGATTTATTAAGATATCATAAGATATCATAAAGGCTTTTGTGATTCCTGTTTTTAGACTCTTCAGATGTTCATTGCTTTGCCAAACTCTAAACATTTAGACTAAGGTTTTTCATGGCATATGTCTGTGTCAAGATGGATTTGCTTGCAGATAACACATTTGTGTAATCTGTCTTCCAAGCTCTGGCTCAGTCTGGAGCAAGGAATGGACAGAGCCAGGATGGAATAGAATGGATGTGTTGGATGCATGGCCGCAACACATAACAGCAGAATTTCAGGCCAGCTATGCAGGAGCAGCCCAGAATTATGAGGATACAGAGGAAATGTAAAGTCATTATTTTCCCTCTTGACTCTTGGCTTAGAGGTCTGTGCTGTATCTCCTAGAGGCATAACATAGACTTTCACCTGACATGTTTAGCTTTGGAGGGGAGGATTTCAAAGAAAAAGCCTCTGTCTGTGCTACTAAAATCTCTGTCCAAGTTTTATCATATTGTTCATATTCCTTTGGGGTTTCATTGGTAATCCTTTCCAGTGGGGTGTAAGCTACTGAATCTCTGATCCATCTCTCCCTGCTAGGAGCTTCCTCTGCTACCTGCTGTCTTGCAACATAGCAATTTAATATTGACAGTGTTACTCCCAGTAGTTTGATATGATGACTTGGTATATCAATTTCAGTTCTTTCTTGTCCATATATGTTGCCAGGGATTCATAGACTTTTCTGGCCAGACTTCATATTTTCCCTGGAAAGGTGGGGAGAGGGAGGAAAAGGGGCAAGGTCACAGAATACACTGTGTTTGCTTTTCTTTGTTGGTGAATGTGTCACTCCCAGCTCTCTAGGATGACATATTTTAGATGTTTATTGGAAGTTAAATACATTTCTTTACCCTTTCTTTACCCTTTCTGATACTGAATGATGCCATTTACAAAGAACTGATAGAGCAATTTATACTATACCTTTGACAAATTGAATTTAATAAACAGTTATAGCTTAGTACAGCTTTAACAAATCTGCTCATTCCTCCACAAGTTCACTCCTCCACTCCTGTCTTTGCCAGGCTCCTGGAGCTTACAGGAGCCCCTTGGCAATATTCAGCATTTAGGCTGCAAGTTGTCCTTTGTCTTAGAGGAATAAAAATACTCTCAGACAGATACTGGGTTTGTCATGCACTGAGAAGTGAGGTGCGACAAAGTGAAGGTCACACAGATGATTCACAGCTTGATCCTGTACCTGCTTAAGTCAGCTGCCTAACCCTTGTTCTTTCATGTTGGAGCAGGATTGATCCCACAGCTTTATTTGGTAGCTGTGAGTATAGCGTTGTGTGCCTTTTCTGTTTCTTTTCATCTCCAAGAGCTTTGTCTAAAACTCCTATAATTTGCGAGAGTCAGTGATTTGGAAAAAAATTGAGTGGAATCCTGGATCTTTCTCTAATTTATTTTGTTACAGATTAATAGTACTGTATCACCTGAAGTTCAATTTCCATGTGTTTTAAAGTGAAAATATCATATTTTTTTATCCCAAGTTTTACCTTCCTATCAATTCAGTATGACTTACACTTAGTAGGTTAGCTGCTTCATTTGATTTACGGGAACACACTGACTCAGAAGTAATTTTTCATTAATGTATTTATTTTTTTAATAAGCCAATTACATGTGTCAATTCATTAAGATACTAACAACACCTTTTTTTTATTACTGGGTGTTCAGATAGAACTGGTTCCTTGAGAAGCAAATTTATGACATGACTATAACAAGCCATACTAAGTTCACTTAGCGTATCAGTGCCCACTGAATTTGTTTCCAATAAATGCAGTGGGTGTGATGAAATAGACTACATTTATTTAAGTATTCGAAAGTTCAGATCATTTTATTGTAACGGAGTACATACAGCACAAAGCATCTCAAGAATCTGAGGTTATCTCTACCACACACTAGTCTGTATATTGCTTTTCTCATCATTCATAATATAACAATATACCAACAATGACAGACAGCATTATGCAATTTTCTTTCTCACTTGACCAATATTACTACCTCAAAGTTAGCTAGATATATGCATTTTTATAGCTATTCAAAGCTATGGGTACATGAGTACAAAATGAATAAAAACAACCTTACAAAAAAAAGCCTTCTGCACTATCAATCTCAAAATACTTCTGCTGTGTCTCTGTTCTTAAGTCCCAAAGACTTGCTTCTGCCAGGGGTATTTTCATTCTTGGATTTACATTATTTTGCACCTGGCTTTGAGACGTAAGGTCCCACTTTCAGCCAGAAAGCAAGTGACCAACCTGAAATCAATCGGCCCATACCCAAATTTAATTAAACTTCTCTCTGAATGTCTAGAGGAAACTGATTTCCCTCATTATTGCTTATGTGGATAATATGTGGAATTAATTCTCCTTCACTAAGTTATCACTGCATTGAGCAGACAAACAGTTATAATGTTATTAAAAGTAATGAAATAGGTTCATCAGCAGTTAACGTTAATGTTTTGTGTCATTGCAATCTTGTGTGCAATTTAGGACAAAATTATTCAGCTTTGCAAGAGTCTGCAAGATGCAGAAGGTCAACAGCTCAAGGGTTTTGCAAAGGTTTGGTGCAAGGTACTATTTGTGCGTAGTTCATCTATAGGTGAAAAAGTTAGGGAAAGATGGATTCACCTTACTTTCTTTCTCGTCTACCACACATTGATGTAGAGAGGGATAGAAGCAGAGAAGGAAGTGCAGACTGCATTCCTGAGGAAATAAATCCTCCTACTGTAGCCTTTCAGGTTAGTAATGCAGTGCTGACATTGACTTAACTAGTAATGAACCACAGGTTTTCACTGAATTTGTAAGGACTCAGGACTGAGGTTCGTCAGGATTGGTTTGTCTGAACTTCTCTTGAACTACCTAGAGCTCTGTTTTTAAAAAAGGTGTTAATTGTAAAAAAATATTTCTTCTAATGACCATTACTAACAAGTAATATCAAGTAGGTATGCTGTGTTAAATTAGGTACTTATGTCTTTAACATAACTGTGCACTTCAGAGGCGTACAGGCCTAGTAGGACAGCAGATGCCTTGAGAACTGGGGATACATGATGCAGCACAGAGGCACACAGGTAAAGTATAAGAGATACTTAAGTCTAAGTAGCTGTTAAGATACTGAGACCAAAGGTAAGCAAAGATAAGCTGAGCACTAGAGACCCCAAGACTGTAAACTGCTCATCACAGGACAGTCAAAGAAATACAGCCCTGGAGCTGGACAAAACCAGTTTTAGGAACATCAGAGAAAGAATAAGGAATTACAGACATAAAATGCAATATGATTTCAGATGAAATGTCAAACTGTAGACCAGGAAAAAAAATAAATAAATAAAAGAGCATATTAAAAATATACAGAAACAGCTCCAAGTGAATACAAATAAGTAAACAAAAGAGAAAGAAGAAACCAATATCAACATCATGGTCAAGCCAGTAAAGAATTCATGGTGCTGGTCATTTGTCATACCCTGACATGCACACTCTAGGCAGACTGAAGAGAGGTAGTGAAAGGGTAAGAATTAGTACTGGGAAACAGGGAAGCATTTGCTGTCATAGGACAGACTGCCTGAAAGCACTTGATAAAATGTCTGAATGGTATGTGCATAGATCTATCTCATTACATGATATTGATATTGAGCAGGAGAACAGAGGCACAGATAACTGTCACAACAGTCAAATTTAGGAGTTTGGAAAAGGAGCACAGAAATCTATATTTAGTTCCTTGGACTTCTTCCTTTGATATGATAACCTGAAGAGTTAAGAATCATATAACAACCTAGCTTCAGGCAACAAGGCTTGGAGTTGTGAATCCACTTGTATCACCCTGAGAAAGAAAGAAAAGAGCTTAATAAACCAATCAGCTGAAGATACAAGAAGGAATCTCTCCTTGGCAGGATCAGGTACCTTTTTGATATCTGATGATGAGACCTAGAAGAAGACCTTCAATCCCTTAATCTGCAGGATGTCTTGGGCAACCTAGAACAGATGCTCCCAATCACAGCAAAAACATTCACAACATGCTTCCCGAGTATAGTCTAGTACATAATTCAAAGCATTTAAAAATCATGGTGTCTTACGCTGATTTACAAAGCTGTATCCCAGTCCCGAAATGTAAAATGTTTGTCTACATATTAGTGGCAGTGTGCAAATATAGTTTTTAGTTCTGGAACATAAAACATGGCAGCTACCTCCTAAATGACTGGGAAAATTAAAGCAAATTTTAAACCCATGATAAAGTAGGTATGCTTATGGCTGGACTGAGTCCAAAAGAGCTGTAGAATGACTCAGGGAAGTTAATCTGGCCAAACTCCAGAAGGTATTTCTGTTCTACCTGCCTAAATTTCTGGTGTTGTTTCAATTTATCTTAATTTCATCCTGTTAAAATACTACTATGTAATATTGCTGTCCCAGAAAGACTTGCTTGTATCCCAAGGGAAACTGCTTTTCAACAGCAAGCTCAGAAATCTCTGTAGAGTCGCTGAAAAGTTTTCTAGTATCCTTCTGGGTATGTGTTTCTATAAAAAATGTGAAGTATAACAGTGTGTAACACTGCCACTCTGCTATTCACAAAAATAAAAGTAGGTTAGTATGTGAAGGACACAGGTTGTTGGGAAAGCTCCCAAATGCAGCTTGCATTTAACCCACATGTTGTGTGGGCCATGTTGTGTATGCCTCATGCTCCTTGAAGTGTTCCTTCTTGCCTTTCTAGATGGCAGACAGTAGAAACTGGAAAGTGCAGTGAACAAAAAACTTTGATTTTGATTCACGTACTGAGTTGAAAGGGAAGTAGATTTCTCAGTAATCTTACTGACTAGAAAGCATTGCAGTTGCTCTGGAGAAAATCCATGTACAAATGAATGCAGAAATCTCTCCCTAAAATACATGTACACACTACATACATCCACATACCATAATACAGCCAATTGTATCCTGGGTTGCATCAAAAACAAGAAGTAGCCAGCAGGGAAGAGAGGTGATTCTCCCTCTCTTCTCTGCCCTTGTGAGGCCCCACATGAAGTGCTGCATCCAGGTCTGGAAACCCCAGTACAGGAAGGATGTGGAGATGTTAGAGTGGGTCCGGAGGAGGGCCCCAAAGCTGACTAGTGGGCTGGAGTGCATCCCCTTTAAAGACAGGCTGAGAAAGCTGGGGAGCCTGAAGGAGAGAAGACACAGGGGAGAGCTCATTGTAGCCTTTCAGTACTTAAAGAGGTCTTATAAAAGAGATGGAGAAGAACTCTATAAAAAAGATGGAGAAGGACTTTTTATTCAGGTGGATAATGATAGGACAGGGGGGAATGGTTTTAAACTAAAAGAGAGTAGATTTAGATTAGATTCTAGGAGGAAATTCTTCATTCAGAGGGTATTGAGGCACCCAAATTTCCCAGAGGAGCTGTGGGTGCCTCATCCCTGGAGGTGTTCAAGGCCAGGCTGGATGGGGCTTTGGGCATCCTGGTCTAGTGGGAGATATCCCTGCCCATGGTTGGAACCAGATATTCTATAAGGTCCCTTCCAAGCCAATTCTATGATAATACATATAAAGGTGCTGAGGAATTCTTTGTTATGTTTAGCTGTTTGTTTTGTGGGTTTTTTTGTTTGTTTGTTTGTTTTTTTACCTGCTTCAAACAGTAATAATGACTTCAGTGCTGGGCATTTTCTGGAGACTAATGACCAGCTAGGGTTAATGACCTGAAGTGAAGTGTAGCTACAGGCCATCTACTCATACCAAGCAGCCATTAATTCTATGGAACTACCCAGTGTCTCTACTGTTACTACATAATTTAGTCTCTCTAATTTTAGTGTAGCTTTAAAAACCTTGTTGCAGCCATTGAGCAACTCTGTATTTTATTAGCCTTGCATTTCTACCACTGAGTATGGGCTGTTTTCCTAGCTGCTGATCAACTCTAAACACTGAATAGACTTTATTAAATGTTGGTTATCAAGCTGCTGAGCATCTCCAGATATTTAAATATTTTATATCTGTTTGCCTTGAGTGGCCCTGAGCAATTAATACATTGTTTCATTAGGAGGGGTTTTTTACTAGCCACTAAGTGACTCTAAATACCTAATATATTTCACAAGAAGTTTCTATCCCAGCCATTGAGCATCTTTAAACACTAAACTGGCGCCATACATTTAAAAGAGAAATCACTCAGTGTTACATATTTCTCACAAGTAATTTCCTGTCCCTACCCTTCTAAACATTGTTCTTTTATGTTTTTGTTGTTGTTGTTGTTGTTGTTTGTGGTAGTGGTTGTGAGTTTTTTTTTTTCTTCAGCTAATGCCTTCCTGTTTACATTGCTGGGCTTCCAATACTTTTCATTCAAGAGCTCAGAGCTTCACTGGAATTATCTTTGCTTCATTTCCCTCATGTAATTCAAAGAAAAGAATAGCCATAGGGGGCAACATGAACCCCAGTCTCCTTCCAGAACCAAATTAAGGGATTAGAAAATCATCATGTTGTTCTGACCAAGATAATAATTCAGGCTTTAGACTTAAAAATAACCCATGGTGTATTCCTGCATATACAACTACCAATAGCATCACAATAAAAATGACAGTGATTTAGTAGGTATTATTAATCATCTTTACAGATCTCTAGACCAGTGCTGTCAATAGGAAATTCACACTACTGCATCAAATGCTGAGATTAGCTAACATCTGCTCACTTGAACAGTGGACTTGATCTGATAGCATTGCAGCAAACAGGCTTTCACCCTGCCATTTGCTTACTTCTACAAGGTTTCTGTGTGGCATCTCAGGCAGCAAGATTTGTTACTGCTTCTCTGAAGTCAGGGAAGCAATGAGTCCCTGGGGCATCACTCCTAGATCTCACTGCTCAAGCTCCATTACTTCATTGAAGCAAGCAGGGAGAGGACATCCCCAGTTCCCATACCTGGCAAAGTTCCCACTGAATCAGAACTGAGCCTTTTAGAGAGCAGTAAAATCCCTATGACAGGTTAGGCTTGCACAGCAAGGGTCAGCATGGGCTGGTAGCCTAGCCAGCTCATAACCTTTATGGAAAGTCACATAAATGGTAGCTTACTGTACATAGACCTATATATGACACCAAGCCCAGCTCTCCCAGACTGTATCCACCAGCTCTGGGGGTGGCTGGCTTGCTCATCTGCTTCCTCCATAGATCAGGCAGCATTTGCATCTGTGTTCTTCTCCTGGCTTGAATAATATACAAGGGGAAAGGATTTTGTCACAGCTTGTATCAGCTGAAGCTTTTACTGGACATGTAGGACCACACATTATCACCCTACTTAGAAATCTGTTATGAATGTCATCCTTTTAAGTAGTATTAGTGAGGACAGCATTGCTGACTGTTATTAAAGTGAGGTGATACTTGCAAAAGAAGGAAATGTAGCCAGTCCTGTTTTAAATCAAGTAATTGAGTAAATTATACTAGTGTCAGCAAATTAAAGTTTTTTGCCAGGAAAAAACAAAGGAAAATTTTAGGAAATATGTGAGAAAGGACAGATTATATTGTGAAAAGGACATTGTCTTGTTCCTGAAATGATTTGAAAAAACTTTGCTCAGAAAACATGATCATGGATTAAGAACACTTAAATATAGAAAAGTGAAATAATAATGTAAACATCTTTTTTCTTAATTATTATTTTGTAGGTAATGTTTTTTTTTCCAACTCAGTTTGATTGCATATACCATCTGTCTTCTAAAATGACATAGTAATCTTTTCTCTAACTGTATCAGCTGGATTAACTGAAGCCAAGAAAACAAAGGTTAGGTTTAAAAAGAAAAGATCGAACCAGAAAAGATTGGTTCAAGTTAATTGCCATGGTATAGAAGTGTACCAATAACAATTTATATAACCTTTACCAGGATGGACCCTACGTTTCAAGACAGTTTTGATTTAAGTATTCTCAGGCATTGTTGATATTCAGTAATTTTGTATTAGCTCTACAGTTACAGTAGCAAGGCAATTCTTATATTCAGATGACATCCAGTGTGCTATATTTCAAATCTAAGCAATAATATAGTGCCTTATAATAATTGGATTTCTAGTTATGTACCAGCTTCACTGCAACATCCATCTTTGTACTGATACACCTGGGCTTCAGTTAAGGAATGAGGTGGTGTGTGGGAAATGAAAGCAGATTATGGTGTATAAGTAGAGTTTTTTACTTAGACTTTTTTTTACTTTGTCTTTGGACAAAGTCTATTTTGGACTCTTTCTCATGGGAGGAGGTTTTGGCTTGAGAGGCAGTGGAAAACTGTATATTTTCAAGTTGGATAAAGTTTTTTCGTTGGCATACATATTTTATTTTGCATACACATGCGGTTTCCATGCAGGTAATATATTTAGTATAGAAAGTTTAAAATAAACACAATGAAAAACAAAATCCAAGTTAAGACCTTTAAAAATAAAGGGTATAATGGAAATATCAACTGGCCCTCAACTCTGTAAATAAAGAAGCATAACTGTGTTGATTTTGGGTTAGGTTCAGTTCAGAGAGGATGAATGTAATATTTATTTCAGCATGAATTACAAGCATTGGAGTCACTGCCACTTATGAGAGAAGTCAATTCTGTGATAATCAAAATGATAATGAAAGAATATACTGTCATGAGAGTAATACATTATTCTTGTATTGAAAAGGAAGTTTGCCTCTTTTCTATTACTCCTGATTTTCATGCATTTACTTCTTCCACTATTGTAATTCTTGGACTTTCACAACAAAGACATGCATGCTATAACAAAACAAACAAACAAGTTATATTTTAAAAGAGAATTGTGTTACTTTAAGACATGTTTTTCTCAGTTTCTATATATAGTTTTGATGTAAGTTAAAATTCCCCTTGGATGTGTGCATCCTAACAAATCAACAACAAAAATTCCCATTGTTGCAAATTTCTAAAGAAAGCTATATATTTCATAAGTTTTTTTTTTTTGTGTATGATGGCCTTAAGTGAATTTAGTACAACAGTTATAAAGGTAAAATATATAAATAGCTCAAATTTGCCTGTCTGCAAAATTTAGTAACTAAATTTCACAAGACTGAACCAAACTAAGAACATTAACCTCACTTGGTGCAAAGACTGGCTTCCCATCAAAACTATTTGTTTTAAGAGCAGTTGTGTGAGCTACACAAACAGAAAACCATTTGCCATTAGTATACTGGCACATCTCTATTTGTTATCTTAGACTAATTTATTTTTTCCTTTGTATGATCTTAAGGAAAAGTTCAGAATTAGAAAGTTCAGTTGTGAGCTCTATTTTTGACCTTAGCAAATAACAGTGATTTTCCCATTGATCGTCAGCAAGTCTTTGTAGTGCAAACAGTTCTGTTATATCTAATTTACTTGGACTTAAAAAATATGAAATGTTTTTTAAAGTGTTCACCAATATCACCTGAGGTTAAAGATTTCAAACAAACTTTTTTTTTTTCTATAATATTGTTCTTTCTACAAAGAGATATGTGACAGACAAGATCTTAGTCTATTCACATTATCCACTCATCAGTATATTTCTCAAAGCTTTTGTCAGAGAAGTATCTTCCATTTCTCTCTTTTCCATTATAATTTCTAGTTCTCATTTACTTCAGTTCTTTTCTCTTGCTATCTTAAAAAATTTCCATCTAAAAATTGAATTACAAACCTTTGGTTTCTTAAGACTCTCTGAGATAAGAGAGATCTATAATCACTCAGTCATTCATTTCTTAAATTCCTAGATGTACCTTTTGCAAAGCTGTTACCTCTGGAACATATCTTCCCACTGGGTTCTGTGAAGACTGTTCTTTGTTTGAACTGTACACATGTAAATCTAAACTCAGGTCACAAATGGAAATTACTCTGGTACTGTCTTCATGATTTCTCAATACTAAATAACACAGCATCACTCCACAATTTAACATAATTTTTGACATTTCTGCTGGAAATGCTACAAACTAGAAGAGAATTTGAAAGAACACAAGCTTGAAACCAGGAAAGGAAGTGATTCTGTTCCACAGGGTTGTCACAGCTCTCAGTTTTTCCTGTCTGGTTTGCACTAGTCAAGGGTATGAATCAGCACAGGATCAATTAAGCACAGCCATTCTCTTAGGATTATTCCTCCTAGGCATATTGGATGTTTTTGCAACACCCCTCTGCCAGATTCACCCCATGGTACTCTCAAAACAATGAGGTATCCCCTGTGCGCTAGTTAGCCATGTACCTTTTCACCTTCTTCTCTGAAAAATTGTCTGGTACCCAAAAATACCAGTTTGCCATGTATACCTGTGTATACCTGTGCCATGTTATACCTGTGTATAAGCTAAAATGCTCAGTCTTGTAAAGGAGGGTCTTACAGGTGGGAATGAGTACCTAGAACATCAAAGCAGTAAAAGGCAACCTGTGCTGAGCCAGACTGTTCCTTTAAAAACTGTTAAAGCAGCATTAATTCCTGAGCCCAGGAAACTCATAAATGTGCAAGGAATGGGAGTACACCTTGGCAAACCCTTAGGTGTTAGCAACTGTGCTGTTATTTGTAATTTAATCATTGTTTTTTGAAATCTGCTCTGCCACAGTAAAATTTACTGATCCAATTGCAAAAACAAAGAAAGACACTGAGTTCGATTCCTGTGTGGAAAAAGTGAGTGAAAATTGCATTCCTTTTAATTCAGTGAACCTAAGGTCATCTGTTCAAGTACAAAAAGGAAACACTGTCTGATGACCTAATTTGAGTTTGCCTATGAGACCACTGGTTTCTTAAATAGCTGGACACCATACTTAGGTCACCTTTCTTTTACCACTCCCAAGGCTTTTGAATACATTGGAAACTGAACTTGGTACATTTGTAAAACATTCTTTACTTATTTTTTATCATGTGTTTTTTAATTGGTTTGTTAAATCTCAAAGCAATGAGCAACTAGCTATCATCAAATGTTTTTAAACTGAAGAATAAATATTTTTACCTTACTAAAATATGGGGATAATAAAAAAGCTTGTGAGTAGAATCCATGGATTTTTCCCCATAAATATGTTAGACTGTGATTTTCAGTACTCTGCTGCTTCTCCACAACCTGTTCTCTTCCACATCCCCATTTAACAAGTCCTCTATCTCTGCAGACATTTAGATATATCCCTTGTAACCAAGTCCATAAAACTTTATGTGAGGAAGATGAACTAGAGAAAGAATTTGGAGAAAGTGTCAGGAGTAAAGTCAGCATGCAGAGGGTTGTAATTTTTATATCTGTTCTTTAAAACAGTTCTTCTAATTTACTACTTAGTTTTCCAGTCATGAGGCTTACTTGGTAACGAGGCAGCATTCAGTCCATGAAAGAAAAAGTGACAAGGTCTGGAGTAATACAATGCCATCAACATATGTAAGACATTCAGTATGTTTTAATGAATTCCATTTTATAATTAACATCCCAGTCTACTGGAATGACCACTATCTATCATAGAGTAGCACTTTGACATCAGGGGTTAACCTGGTAATTTCTGAGAGATGTTTATAGGCTGTTTTTTCTATGGATGAGGTTTCTTTCTCCTCCATTGTTTTCTCTGGGAAACAGAAGAGGAAGCTGTTTTTAATAAGGCAAAGGCCAGGTTGAAACTGATTTATGAAAAAAAAAAAAAATAGTAAATGAGTGGCCAATGACCACAGGATTTTCTTTTCTTCATTCCTCTCTCTGCTGAAGCAGTTGCTTATTGTCTGTCCCTTGCCATCAACAAATATGCAGAGGGCACTATGTCTAAAAGACACCCCAAATTTCTCCACTCAGCCCTCACCTGATACTAATTTTTAGCAGAAAGGAGAACTGCCTTAATTTTGAACTGAGCTCTAAGTAGCACATGTGGTTTGATTTGCAGCTTGAAGGAAAAACAACTCAGCAACAAAATTAAAGCTGTAGTGATATAAGTAAATCTAATATATCTATGAGAGGAGATGTATCAAGTAATAGGAAAGTGGCAACAGTATTTGTCTAGGGGAACTTCTAGGAAACGAAGAAGCTAGTCAAGTGAGCTTCAAAGTCCAAAGAAGAATAAACATTGAACAACTAGGACAAAAAGAGCATGACAATTATGTAACAAGATCTTGTGTTTATCCAGTATGTAGTGTTTTTGTGTACGAACTTACATGAGCTCTTTTGCAATGTAAATGAGCAGTAGTCAGTGTCTACGATGTCTTTACTATCTTCACTGTAAATCTTTTTCCTAGCTAATAAATTTAAGTTCGGCTATAAAGGAAGATTCTCACAAACAGAGGTGCCAAAATTCTGTTAAGATGCCAACATCTTTTATCACGATAGGATATGGATAAAAGGAATCACAGGAAAATGCACTAGCAGAAATCATTGCCCTTATAACTGAAAACTAAATGTTCACAAACTGAAGATGGAAGTAATTAAAGGCAAACTTCCTATGAAGAGGTACTGAAAAGGTTATGGCCTTTATATCATCACAAACATGTTCTGGCACAGATCCTTTCAAAATATGTCTAATGCATAACAGTGAGAGAGCATCTGAAAAAAGATGAAAAAACCTAGAGTGAGCAAACCTGCAAAAGGTTTTTGTCATTTTAATACCTTAATATTAATTATGTTAAAGATCCTTCAACACAGTTTGCTGGAGAACAGTATGTTTATTCTTTCTGTCCCAGTCTAACAAAAGGAAACTTACTAATTCTTTCTGAAGCTTCTAACATTTAGATCTATGCAAACAATTCAATACAATTGACTGAGCCATGCTTTTTAAAATATTTGGTAATTATGCTTTATGAACAACTCTTTGGTAGAATCTCATGTAACTTTGTTTTGTTCTAATAGCAGGATCCTGGATTAAGTACATCAACATGGTGACACAGAATGATCCAAAAGAGAGTATCCAGGAAAGTCTTCAAAGTCACAGTTGCAGGGCTGTAACCAGATTATGTTTATGTTAGTAGCTTCTACTTTGTCTCTTATTGGAATCACATTTGGCTCTCACTACACTCTTTCTCGTGAGAATTTAGACATCACAGTTTGATTTGTTCGCTATCTGAGCAAAGAAAGGCAAAGTACGGCTGGAAATGATACTGCTGCATCACTGACTAGGATTTCTCAAGCCTTTAATGTGATGCCCAGAAGAACTTGCTTCTGGGAACATCAGGCAAAGAAAAAAAAACATGAATGATTAAAGCGCGTTTCCTCTTTGGAAAGTTATTATATAAACATGGAAGTGCTTTATTCAACAGATGTGTAAACTTTGTGTCTTTTGAGTCATCATATCTGCTTATCTGAAGAATATGATTTATTATCTTTTATTCCCATGAAACTGTGCAATCTGGGGTATATATACAAAGTTAGAAAGAAGTTCATCCTGGCTTGCATGTGATTAAAATAGTTGTTAACTGAGGGACAAATCTGAAATATGCAACACATATATATATCTTATCCTAAGCATATAAGCAGTCCCAGAGAAATCATTGCATAAATATATACTAAACAGAGACCTTCAAATATCATAGAAGATGTTACTAGTCTCAGTAGCAGTAGATAAAGCTATAACTTCTGACTATACTTTTATTCTTTACAATATCAGTAGTTAAAATATGTGTAGCATAAATACTTATGTTGTAATTAGAAGGGGAAAAAAAAAAGACAACTTCTTAACAAAATAAACAAATAAATCTTATTAGAAAGAAACAGAAAGACAATAAATGTAAAAAGTCACAATGCCACTTCTCAAATTACAAGCCCATTTGGAGGTGCCCAGGTGTCAAGCTGAGGCAGGGGAGGTTTAGCTAGACATCAGGAAGAGATTCTTCACCGAGAGTGGTCACACACTGGAACAGGCTCCCCTGGGATATAGTCACTGCACCAAGCATGTCTGAATTTAAGAAGCATTTGGACTGTGCACTTTGGACTGTCACGTCGTCTAAAATTTTGGGTAGACCTGTGTGGTGCCAGGAGTTGGACTCAATGATCCTTATGGGTCCCTTCCAACTCAGGATATTCTATGATTCCATGATTCTAGGTTTCCAACAAGGTTCACTATCATCAGGTTTCCTGTTCACTAGCATCAGCATTTCTTACCTTTCATTATTGCATGTGTTGATGGACTAACTGTTTCACATCTTTCTCACAAACTACCAAGATTAAAAATGGAGAAGACTGGAAATGGCTCACAAAACAAATGGAAAACATTGAATAGGTCAAAGCCAAAGACTTTACTACAGTCTTCTCTGGAATACATGCAGAGGTAGTATAATCCATGTTTCCTCATTTTTGTGCTAATCACTGTAAAAATTCTATGAAATGACATTCTGTGAGCACATTTCCATGTCCCATGGTAAAATCATTTTGTGGGAAAAAAAAAAAAAAAGGTAAAAATGCAGTCCATACTTACAGAATTTGTGGTACACTTAAAATTGAGTAACATTTAGTCTGTCTATACACAAAATGACAGGAAAGAGCTATTAAAAAAAATAGACTGAAATCAGTAATTTTCTTGTGTGATACCTTCCAACGAGCCTCCAGTTCCTTCAGACAGGAGCCTCCACTTATTGGGAATACTGAAGCCTTGGCTACTCATCCTAATTAAAGTGTAATTAGGTAAGAGTAATTAGGTGATAATAATACTCAAAACACAGCCTGTTTTCTACAATTGAATCCACAGTTGAGCTCACTATGACATAAAATTCTGAACTCGGATCTCATGGCACTAATTGCCTCTTCACCCCAATTTAATCTGACATGTAGGCAAAAGCCAAAGAGCTTTGAGGGATATTTATGGCATGAACTATGAAACAGATCTGGGAAACATCACCCATTTGGTAGATACGTGACAAAGACAATGAAAATATTCGTAGCATCTACTTCACATAAATGAATCTACTAATATCAAGGAGAGGGGTAATAATGCACTTAATTCTTGGGGTAGGCATCATGTCACATAATTTTTACCATCTAAAAGATGTAAATGTTTTAAGTAAGTCTTTTTCACTCTCCATTTTCAGTGGAAAGAGGGAGGGAACCAAAGGATGATTCATCTCACACCAGAGTAGATTTTAAAGCAGGTGTGAACAGCTTCCTGCTTCTCCCACAATCTGGAGCTACCAAGAAGATTTGTGCAGAGATGTTGGAGCCCCATGGTCATGGTATACTGTCCTTCTGGGAAACTCCCTGCCTTTCTTATTTTCTTAGTCTGTACATCAGTGTTTTAAAAGCCTAAAGGAGAGCAACACCTTAGCGAAAAACAGCCTTTAAAAGTATAAAACATATAAAATTGGGGCGCCAGCATTCAGACAGACTATTGGGCCATTTAACTCATTTAGCTAGAACAAATCTCTTTAGTTTTGTCTCATCAAGCTTCTGTGAAGCCTTCAGGGCCTGCTGAATTTACTAGTGATTGCCAGTTGCTAACCCATGGCTAGCAATGCAGGATCAAACCTTTCTTTTCCTGACTGCAAGCATTTCTTGCTCTCCTTTTATCTTTTCACACACTCAGCCTGCTTCCATGGACCACTCAAACATTTGGGTCTTATTGCCAACATTTAAAAGGAACCAGCACCTCCTACTAAAACTACATCATGATTTTCAGCGATGAATTGGATCCCAGGAGAAAAATAATAATAATAATAAAAAAAAAATAAAAATAAAAAAAACAATGAATGCTTTTCTTAGAAAAAACATCTTTCTCTGGATATGGTAAAATCTCAGTGAATTACATAATGGACTATACAAGAGACATAAAAGTAAAATCTGTTGTTGCTTGTTTTCCTGTTTTCATATGAAAAATGCACAACAGTCAAGAGCTAGATCTGAAAATGGTTGCATACAAAGATCTGGGTTCATGATAGTTTCTGAGGAATGAAGTGATAAGTTCACATATTTATGTGCTTTACCTCCTCCAAGAAGTTAAACAGTATATGTAGTGACAACTTTCTGATTGCATGCCAATACACACATTAGCTGGCCTTTATTTTTATTGTCCTTTGTGAAAGTGATCATATTGAGAAATATGTTAACAAGAATGGTGCTCACTAATTAAATTTAGAAATGCTTAACAGTACTTGACATTAAAAGATTTAAATTCATTTTTTGAATCCTAATGAGTACATTTTTTTTAATCCAGTATTGTGTGTACTTCTCTTGAAGTACCACTGAGAACAGAATGCATTAAAAATATAATTGCCTTTAAACCCTGGTAGATTCATGTTTTGTCATGATTTATGTTGTTTGTTTTGTACACAGTTCTTAAAGTTGCTTTCCCCTCTCAGAATCATATGTTGTCGATTTATAGGTAAGATTCTGTTATAATAATGAGAACAATATAAGCAAATGACTAGATGTTGATGGTTTCTTTTACTTAGAAAAAAAAACAAACAAACAAACAAACAAACAAAAACTGAATACCAGTTTAGCTAAAGTGACAACATTTTCAAGAATGACAATATCTTACAACATGTCTTGGAAGAACAGACAGACATATTCTTCTACAGCCAATGAAAAAGTAGATAAAATTGTGAAAATTTATTTCACCTTGTAATATGTGTTTTCATCACATTTATTCTGTATCCCTATCTGTATGTTTTTAAATATCTCAGAAAGAACAAGTTTTAAATTGCTATCAGTTTACCTTTCACTTAAGCTAAAAATAAATCATAATAAGTAATATTCATAATCTTTTATTATAAAAAAAGAAAAAAAGACATGCCAATTTTCTATCAGTCATACCTAAGAGCCTCTTAGCTCTCCCTCTTTGAAGAAGCACATTAAAAGGGGTCAGAGGTTTCTCAAATAAATTGGTTGGCAAGCAATATCAGTAGTGCCCTAGATTGACCTAGTATATAATTGTTTGCATATCATTGCAGTAAAAGCAACAACATGTTTAATCTCTGTGTGTTTATTTTGATCTATATATGAACCTTAAGGGTCAATGTGATTTACTCACATTTACTGTTGATTATTAAAAATGCTGAATAAAGTGATGGAAAGGTGTTAGAAGGCATTTGCAATTAGGAAAGAAAATGACAGTCCACATGGAACTGCTTACTCAGAATTTTATCATGAGTGTTGTGTTTTTTTTTCCTGCTCTATTTTCATAAAGCTTTATAACTCACAGCTTGAGAGAAACATATCAAAGCATTATTTGCCTTCAGTAGTTGGATGCCAGAACTAATCTCTCCTCCCTGGATCTTACACGATCATGGTTATTGCAAAATTATGGGCTTAGAAAACACAAGGGATGTGATATTTTGCACTGTCCTGTTTTTTGTGTGTGTGTGTTTTGTTTTCCTCTTTCCCCCAGGCAGAAAAATAACATTGTTAAAATTGCTAGACTCTTACCAAAACTGAGAAGGAATGTCAGAATACTCTCTACACAGGACCCCCCTGAATTCAGTAAAAAGTTTTCAATTGACTTCAAGGGATTTTGGTTTACTCGGTAAAGGAGAAAAAAATCCAAAACTCATGAAACTTAATATTCAATCAGGACCTGAGACAAATCAGTCAGCCTTCAAGCTTAAAGTTGATTTTACTATACTATTTTATCTTACTCAGTTATCTTATTCCATTAGGAATCTCTAAACAAAATTAAAGAGGAGAAATGAGGAAGTGAAGAGACTTGTTGGAACAGAACAAAGCAAGAAAAGAGCAAGAACAAAACAAGAACATGAATATTGAAAAACACAGAAAAGAAGCAAAGGTAATAATTGAAAAGAGCAAATGAATGTAGGAGGAAGAAAACATCTTCAATTTAATACACTATGTAAGATAGTCTGAAGCTTTGAACAAAAGAGTGATGCAACTGAAATCAAAGGTCCATTTCAATGTTAGTTGCACCCCAGCTGATGCAACTTGCTGAATCAGTTCCTCAGGGCAAAGGACAGAGGGAAGGACCAGTAAGGAAAACCTTTCCACAGCTCATTAGCCTGAACAGAGTGCAATTGCAGCACCCTTTTTGGAGACAAAAATGTCAAATTAAATATTGGTGGCTTTTAAAAATAGATTAATGCCTGCTTACAGTAAAGCTATGCTTAAAGAAAATGGCCAATATTTCTTGTTCTGTACTCACTTCAGCTGATGTTACATTTGTCCTTCGTATATATAAACCCATCATTTTCTGAAGAGCAGTGGCAACAGCAGCTATTGATAGAGACAAGGCCAGTTCAGCCGTATTTTACATTTATAAATAACACAGAAGTGGTCATAATTTTTCCAACAAATTGTGAATGAACTGAGGTTTCTATAAAAAAAATTCACTGTTTCACTTGAGGCTGAGCTATTTCAGCATCAATATCATTTGATTTACTGAATCAAAAGGATTCCTGACAATGAAACTACGTATGAAGTCTATGCTTCACAGCTGCTCCATAAAAAAACATTCTGCACACACAGCCTTGGGTGTTGCACCCAGAAGACTGACAGGGAGATCCGGAGAAGTACCCTCATCCCCAGGCATGCATATAGTCATAACCGAGTATAATCAAGATAGGAGATATTCTTTATCATTTCCTTACTTTACTCCTGTTTATAAGTGCAAGTGATCTCAGAAAGTTCTTGCTGCTTAGTTATTCAGCATAGCCTCAGGATAATTTATATACATGTAAGCTCTCTTTAAGGTTAACTTTAAGCAGTACTAAGAGGGTACTGTCCTCCCTCCACTTTGATGAATGCTCAGCATTGAGCATCAGCTAAGCAGTTTCAGCATATAATCAAGTAGTAAGTAATTTTTGTTTGTTACCTTACAGGGTCTTGTCTAGCAGGGGACTTGTACTCAATCATCTCTCTTGATATATCTTTAATTTTGCTAAATTCCATGAACTACAAGGCAACCACACTGAGAAGTTGTATCTCCACAGGGTATAACAGCATCATAAAATCCTAGTTACCATTTTTTATTTGCTACTCTAAGGGACAAGCCCTTTTGGCCACAGGTAAAGCTTTTGAAGTTTCTTGTTTTGCAACAGCCCATTTAAATTACACAAGCTACAGCTGAATGCTGACTTCCCAGCTGGGTCACAGTCTCACAGACAGACAGCTGAACAATTCCTTGCTACCATTAAAGCAAGAAATTCCCACCCATCATTGTCATTTTCCCATGGGGAGAAACAGCCCAGAAAATCTGGTGGATGACTGGGTACCTCCGGTCTAATGCCCAAGAGCATGCATAGAAGTTGTTTAGCCACGGACCAGGCCCTGCAGACCATTGGAGGAATGGAGCAAAAGCACTGCCCTTTGCAGTTCACATTTCTTTACTCTGATTCAGGCCACATTATCAAATATACTTAGATGCTTGCAAGCAGATCTTTATATACAAGAGAGGAGATTGTTGATTTTTATATGAGCCACTTGAAGAGTTTTACATACTAGCAGGGCAATTACACACCTGGAAACTGATTATTCAAGAAAATACATATTTGATTTTGACTGAAAAATGTGTTAGTTACATCTGGTTTATTTCCTTATTTATCATGTCATCCAGAAAATCAATGGAATCAATTAATAAAACAGAACTTTACACCAGGACAACTTCAACCAATTAACATTAATCTTTTTCTCCATGCCCTTTCTAGCAATTTGAACCCACATTTTTCTCCTGGTTTTGAAAACAAGAAGGAAAATATTTAAAAGCAAGCAATTCTCTTTTACTAAGACATTCCTCATGCTAAGAAAATATACTTAATATGCTTTTAAAAATATACTTTATTCACTTTAAGGAAAACATTTAATCCAATTTACGTTCTCTATAACAGAGTTTAATTTGATTGCTCATACATATGTCTGTGTAACTAAGTTTGCTTTACTTTGATTTCAGAGTTCACTCTTTCTGAGATTTTAAGTGTATAATCACTAATTGAACTTTCCTGTTTATGGAAAAAGTTCTGCTAAACTTCCAGTGTCCACCTATAAGCTTTTGGCAAGGGTTGATACAACCATGGTATAAGGTGATTAATGGAAGACAAATAAAGGCATAATTAATCAAACCATATAAGAAAGTAATCATAAAAAATGATGCAGAAACTGACAAGAAAATTCCAAGAAAATTCTAATTCCTCATGTTTTAACACCAATGAAAACAGACCACAGAAAATGCTGAAAAGTTCACGAATGTGCTCCAATTAATCTGTATGCGCACTGCAATGTTCTTTAGTTTGGTTCATTTAAATCTGAAATTCCCTTCCCCATTGATGTCAGCTAGTTAGCCAAGATGGCGCATTACTGTTATGATCACTGCAGCGCGTATAATTTAGATTTATCTCTTTAGGGACTCAGCTCCACCCCCTGCTAGCTAATATGCTCACCATGTTTAATGATGCAAAAAATTTCCCTGAGTACAGGTTATTTATCTTTATCAGGGGCTGCTTTTGGCTGGCTGTCAGTTATCAGACAGAATATTTGTTCCTAAATGGTTTGTACTCATCCATATTCCAGGGCAATTCAAAGGCCCATATTATCACTGATGTTTGCAATAAAAGTGTTTCAGTTCTTCAGATACACCTTAGTAATACTGATTTATGAGTCTGGACTGGCTATATTTCTGATGCAGTGATATGAACCCTGAAATATCTGTCATGGAAGTGAAATATCTATCCAAAACCTCAGAAACAAAACCCACTTGTATGGGTCTTGAAGAAATATGAGGAATGAAGATATTTCTTTGAATACATTTTGAGAGGAATGAGTCAGAGGTGACTTTTTTTAAACAGAAGATTCATAGAAAATAAAACAAAATTAGGAACAGACCGATGGAAAGAAGACAGATGAAAGTGGGAAGAGAAGGAATGGTAAGGAGACAAGTCTGGACAGAGAGGTCGGGAGACAAAAAAGAAATGAGAACTTTTGCTGCACCAGATGAGTGAACATTTTCAGCCCATAAGATTGCAAAAGATGTTGGAAAAGCAGAAAACTAAAACTTATGACATGAAAGTACTTTCTTGCTCAGCAACATGAACACAGTCTAAAAGGAAAAGGCAGATACTCTGTGTGGAGAAAAAGTTCAAAATGTTGAATGCATTTTTGCAGCACAGACATGAGGTCAAGAAGGAGACCAGAAAGTCTGGCAAGAGAGAAAGCCTGAAGATATGAAATAAATAAGCAAATTTCAACTTTTTATAGTTTTGACTAGGATGGTAATAGGAGCAGAAACTGCGTATCGGAGTCTATGTATGCAGTATAATGGTCTGGATTTGCTTTTCAGGGCATGTGAACATCTGTGGCACAGAGATTCCCAAGCTAACAGCAACCAAGCCTTTTCCAAAACTGAAAGCAACAAAGCCAGACAAGCTCTCCCCAGGGTGGCGTGCTGAGATAACATGGCTTTGCTGCTTCCCCGACCTGAGCTAATGCCTAAGCTATGCTGGAGAGCTGCACCGGTTTGTTCAGAGAAAGTTCAGGTATCTTTAACAAAAGACACACTTCAGAGAGTAAGAAAAACTAAATCTCCAGTTTTAGATCCTTCATCTCTTTCTGTAAGGATACAATAATGTCCAACACTTTTATTCTCTCCTTACATATACATGCCCACTTGGTAGCTAGAGTGACATAATTAGAGGAAGACAGTAACCTACCTCACTATAACCCAAAGAAAATCTGGCACACATACCAGCTGCCTTCAATACAGAACATGAACAAGATGCACCTGATCAATTTTTATTCTGAAGTGTCCATTTAGCACCCAGGTCTTTTCTATACCTTTTTTTCTATACCAGCATATACCTACTACATCCTGCACTCAGCAGAGTTTGTAACTACCCAATTTGTAGGGTCATCGTTTGATATTAAGGATATCCTATATGTGGGCTTAGGCACATGCTGGACACTTCAGGATGCAGTTTCACCAGCAAAGAAAGCTAATGCTTAGGAACCCATTAATACAACCCTGCCAGAGGTTACAGCTGCTTCACAACTGCTGCTCACATTGCTTATTCTCTGGTCTCTATTCCTCCTTGTCCTTCACATTTGTCTGCAATCTAGTGGCTCAGGCTTTTTATGTATGGGTAAAAATACGTGTTTCAAAACTTTTCTTTAACAAGTAGGAGGCGTCTGCTTTTTTGGGAAGGTTTTAACAATATCTCATCCTCACTAAATATAACACAGTGAAATAGGCAGGAAGAATGGGAGACTGGAAATAATGTGGGTAACCAGAGAGGTACAACAGAAAAGTAAGCCCCTTTATTATTTCTGAAGATGTAAAGCATTTGGCCTATTTTTAAGAATATATCAGATCTGGATAAAATTCCTGAATCTTACAGTGAAAAGGTGGATGCACTTCGTGTATGTGAAAAAGCATTGCAACTGACATTCTCTTTTTTAATCTACTTGTAACACTGAAACTGTTATGGGTCCAGATTACTAGTATAAGATTTTTAACCACAAGAAAATAATGTACCCCAGAACTGTACAATGTGATAAATTTTCTTCAAAAGCAAATTAAATATTTCCATCCTGCATCACATACAAATATTAGTATCACAACCAGCAAACAGAGTGTAGACAGGAAATACAGCATACACACTTGAAATCCAGTTTTTGTTGGTTTTAGATGATATATTTGTTTGATTTCCACCATGACATGCTCTTCCTGTTCTGAAATTTTCCAGAAGCCTAGATTAATGACAAAATGATCTCCAGTATAAACTTCCACAATGATAATAACAAGTGCTGGCATAGACAGAATACTATTATTGTGCTACTGAGATCCTCTGAGAGCATGAAAGAAATGCATGATGCTCAAAAAAAGAGCTTAATTTGTATGTTATTTTCAGCATTACTACTGTAAATATGTAGGAACTTCACTAACTGACCATTTAATATTAATAGCATCATATTCGTTATTACAATCTTCATGTGCTATGATAAGCATTTGAAATACTCTGCATTGTTAGATAAATTCCTGATTAGACTTAACTTTGATAATGTGCATATTGTTTCTGAAAGCAATTTTTGAATTATTTAGGAAAAAAAAAATCCCCTGAGACATAAAATGAAAATGAACAGCAGATTTTCTGCAAGTTCTTATTATCATTTGATCTAGACCCCATTATGACCAAATTATGGTGAAAACCCTTGAATAAAGTAATTTCACAGGAAGAAGTTAACCTGCTAAAGCACCAAGAAATACAGATCAGACTGAAATGAGGTTTAGTTGTATGCTCCTTGATTCAGCTATTTAGATAATGTACTTTCATTTAGATCAGCAGCTAAACGTGTGAAGGGTAATAGCCTTTCTTCTACAGGTATAATGAGACATCAGTGTACTGGTACAGAATAGCAGTGAAGAAGAAGGGGAAAAAAAAGTGGTTCTGATGCCTAAAGTTCTCTTGTGACAGACACTTTTAAAAAAGAATATGCGTGTGGAATCAACAAGGGTTTATGCCAGACATTTTCATACAACTGGGGAACATGAATCTGTCACCTGATGAAAACTGATTAAGGGCCATCAAGCTCAGAAGTTCTATTTAGAGAAAGAATGCACAACATAAACAGGGAGATATATTTATGCACATCACCTCTTTTTTAAGCAGAAAATAATCAAATTTCAAAGTCAAGTTTCTTTCCTCCTATTGTACAAAAAAATTAGTTCAGAAACTTAAAGATGCTTACTCACTCTGAGATTCTTCTAACACATCTCCAGCATAGCCACAAGCAATAGATTAAAAAAAAAAAATCTAACTGGTGATCTTATTTTCAGGTGACAAAATATCTTCTTTAAATACATTAATGTAAATAATGATACCAATAATCTGTTTTTACTTTCTTTTTGTATTTGCTTTTCAACCTGAACATATATTTTTCTATTCCTCTAACCACCTTACTTAAGTTGGTATTGTTGGTATATGTTGGTATATGTTATAATATAATATATGTTGGTATTGGTATTTGTGCACGTGGCATACTACTCCAAAATATAAAAAAAAGCTAGGCCTGAGATCTTAGAAAAAATAATTACAAGAAATTTAAGCCTGTACCTAAAATAACTCCATACAGAGAACTTAGTTGAATGGAGGTCCTTTTCCTGTGATGATGATATCAACATTGGTACTATATGACTCTAATAATTTAGTAAAGACTATAAAAATGCACCATTTCTGTTTTTCATGACCTTTCATCATTTTAAAAGCTACCTTAATTGAAAGTGAAATGAAAATGTCTATTTTTACAATTAAATACCAAGTGGACCTGAAACATTTCTTTCAATTTATTTACGTTCACAGGATTTATTATTTTGTTTGGTTACTCGGATGTGTTTCGCCCTGTACCAACAGTAGTAAATCATTATATATCATCCAAGACAGACACAACTATTGTGACACACACTATTTTACAAAGCGTATCCCTCCTGATTTGCCAAGTTACATGAGATATGTGTGTAAGTTTAGTATACTACATCAGTAGTAAACATGTGCACTATTCACTTAGATAATCTCCTTTCTGTGAAGAGATATAGCAGCTCACATGCACAATTCATTTGACCTAATTTAGATGTTTACAATGTTGTAAGCAAACCCTAGGAATGACTGTTTCTTACCACTAATCAGCATGTGCAATTATACACTGTTCTTGTGTGTGTGTCACTGGACACTTCAAATAATCTCCCACTTCCCCACTTGGCTTTCTCTTTTTGTTCTGTATTACTGGTATATTTGTAAAATCATTATAAGAACAGCAGTTACATTGTTATTTCAGACATTTTATCTTTTATTTAGTTATTTATTTTCTGCCTCCCATTTGTGTTTTAATATAAAAGTCTTACATTTATCATCCTGACAAAAAAAAAAAAGAAAGAAAGATAACTTCTGTATTCTAATTAAAGGTCTGGCTATTCTCAGTAGCCAGATAAAATTATTCTGGGGTATTGAAACCACTAATCTTTTTCCTATTATTATTATTTGTTGCTGTTGCCATCATTATGACAGGAAACTAAGGTGAGACCTGAACTCTGCTTAGGCCCAGCACCACAGAATAAAAGAGAGACCAAAAGGCAGAAGGCAGAGATGGTAGTACTGCTGAATAGAGCATGTTGGAACAGGAAAAAAAAAAAAAAGAAAAAGAAAAAGAAAAAAAAAAGAAAGAAAAAAAAAGAAGAAAAAAAAAGGAAGCCACAGTAAATCTCTGAATCTCTGGGAAATTGGAAGGATATATTGCAAGCTACTATTAGCAGTATGCCTTTTCTTTTAGGAAGAAAATATTAGGTGGAAATGTTTATGAGTTATTTAGCAAAATTCCCTGTCTCATGAGGTAATTGTTTTATTTTCTATTTTGAAAGAATAACATGATTTCAGTGCTTTGCAGGACCAGGGAATGAAGCCCAATGTATCCCAAGTTCCTCACCCACTCCTTACAAGGACTCAGCCATCAAAAAGCGGGATTCATATCCCACGGAAAATCTCTCTCTCTCTTTCTCTAGAAAAGTAATAATCCCCACTGCACAGAGATTACAATAATGAAGCTGGAAATAGAAAAACATAAGAAGGAAATAATCACTTCAGAGTTTTCAATATATAACATGATCCTATTCAAAGTCTGTCAAGGTAAATTAGAATCTATCCCATACTTTCAGTGAGCTTTGGTTCAGATTATATTGAAGTTCACTGTATCATAGTAATTTCTTTAGTTTCCTATTCATTTAGAAGATTTTGTACTGCATTAATCCTTCACATAGTGCAGCTTCTGGCATCTTCTCTAACTCTAAAATACAGCTTGAAGTATGAGATTGGATCTTAATAAGGCAAAGAAGAAGTATGTCTTCTGGATATAAGTAGGAATCTAAACTCTGCTTTATATTTTGTCAATTTTAACACTAGCCCTGATAAACCTTACACTATTAAAATACTTCTACATACACATACATAAAAGCTGTACCAAGAAATGCAAGTGTCAGAGACTTATTCACATTGTTTTGCATTTCCAAAATAATATAGACTACACAAACACTTATCTAAGTGAATTATGGGTACTGGCTACAAGCCAAATAGAAATCTGCCAGCAGAGAAGGACAGCAATGACTGATTCCAGGTAAGTGTTTCTCTGAAGTGAAACAAGAACTATTTGATGCAAATCTTTCTGCTTTCACATTGTGCTTCTTTCTCTAGCTGAACTACATGGTCATTTGAAAGATAAACAGATGAAAAAAATTGCTTTCCCTCCTGAGGCTCTGGTATGATAGTGTCACTCAGACACAAACACGGGACCTGCACATAACTCATGAACTGCATTCTACGCATAATCCATGGCACACTTGTCCATGAAAATCACCATTTCATCCCTGCATGAGTACCAGCAATAACCACACATGAGGAAGAGTGCAATCCAGTGCATCCCACCATCACATCCAGTACCCCTGATTAGTACCTCATAGTTTTCAGATGGCAGTAAAATGGTACTGCTGCCTATTATGACTATAACAGAGTTCCAGGAAGGGTTATAGGGTGTCAGAAGCAGCAGTAGCCAACCCTGCCCTCTGATAACTGCTTTTGGGATACTGCCATGGAAACCTAGATCTGTTCCTGTTTTCTGAAAGGCAAAGAGCTTAGGTGTATTATCCCAGGTTTCCAAGCTAACAACGCCCTTCTTCTATTCCTCTACTTCCCACAGTGGGAAAATTGCCACTCCAACAAGGTAATATTTATATTTTATTTGCACCACTATGAAACTTTGACAGAGCTCTGCTGAAGCAGTGATTTGATCTTCCCTCTTTATTTGTGAGCATTGCCTGGAAATATCCCTCTGGTTGTCATGTTAAATTCCTCACTCTGGGGATCTCTTGGGACTATGAGGTTCCCAGTTACATAACATTGTTTGAAGCATTTAATGGATATTAAAGATGTTTCTTCACTAAATTTAGCTGTCATCTTCACACAAGTTAATTCTGACCAGTCAAGTCTTTTGAGCAACAGGAAGCAACAGCATTTTTTTAACTGTACATGTCTTTTTCATATATCACAGAAAACTGACATTAACTGTAACATGAAGCTTACTCCTTCTTAGCCATTATTCCCGGTGAAACCAGTTGTGAGTTTTGAGTGTTTAAGAAGAAAGGAAGAAATTATGTTAGGAAGGAAATGTATGTGTAATATGTGTAATTGGGCCCACTTTCTGAAATAATGTTTCCCAGTGCCTATTACTTTCCCTCAAGGGTGTCTT
This sequence comes from Heteronetta atricapilla, assembly GCA_011075105.1. Classification (NCBI taxonomy): domain Eukaryota; kingdom Metazoa; phylum Chordata; class Aves; order Anseriformes; family Anatidae; genus Heteronetta; species Heteronetta atricapilla. Next base: position 79,523,288 of record CM021733.1, read on the forward strand.
GCTAAGTGGTACTGTAGCTTATTTCGGTGTTTCTTTCAGTAGAATTTTAAAACATTTATCATGCTGAAATACTTAGAACAGCACACACTGTTTGGTTTCATTAGATCTCATTAGCAATCAGCATTCAAAATATATTTTCTCATTTTTTTTTTCTTTAACTCATACACATAGTTTTCCCATAATTAAGCAGATCCATTAGTTTCACATGGTGGGTGGGATGAAATTTTAAATAACATTCATCCCTTTCATAGAGAAATGGAATCTGCAGCGAAGGGCTCAATTAGCTTTCCATTGTTACAAGGGTGGGGAAAAGATGGGACAACAACAATGTGGTCTAAATACACAGTGCTTTGGGACTGAGAAAGGGATGGAAGATCTTCAATCATTTCAAGCTTCAAAAAAAGACTAATCACCTCTGTGACAAGCTGTGAAGCCCTGGCTCTGCTTAACACAGGTCTAACCTTTCAAGGAAGTTTTGCAGAAGGTTAATCTCAGTTAAATGATGAGCTCAAAGCTGGAAATGCCCTATTGAAACTGGAACATGACGATCTTTGAGATGCTTGTGAGTGCTAGATTGTGCCTGAAGAGGGGGGAAATAGGGAGATGAGGTATTTTGCTCATCACAGGTGGTGTCACTTCTCAGCACACATGACGTTCAGTGCAAAGGGAAACATGCAAGTTTTCAAAATAAAACACCATGGTCCTGACAGATCATGTGGTTGTGCTTGTGGAGATGGGCAGGGTTGTGATTTTCCCAAATTTTTCCACTTGGTAGATGAATCACTAACACAGATCAGCCCTGCTCCTGGATTTGTTTTGTGCACTTACAGAGAGGAAGCAAGCTTAGCTCAATAAAAGCCATTAGCAGCAGGCATTTTCCTTCTTCACGAATTCCCAATTGCACAGGCCCAGAAACCTCTGTGTTCAGGACGTCCTGCTCTAACTATCTCAAAGTCACATTTCACCTCTTTCTGTAACTTTTTAACAGGGAGAGAGAGTCTTGAAGCCAATAAACAAACCCCACTTTTGTAACCAGGGAAACCCTTCAGTTTACACTAAGTCCTTAGACAATAAATTGGCACAAAGTAATAAGAATAGTAATAACAGCAATCATAATGGCAAAAAGAATAGTTCCCATATGATTATCTAATGATACCATGAAACTTGGGGAGACTGTAGATATTATAATTTTTAACACACAAGAAAATTAAAACATAAACACATACTTGGGCTCAGTGCAGAAAACACTCAAAATCTGTAAGTCATTTAAGTTCTTTGATTGAGCATAGTCTGATTTATACCAGATTTAAGCTTTACTCACCCCTGGGGAACATCCTAGGAAAAAAGAAAGAGAGGTTACCCTTCTGTCACTTCAGCACTCCCCTTTTGATAAGCCCTCTTATCTGCCATCAGCATCAGATCTGCATTCACCACTGCCTCTGTGCTGAATTGTGGAAGGCAAACATCTGAATGCAGATGAATCAAAGCAGCTAGTTTTTTTTTTTTTTTTCTATAGTGTAAATAGCAACAGTAAGAAAATAGTTTCTAGAAATATAGAGCTGTGTGATGTGCCTGGCTGTAAGGAACATGGAGATATGCTGATCACATTAGAGAATAAAAACACTTGTCCAAGTGCTGTCTAAAATGTTGCTTTTCAAGTTAGAATGGCAGTATTTACTTCTTTCCTTAACAGGCCCCTCTTCCCAGTCAGCACCTGCCACAAAATGACTGAACCATGCTATTATCTCCTTATTTTTAACTGTTGCCATCAACCAATCAACTTCCATTTCTCTCCTGTATCTCATCCTCTTTTCCTGGCATTTTCTCTCCCTTATTGGCACCTTGAACATGGTACTACTGTAAATCTCCCTGTAAACATCCAGTCACAGGAGCACCCATCCTGGTGCTGCATGGTAAAGGGGAATACCTGATGAGAGCATCAGAACAACCAAGTATCTTTCAGATGGTAGGGTGTAAGGCTTCCCTCTATTGGTGCCTCTTCTAGCCTCCCTTAAGTTATGGAGAGCTTTGGTCTTGCTCCAGGCAGCAAAGAGAATATGTGGCAGGGGAAGCCAAATGGGAGGCAGCATTTTCATTTCTAGCCAGTCTACCATGAGAATCCTGGCTTTACTCTTCTGAAAAGTCTTGTCATCTCTCAAAATACAGCTGGAATTCCTCATATCGAAAACAAGTCTGAGCTGCTGATAGATGAAAGCTGTGAAGCAGTGGAATGATTTTGTGTATGGTATGCCTACAGGTTCACTCTGCCAACTGCCCCTCTGCCCAGCATTAACTCCAGGTCCGATAAGACATGCAAATGAGTGGTGTGCATCAGTCAACCTGCATCAGGCTCAGCATGTGCTAAAGAAGGGGTTGCAGTGGGAACTCTGACAAGTTTAATCAATCTGCTGCTTCTCCAGACTTGCTCCTACACATGCCTCCAGCCCTCCTGCTTCCTCTGTGGCTGTGCCAAGCCTCAGATTTTATAGCGCCAGTCTGTAGAGACCACGCTATTCATCATCTATCATGAACTCATGAACATGGTGCCCCTAACTTCTTTACTGCAAAACTTTGAAATGGATCCTGTAACAAATGACGACACCATCTATTTCTGATCTGATCTAAAACATATTTCCTCCTTTGCTGTACTTCTACTTTCTATCTCTGCTTTTCTTCTTATTTTTAAGCTTTACCACGGAGATCCATATGGTGTATTAGATTAAAGCCATTACACAAAGAAGGCGATACATTTTGTTATACTGTTCCCATCCCACCACATGAACTGCTCTGAGAAAAAGGGAGAGTATTCAAGAAAAGGAAAAGCAAGGCAAAGTCTTCTGTCAACCACAACTCCCATTCTCTGAAAATCTGGAAGACAGGAAGTCAGAGTCAACAGCCATATTTTTAAAAAAAGTCTTGTAAAACAGAAATTCTCCAAACTAATTTAAGCTGCATATTGTATATGAAGTTTGTCCATACTGTAGCTTCGCATATTTCAGTTCAGAAAAAAATAAAAATAAAATAAAATAAATGATCCAATATTAGTTAAACTTAAGGATGTTTCTACAAGGATGAATTACAACTTTGTGGCATTTATTAGGGAGCTCCAGAGAGAGACTAAGAACAAAGGATGCTCTCAACTTTCCAAATACATATCATAGAAGCAATTGTACCACCAGCAATACAGATAGCAGGAATAAGGTTATAAAATTAAATAAATAAGAAATCTTTCAACTTAAGACTAAAATCTAAGAGAGCAATGTCCTGAACAATTGTCAAGAACTGGAATAGTTTTAAGATGATTATGATCAATTTTGCGGTACAATAAAAATAGGTATAATAGAAATATCACACAAAACAGAAATGTATGAGGACAAAAAGTCACAAGTTGCAATAGAAACCCCTAGGGAATCTGAAAATGTATAAGGGTTGGGGGTTTTAAAAAATTGTCTAGCTATTGAAGAAAAATATTGTATTAACAAATGGACAAATGAGAGTAGAGCTATCCCTCAGAGTCGCTTCATCAACCACAATCATATGAAGAATCCAATGTATCTTTTTGAAAAGTAGTTGAAATACTGAATCTCCTAAAGCAGAGAACAAGCCTTTGTTAGCTACTTTTGAAGGTCATCAGTAGCTTTTAGTGTATAGGACGTTTTTACAACAATTAGATCAAAACTCAGATTGAAAATGTTGGTGGATTTCATAAGTTAGAATGAGATCAATAGTTGACTCCCCCAGGGCACTGCCTAGGAATAGGGGTTTTATTCTAAAAAACCTCTCTTCCACTTGGAGCACCACTGGAGCCACACATTAATTTTATATGATAACAAATTTGTTCATCTTAATTTTAAAAGATAGTTGAAAAAAGGTAACCTTAGAAGTTGAATCTCTGAAACCCCCATTGCTTGTGTAACTCCTGAACACTCATGCGGATCCCAATAATCAAAACAGACACACATATGATGTCTCTGGCATGGCTATATTTATACCATCTGTTAAGATAAACTTGAACACTAAGGAGATACAAACCCAGCATTAAGAGGTCATAACTGCAAAACTGAGATGGACTTTGACAAGCAAGCCTTCAAATCAGTGCTAACACATCCCATGTCTTTCAGCTCATAAGGCTCTCAAGCTATATAAAATAGCACATCAAATATAAATTTTGTGGATATCAAAAACCTCATCTCTTTCTGCAGACCATGGCAGCATGCAGAATACAAAACATTAAAAATTTTAGGAACAAGAAAAATTCAAATTGCCCAACAGGCCTGCCAAATTTTATTCTTCTTAATATCGTGTGAGCAGGGAGAAATGTAATTATTATTTTTCCCCATGACACTAATTCCTTTTGTAAATGACAGGCTTAACAAAGGGTGCACATGCTCCATTTAGCCAAAGGCTACTTTTTGTTTAAGAATATAATGGATGATTCATTAATTTAAAAAACAACCCTGCAACAAAACAAAGAAAAATATCATATTGGAAGGATGCTAATGGAAATATTGTATCATACACAAACAGTACCACAGACATTGTTTTTTTGTCATGTTAGCAGGCAAGATTTTTAATAAGACTATTCCAGGTAAGGAAATGTCCTACATTTACTTGTGATTATATATCCCCACTGAAAATATTTATATTACCATCTTGATATTTCCTGCATCCCCTACCAAAACATGCATAAATTTTAATCAGTTAGAAAATAAAGCACATGTTATAGATAGTGGACAACAAGGTAAAAACAGATAAAGCAGGCTGCTCTCAGCCAATAGTCCGGTTTTGTTCAAAGTCAGGTAGACCAAAACAAATTTCAGATGCAAAAATTATAAAAATTGGAAACTGAGTGTGCCTCTGAAGAAAATAAAAAAGGGCAGAATTTGCATGACTGAGAACCCATGAGTCTATGAGGCCCTTCTCTGTTCTCTGACCAGAAACAAGGTTCAATCTGCAGCATTGTCATCACATTAAAATGAACAAGAGAAAAGTACTTGGAAAGGGAATTAGATGATAGGAGATTTGAATTGAGGAGGAAAAATGAAAGCTGTGATTAAAAAAAAAAAAAAAAAAAAAAAAAGCATAATGATAACCTATAGGCAGGAGTAAAAACCTTAAGTGATGAAACAAATTGCTTAGTTATTTAAGGGATTAAAGCAAGGAGAAATGGGGCAAGATTAAGAAAATAAATATATACAACAGGCTTCCAAATGGTGTGAGAGCAAAAGACAAATTCAACTGCAAAATTGTTTTCCAAATGAAGTAATAAAAGGTCCATTACTTCCAACATTTAACCATGGCACAGGAAAATCACTAGCAAATGCACAAAGGAGAATTACTCTCCATTGTTAAAGAGAAGGGAGTGGTTCCCTAACTGGGGTGTTAGGGAACATTTGTATATTCCTTTTTATTTCTACTTTTAAATATTTAGTTACTCCATTTCATACGGATGAGTTCAGCATTCTTAACCGTGCTGAAAAACATTTGTATTGCACAGTCTTAGCATAATTTTTATTAGTCATTGCTTTATTTTTAACCAAAAGTGTTGCATACATCCAGTGATATAGCATTTATTATCACATGCTGTAATATAAGGTAGAAAGAAAATATTTTTGTGATGCATTGGTCCTTTCCTATATACATGGTATTGCCCTGGAGATAATATGTAGAAAGGTTTCTCTACTTCTTGTTATATCTCATTAACAGTGAAAACACAGTCAAGCATATTTGAGTAAATTCCCATATACATGTCAGGCAAATTTTCTGAATTGGTTTTGTCATTGTGTTTTGATAACAAAGATAGTTATTCTATTCTTAGTTCTGCCCTTAAGAACCAAAGTCTCTTTCTGCCTGAGGACATATCCGACAGTTTCTTTGGATCATAGTATCTTTTACCTGACGAAGGCAATTACTCATGGTGATAAGCAACACAGGCTACACTCTAATTTTACCATCTACACTGCATTTGGCAGTGCAATTCAGAAGAAAATAGATCATCTCATTTTCATTGCTGTTCTTATTTTTTTTATATTTTTTTTTTCCAGGACTGTTACTGATACTGACAAACCCAGAACACACTTTCAGAAAAGCTTGCATCTAACATTACTTAGCAAATGAGTAATCATGTACTTGTGGTGAAATATGCTGACTTATATCTTATATTGTCCATCTGATTAAGGCATTTTTGTTATTGACTTGAGGACCCTGTTTCAGTTTTTATTCTAGGTGGCAACATTCTCTCAATTTTTTTCTGCCTAAAATTCATTGCAAATTTTTCAGGAAAAAAAAAAAAAAAAAAAAAAAAAAAAAAAAAAAACACCATCAGCAAAGCTAGCCCCAGCCTATCCTGAGATAATTCCTCAGAAAGAACCCTTTCTCACTACCATTTTTTAAAAGGTTTGAAATTTTCACTAAATTCTATGACAAGAATAACATAAAAAGTCTTGAATTTAGCAAAATGAAACATTTTGACAGACCCAATATGATATTTCTATCCTCTGGATTTTCAGATCACTTTTACAAAAATACCAGTTATTCATATCTAAATGAGGCAGTGCCAATACTCAACATCCTGACAATTCCTAGCTTTCCTCTAACTCAAGCTGTCAAAATGGTATTTTTGAATAAATCAGTAGGTCTTTTGGAATTTATTTCAAGAATATTGCCTGAAATATTCTTTTAACAGCCATGAAGGTTTTTTTTTTGTTGTTTTGTTTTTGTTTTTTTTTTTTGTATTGACAAGTTGAGAACAGTTCAGGAACTTGCTGCATCAGACATATCTCCAAGAGTAAGCACCAACGGTCCAGAAACACTAAGACCAAGCTAGCACAATGCTACATCTGAGAAGATAATCCCTGCCTCTCTGCTGTGTTCATTCAGTGAAACAGTGTAACATATACTTTGCTTCTGATTTCAGAACAGATATGGCCAGAGATGTGATTCTGTCTGCATGTTCTCACACCATGGCTACCCTTCAGTTGCTCCACGAAACACTAGCTGACCAACTCATATATTCTGCTTGTTGCTTCCTTCCACAAGCCTCCTCTAATCAAGCCTCTTGCCTCAGGTGTAGTTCTGAAAAAAGTCATTTTTCCCTACAAGGCTGCTCAGTTGCCCTACTATCCAGCTGAGGCCTTTTGAGCTAACAACACCCTTCCCATCATGAGGAATTGAATAGCAAGACAAAAACTGTGGTACAATGATGTGCAAATTACAGTCTGTTTTAATATTGTGTTTCTTCCCCCCAAAAATTCATAGTTACTTTGATTCCTATCCAGGGTATTTTAAAACAGTGGAAATAAGATCTTTAGAAAACCCAGTCCCTTTCTTCTTTACCCCCTAAAAAGGGTACTTGCAGTTCCAACCTCATCAGGTCACACTTTGTCTGTTACCTAAGAAGGCTTTCAAATAACCATGGCTTAGGCTGAAACTTCTTTTGAAGGGAAAATCAATGGGTTATTTTATTATTTTTTTAAGTGTTCTAATTCTGCTATTCAGAGTTTAAAGAGTGGTTGTAAGTAAAGAAAAAAACCTTCCTCTTCTCCTTACCTCCCCCGACCTGCTACTTTGTTTTGAATGACTTCAGCCTGAGCTGCAGAGACTTCAAAAGACTTCAAAAGCAGCAGATACTGCTGTTGGGGCTGACACTGTAAATGCTGGATGCAGCAAAGAATGCAAATATTATGGATTGTGGAGTGTCTTCATTTATTTCAAATAAATAGTGGCTTCATTTATTTCAAATGAAATAAAATGAATATCCAAAGCAAGCAAGTAAGAAGAGAAAAAGAAAGAAAGAAAGAAAGAAAGAAAGAAAGAAAGAAAGAAAGAAAGAAAGAAAGAAAGAAAGAAAGAAAGGAAGGAAGGAAGGAAGGAAGGAAGGAAGGAAGGAAGGAAGGAAG
>CM021733.1:79546185-79559688 GCA_011075105.1 Heteronetta atricapilla
CATATATAAAAGTGAAGGAAATACAGCTTTTATTGATGTTCTCAGACTCCATGGCAGTTGTCTAGTTACAAACAGACTGTTCTGGTCTGATAAAAGATGATCATGATACACTCACCCTGAACATTGTCTTGTTGATATCATCCAAGAAGGCTGATCGGGTGTCATAGTTTTGGCTAAGATTGAGTTAATCTTATTTGTAGAGGATCACACAACGCCACATTTTGGATTTTTGATTGAAATAGTGGTAATAACATAGGGATGTTTTAGTTGTTGCAGAACACAGCTTAAACAAAGACGAGGACGTTTCTCCTTCTTGTGCTGCCCTGCCAGCAAGGAAGTTGGGGGTGCACCAGGAATTGGGAGGGGACACAGGCCGGGGCAACTGACCCAAACTGACCAAAGAGATAGTCCATACCATCTGGTGTCATACTCAGCAATAAAACTGTGGTAAAAGAAGGAGGAAGGGGGGGACATTTGGAGTGATAGTGTTTGTCTTCCCAAGGAACCATTACATGTGATGAGTCCTGCTTTCCTGGACATGGCTGAACACCTGCCCACCAGTGGGAAGTAGCAGATGAATTCCTTGTTTTGTTTTGCTTTTGCATGGGGCTTTTATCTAGTAAACTATCTTTATCTCAATCCATGAGTTCTCACACTTTTACCTCTCCCCCATCCCACAGGGACTGTGACCTGTGGATGAGTCCACCTGGGAGCATGTAACACCCCAAAGTGCTTCTGGCCACTGAGAAGTCCACTTCAGAGCAAGTGTACTTCAAAGAATCTGTGACCATGGAGAATTACATGCTACATCAGGTGTCTGAAGGGACTGCAGCCAATGGAAAAGGCCACTCCAGATCAGGTACACCTCAAAGCAACTGAGATCAATGGACAAGCCCAGGATGAAGCAGAGGCGAGGGGAATTCAATGCAATGTTAAACCCTAGTCTGGTTCAAAAGGACCAGGTGTAGTGATTGTTCTGGACATGTCTTTAAACTGTTGTAACTCATGATTTGGTTGCATGTTACGGGAACTACTATAGCAGGAACCCCTTGCTGCTAGTCAAGCCAGGAGAAAGGGGAGGAATTCATTTCAGTGTTAAATCCAGTAACCTGGTCTGAAGGGACTGGGGTGGAGATTATGATGGATATACCTTTAAATTGTTGTAACCTGTGATATGAGTTTCATATTATAGGAATTTCTTTTTTTTTTTTTTTTTTTTTTTTTTCTCTCTTTTACCTTTCTGGTTCTCTTTCCCATCCCCCCTGGGGAGAGTGAGTGAGTGGCTGTATGGGGCTGAGCTGCCTACTGGGGCTAAATCACATCAGGTTACTCACCTCATTCAGCCAAACTCATCCAAGCCATTTTGTTTTCCTTTAGGATGCCATGAAGTGGCATGAGGGAAGGGATACTTGTCCTACTTAGGTGTTAGCATTGTACAGAGCCTGTTCTGGTGCTGTAGCACTTTCACCTCCCACTCTGAACCTCCTCTTCAAATCACCCTATGTGCATGGGCTCATGCTGTGTCAGAAAAGGATGCCACAGCTCTGGTGATGAGAATGAAACACTTATGCATGTGTGAACACCAATGCTGCTTTCACAGAAGTAAATGGGCTGATGATAAATGGTGTGACATGATGCAAGGCTGTATTTCTTTCCCCCCTCAAACAAGGTGAGCCCCTCTGTATTACCTGTTAGGGACAGTCCCAGGCCTGTGTTAAACTTTCATCTATGTCCAGAAATAATCTGGGAGAGTGCTAACCAGCTCTGGCCAGAAACACTTGCAGTAAAACTGCTGACGATGTGCAAACAATACCTGATGCTGTGCTTGCCCTTGTTCAGTTTATTAGCATAGGCAAAACCAAAGAGATCAATCCATGGATCTGATCTGGGGAGCTGCAGACTAGGTGTCATGTGTTGGCTGCAAACCAGAGACTGACAGCTGTGAAACTGAGGCAGTCCTCCAGACACCTTCTGTTACCTGCCCTTGAGATACTTTCATCACTCCTGACAGAGACTGTAAACAAAGATTTTGAAATTACATTGAACTCACTACAGTACTAATCTGTCTGTATAGTTCAGCTGTACCTACCTCTGAGATCAGATATTCAAATATCTGTATGATCAAGATCCATAAAGAACTTCAAGGTGGTGAAACTAAGCAATTCATTTCAGTGCAGATGTTTGGCTCATCCTTTTCAAGGTGACATCAGCTCAGCACTGAGTGAGAGAGAATATTTCTACATTTACTCCCTTTTCTGGCCCTACTAACCTTGCATTAATTTCGGCATGGTCCAGAATCCAGTTGAATAAGCCCAATACACCACCCAAGACCCTACTCTGGAGGTCAGAGCACTCTCTAAAGTGTAAGATGTGCAGTTTTAAATCTCCAAGCCATTGAACGCTGTTGTCGCAGTTGCTAGACAGGTGCTATAACCACTGGGCATTGTACAGGTGGCAAACAGCTCTTCCTCTAGTTGCTTTTCCAAGGACAGAAAAGGAGCTAGAGAACCACCTGCACAAGAATATAGTACCACAACACAGGAGGATACTTTTGTCTGCAAATCCCAGTTTCACAGAAATGCCCAATTCTGGGTTGTGAGTACATTTATGAGAAAGGTGGGATTTAAGACACTTTTCTAAATATTTGCTTATGAGTACCTTTGGTTTTCTCCCAGTCACTCTTTCTCCCTTCTTTGCAAAGGGTCATGGATGCTTACTTGGGCTTCATGTACTCCACTCCTAAAATTGCAAGATTTACTAACCCTGCAAGGCCCATGCCCATCTGTGTTTCTGGGTCTGAGTGTCCTTGCTTCCAGTTCCCTCTCTACTGAACAGCAAAAGCCATTTAACAGGCCAGTGAGATTGGTCCTTTCAAGTCAGTCAGAAATGAGTTGCCCTCAGAAACTGTTCTTCCCTTTTGTCCTCTCATCAGGATTTTGCAGTTATCCTTTTTCATTCCTAACTGTGGCTATTTAGAACTTGAGTCTTTTGTGCTGATATGTCACTACCACAGAAGTGGGCAGATTTGATTATCTTTCTGATCCTTGTGAGTAATCTCATTTCAAACTTTGACCTCCCACAGGCACCTGCTCCTTTTGACATCAAAGCCAGCTCTTTATCACGGAAGTAGCTTAGCCTTATGGCAAAATTATCGATTGCAGATGACTTATACGCTTTTCCTGCTGTGCTCTGTCAAAAGCTGATTCTCTCTTTTGTTGCTTCTTTTGAAAATTAGGTTGAATTTGTTACTGTCTCAAGCAGCTGACTCTATGCTGGCTCATATCTTCTCAGGAATTGTCTCCATCTCTCTTTCTGAATCCATACTTCCCTTCTTTACCCTCTGCACCATTATTATTTCACAGTGCCTCAAAGCCAGACTGACATATCACCCAGAGCCCCTGGTTTTTCAACCAAACTTGGTGGTAGAATGTAATTTCTCCCAGTTGTAAATATCTGTCCTACCATGCAGGTTGTTGGGCTCAGCAGACCTGCTTTCCACAGTGTTCTAGAAAAGAACCCTCCTGTTGGAGAAGAGGCAAGCCCTCCCTCTAAATTTGGGCATGCCACTGACTTTACGTCTTTCTTCAGTCTCTTCTATTTCCATTGTAGTCATTTCAGGGCAGGGAGTATCCCACAGCCTATGTGAGCAGTCATCCAGTTCTGGCAATACTTGCAGTGGGCAGTTCATGCTTATGTTTGGGTTGCCATACATTCAAATATCTCCTAAGAGTTTCACTAATATCTGAAATGAGAATTTATTATGATTGACATATTACCATTTTTTTAAACAATAGGTCTAATTCATCTGGCTGTGATCAGTTCTCTTTCCCAGTAGAATTTTCTTCTACTTTGGCAAGAATCCAATCATTCTTTTCTGGGACTAATGATGCATTGAATGAATCTATCTGTTTACCAGCACCAACCTCTTCTATCAAATAAAATTACTTTTGCTATTTTCATGTACTCAACAATTTTCTTAGACTTTTCCTAAAAGAGTAATGACAAATTTGATACTGTAAGCCAAAAAATTAAATAACTACCTTATGTTCTAGCTTCAAGATCTTATTTTAAGTAGTCTATCCTTCTAGTTTTAAGCAATTGCTCTTGACAGTCTTTTGCCTTCAGTGCTTTATTCCATTCAATTTCATTTACAATGTTCTGCTTTCTCCCAAGGTATTGGGGAGTAAGTGACCATTGAAAGTAAGACTCTTCAAAATAAGGTTGAATGGTTGAATTGCAGAAAAAAAGAAAGAAAGAAAAAAAAAAAAAAAAAAAAAAAAAACAGAGAAAAGAAGCTTGGGAACATTTTCTACCTTCATTAAATAAAAAGGCACAAAAGTGGGGTTTCCCCAGAATAGGGGAAATAGAATAGGTTCCTCAAACCTATGTCTAGATTAGAATTTACCTAGAGCTGAAAGATTGGCATGGCTCTGTAATGCCTGGCTGATGACATTGCACAATGCCTGGCAATGATGCCACTGACCACTGACATGAGATATTGGCACATGACAATTCAGTCTATACATCTGGGAACTCAGAACTCCATAAGCACTGCCTGTTGAGCAGGTATCACCTGTTGAGAGTGATACTGCAAAACATGGCACTAGACCCTATCTATGTCCAGGAATGGATGCTTACTTTAGTGTCTCTACAATCATCTGCATTATCAGAAATCAGAATGTGGAATTTTCTATTACTGCTTTGACTCACCTTTTGACAAAAACACTGATGGTGCAACATCAAAACAATTCTGAAGGCAGATGTTCTACGGCTAAACAAGAATAGATCCTAGCTGAAAATTTGTCCTAAAGGGCTTTACTGTAGTAAAACAGAAAATCTTATTCTCAAAAGCATGTACCCAAAATAAAATAGCATTCTAACAGTGAATGGAATCCTTCTTACAATTTCAAATACTATAAACTGCAAGTAGATATCCCTCCATAAAGTTAATAAGAATCTCATTCTTTGGAGAAATAACAGATATATTAAAGGATATTTTGGCTAACAGTGTTATCTATGAGAAATGAAGACATATAAAGTTAACATTTATGTGTATTTATAGAAGGAAGATGAAAAGGACAAACACACATATGAGCACAGTACGGTGAATCTTTCCTCCCTGTTCTTAATGTGTCATCTGTCTTCACTGAACAAAAGTTCTTTCAGAACTGAGGCTGTATCTACGTACATTATCTACATACATTATAGCACTTTGCACAACCTGTCCCCAGTTTGATGAATGGGTCTTTAGGTCTCTACTACACTACAAATGTATTAAGCTGAATACTACTGATAAGAAACAGTGCTTTCTTACTAGTTACACCAGTCCCAAAACATGGAAAGTTTACAAGACTTCTGATTTTAAGCTGGATATTGAGACTAGATTTGGGGTGTAGATTATACATTAAAGTTTGTGATTAGATATTAATCTTGTTTTTATTCAGCTCAGGTTGTTTGATTTTTCTTCTCTTATATATCATTACTAGCATAAGTAATCCAGGCACTATACACAAATATCCCATTTGTACCAGTTTGCAAGGGTTTTACTATAACCAAGTTCAGATATTAAATATGACATACCTAATTTGAGACCATTACAATTCTGGGTTAAATCCAAAAATGATTTGTTGGAGGTAAAAATTAGGCTCTTTATACATAATTGCACCCTCAGGAATGAAACAAAGTATAATAAGATGATAAGGTGTAAGTTAGACTAAAATATGTACTCACCTTTCAGCTTCAAATCAAAGCTCACTGAAATTAAAGGAAATTTTCCTAAATCCACTGGCATTTGTATTCAGCATCAACATAAAATAATTTCTACATTATTTTGATGGAATTAATTGCATCTCTGGAAAATAAATGTTCCTAAAAATTGCCCTACAAAAGGACACACTGTTAAACCTGACAGGTGATGTGACATGCTTTTTCACTTACTCCCTCCAAATTAGGAGTTCAGTGTAACAATGAAATTGCTAAAGCTGCTGCCTTATGACAGGGATCAGTCAGGTGCTTGATGATTTTGGGTGCAGATATCAGAGAATCACAGAATGGTTGAGGTTTGAAGGGACCTCCAGAGACCATCTAGTCCATTTAGTATGTGTCCCATCCTCCTCCAGAATTCTTTCATCTGGCCAATCACACCTAAATATATCAGTTCACACTCCAGTCCTCCCCGTGACATAAAAATCCAGGTATAAACTGATGAAGTCTAAAATTCCCATCTTTGGCAGTACCTGTTTTCAGATCCCTAGCACTCTCAGCATTAGCATGCATTATTAGCTGTCATTAGCAGCACCATCATGTCACCACTCCTAGAAGAGTGGCCTGTTCAGTATATGCTGAGATCACACCAGTATCCATATTTTGTTGGTAACCATGTTTTTTCACAAAACCCATGAGATACTGATAGTTTTAGCAAAAAGCTGAATGTTTCCAGGCTAAAAGATACTTTTAATGGTAGCTCAGCTGTGGAGTCTGGTCTCCCTTCTCCAGAACTGTGATTTGGAGACAGGAAAATTGAATTGGAGACAGGAAAATTGAAGTGTCCTGACTATAGTGTCCCACTTACCTCCCAGCTTCACAGAATAATCTCAAATTGCCAAGATCTGCCAAGAGCACCAGTGGCAGCAGGAAGAGGAAATTATTTTGCAATTCTCTGAATGCAAAGAGGGTGAATGGCAATGTAGGGTAAGACCTTTGATACAAAATATACTCTCAGGACATACACCTCTCAAGAGGTAGATCCAGGTGTTTGCTATAGGCACAGAGGGTTATCAGAGAGCTCTGATGTGATGGAATGTTCCTGTCATTAAAGCCCTTACCACTGGATCCAGGAACTACTAGGTGCTCTGTGGTACAACTGAAAGAGAAACAGTAGGTACAAAAGAGGTTCCTGTCTTTGAGTGCAAAACCAAGTGGGAGGCAAGAGCCAGATTGTGTTCACAGATGCTTTGCTCAAGACAAAGCAGTTCTCAGTTCCCAGTCTTGCAGAACGCCATTTGACACCTGCTCTCACCAAGCCTTTGGTCCCTGAGCAAGAGATTGCTGATCCCAGCCTTTGGGTTTTCTTCACTGCACAATGGGTAACAAATCATGCTGCAGGGACATTGAAGCTAAGAGTGATCAGCAAGCCAGAAGCAGGGCAGTCCAAGTCACATTGATCTCAGTGATTTGGCTTATCTGTGCACTGGGGCCAATATCTCTGTTGTGGGCTGTGTGGCCAATGCTGACTCTATTGCACAAGGGTAGCCATGTCCTACTCATTTGCTCTTTTCCAACAATGTGTGAACACAGCTGACAATAAAGTGAAAAAAAATACTTTCTTAGATTTTATATAGTTCCAGTCAAATAGCAACTAATCAACTCCATTCTGCTCAATGGAAAAAAGTTTCAAAATAATGTTAAAGAAGAATTAAAGAATGTAATGCATGTTTGTATCTGTTCTTGATGTTTGTCATGTAGATATTAAAAAAATAAAAAATAAAAATGAATTGCCACGAGAACCAGGTCTAATTCTTTTATCCTATCCCTTCTGGCTTGATTTTTCTCATGAGAGCTTCCCCTTTTGGAAATGTAACAATGACTGTCCCTAGGAAATCCACTCTTTTTTGAACTTAAGTTCAAAAACTGTGGTTTAAACATTCTCTTGAAGACAAATAGCTGTATCATTCTGGCATTTCCTACATATCTTTGAAAACACTAATGAATGTTTAAATAAAATAAAAGTTATTTTAGCATTTATTTAATCTAAGTGCCTTGGGAGTGGAAATTCATGACTTCCATTTTATCATTCAACCTTCTCCTTAATTCTGTTCACATGTTTGTCAGAAGCATTGAGCCTCCTGATATTTGCATAAAATGCTTTCTTTTTACAAAATTACTCCCTAATAGAATAGAGTTGCCAATCCTTTTGTGCCCATATAAAATTAAATCTGACCCTTTCTCTCACTCCTCACAAGGTTATCCCAACCTAACCACTTTGTCTGAAGGACAGTATAGCCCTCTGAGATTCAGTGTCTCCTACAGATGTTTCCCTTCTTTTCAAGCAAAGGCTGCAGAATGTGCACTGCTACCAGAGGATGACCCGGAAGATTATATTGAACAACATGATTTTAATTTCTGCTTTCATAGTACTAGATATACTTTGGACAATTATTTTTGGAAGAGTGTGTGTGTGTATATATAAGTGTGAGGGTTTTTGTTTGTTTGTATCCTTTGACATATTTATTTTATAAGACAAATGATTTTAAACTAGTCATTAAACCCCCTGCCTGATTTTCAGGCTGAACTGTCTGTAGATGGAACCAAATCAGATATTTCATGGACACCAAATGCCCACAGATTTGACAAAGAATCATTTAAGAATGCTTTTTAGGGGTGTTACCAGCTAGCCTTCCTTGGCTGACCTCCTTAGATATCGAAAGCCCTTGGGCCTGTGATAGAGAACTTCAGTCTACATGAGTTGGTGGAAGTAAAACTCCCTAATTATCCAGGGTTTCCAGGATCACTGGACTTCCAGATTTTCCTTTTTCCTTTATTTTCTTTATTTTGACCTTTTTTTTTTTTAAAGTGATTTTAACTTTCAAAGCACAATCAGCAAGCAGACCAGACTAGAGCTGAAGAGAACCAGAGTTGAAGAGAAGCATCAGTGTGGTATACATGGTAATCTGTTTCCACATTCCTAATAAAATCAGTCTTTTTAGGAAAAAGCTTACTGAGTTTCTTTTTCCAGCAATATTTTTGCTTATCATTATTATTATAGGGTGAGTTTCCTAAAGGAGCTTAAAAGACTTAGGTGACCAAATCTCAATGAAATTAAGTAAAATATGTGCACCTAATATTTGTGCATTATTAACTACGGCTGCCTAACATCAGTAATGCTTGTGTTCCTCAAGAAGCATGATGACAGAGCTAAGCATAATCTTAGGGTGGCTTTCACAAAGAGGAGATGAGGCTAGTGACCTTACCTGAGTGTCTGACTTTGGATACTTAACAGGTAAGGTAGATAAAAGGTTGTTAAATGAAAAATAGATAGTCTTTTTACTCTCAGACTGGAGTGCATTCCCCTTGATGGGAAAGGAAATTGTGATGGGAATCGGGGACATCCTGAAATCTTAATGCAGAAATAGGTCTTCTAAAGAGCAGCTCATACCAGTCCATAGGTGACTAGCCCCTCGCTGTTTATCACAGCATTAAGTGCTGAATTATAGAGACAGAACTGCCTTATCTTTTAGACATAATTTATTTCTTTTGGGGCAGCCACTGACCATGAATTTCCACTTGTATGCATTTTGGATTTGCTCATTGTGTGGGATAGCAGTGAAGTCTTCCATTTGCTTAATTTGTAGATTTTGGTTCAGTGGTTTCAATTGTGTGTCACTTTGCTTATTTGCGTAGATTTGCTTCAAAGCGTGATTCCCTTGGGGGTCTCTTGACTCCTTTCAACTGAACAAACTGTAGCTTCAGTCTCCTGCTACAAGCTAAGTACAGATACAGTGGAACCTGCTAAAGCAAGCAGTCCTACCACATTTACCTCTTCCAAATACCCATTACCCAGAGTGACACTGCAAAACAGTAAAAATTATATGTGATTTACAGACTAATGTCATTTTGGTTTCAGAGTTGTTTTTTTGTTTGTTAGTTTGTTTTGTTTTGTTTTGTTTTATCCTTTCTGTTCTTTAGCTATTCAGAAATGGGGAATATGGGGGCAATTCTGCTTTTCTTTGCAGCCTCTGCTGTGCAAGCATCACCTCCTCGTCTTCTTCATTTCAATAACCTATTTTTACAGGTATGTAATCTTTTAAAAGTTTCTGCACATAGGTGGAAAGACTCATTAGTTAACTGAATAATAATAAAAAAGATAATATTTTTTTAAAAAAAAGTAAAATTAGAGTAGGTTTCCAATATCCAAGCACTTTTTGACAGTTAAAAAGAATATTCAAATAATTTCATCTTAACTCTGGTAATGAAATCAAGATAAACAAAGGTGTTTGCTGATTTAATTTTGAAAAGACAAATCTGGATATCTGTGGAGTAAATAAATAGAAAATAGAATGTAGCATATGCAGTCTACACATCTGTTGAACTGTCTCCAGCTGCAGCCACTTCTGGTATTTCTGAATGAAGTGAAAAAGAAAAAAAAAAAAAAAAAAAAAAAAAAAAAAAAAAGGCAAATTAAGACATCAGGCCTGAAAATACATCTGCCCAGTGTACAACAGAAATCTTTTCTCTTCACTAATCCCCAGAAGCCTTGATAAGCTCTGGTTACAGTGGTGGTCTTAGCACAGAGCTCCAGGTGTTACAGGCACTCTAAAGGCACTGCATGACTTATTATCCTTTCCCTGTTCCATGAAAGGATGACATAAATAATGAATTCATACATTTGCAAGCATTAAGGTCAGGAAGCACCTCCACAACTATGCCACCTGAGTCACCAGACCTACCAGCAACAGAATTTCCCTCTGAGGGTGGATTAAATTATATCTCCTAGAAGGATTTTGAAATTTATTATAAAGACCTAAACCCATGCTGTGTCTCAACCACACACCCCTTTTAGAAGACTGTTACTTAGTTCAATTATCCTCTGTGCTAGAAAGCTATAACTACTTTCAAGGCTGAATTCTCTGCCATGGACCTCGTTGAGTCTTTGTCAACAAGCTGAGAAAGTCCCTAAAACTGGATGTCTTTTCCATATGTAAGTACCTAGACATAACATGCAAGCCACCTCCCAGTCTTCTCTAGATAAGCCAGATAGCTCAAACTCTGCAAATGTCACACGGTACGTTTTCCAGCTGCCAGATTAAACCTCCCAAACTTTTCATCTCTGGCACTGTTATTAGGCTGCACGACTTCCCTGGAATTTGGGAAGGCTCTTCAAAGGATTTTAAAGTGACCATCTGATATCCACACTGAAGTACCATCTGAGGGGATTTTGATATTTCTTTTGATTCAGATCTTGGCTTTAAGAACCTGATGGCTATGCCTTTTTTAGGGCTCAGTAATGGCTTCATCACAAGTGAACAGGAGAGCAATTCATTGTTATGTAAGGCAGATGTTCTTCCAGGTTTTTCTCTGCTATGCAGGACTTATTTCTGGCATCTTTATTTTATTTTATTTTATGAGGGTCTAATGCATTTTCAGTGAGATTTCCAATCATCCCCTTTTGGAGGTGAAGTGGCCCCAAAGTCCACAGGTGTATTTATGTATGTCCATTGAGTTCAATGAGCTCTAACCAGATGTCTATACTTTGAGGATTTAACCTTTTCTTTTTTCTTTAATTAAAATGACTAGTTTTCTTATGCTATCCTCTGCTGCCACTTCAATATTAGATGGGTTGCTTATTAGTCATATTTTATAGGACTTGCTAATCAACTTTATCTCGCTTACAAATAAGTAATGTTCTAATTTAGGAAAGAGTTGACCATTCCCCCCTCAAGTTTATGTACTTTTCAAAGAAGTAAACTTGAGGCAAAAAAAAAGTGCTTGGAAACAATGAAATGCATTATATATGCATTCCCATATATTTATAGGTTTGTTAATTAATAACATTATAAATATCAAAATAATTAATAAAAAATAAAAATAAAGTCCTTTATCTCATCCATGCTTTATCATTGTAGACATCAAATATTGCCACATGGATTGGAGTTCCTCAGGAAAAGGCTATGTTTACCAACATTTTTGGTAAGGAAACAAAAAGGAGCATCATTACACAGACTGTGTACTTTGCTTGACAAGGTTTTAATGTACTTCTCACACAAACAGACACACAGTAGCAGCTCAGTGCCATGTTTATTTCCTAACTTCATAGATGGAATATGTTTTGCTCATCTTTTCACATGATGCAGCACATCCCAAGAGAGATTTAAACCTCTTTCCCTTGCTCCTATGTTCAGTTATCTGAACCTGGCTCCTTTGCTGTCTAAAGTCACCCCTGAGAATGCGGACTGAAAATCAATTGGCAGTAAGCAGCAAGAATCTGTTACTGTCAAGGTGTCACAGTGCAAAATTAGTAGCTGGTTTTCCAGATACCTCTGCAGCTTAAGTAACCTACCCAAATATCCTCAGACACAAAGAAAGAATAGTATATCACCAGCTGTTGTCTGTGTTTGGTACTTCTCCCTTCAGCTGTCTCAATACAATTCTTTGAAGGTGCTTATTCTGCTTTGTGAAGCACATTGCTGAATCTGTAGTATCCAAAAAGTATAATGAGACTGTCAAAACCAAGTACTGATAAGATAAACACTTTTTCTAAATGGAGTGCTGCTGACACCAAAGTCCATTTTGGCACAAAAGCATATGTAAACAGAGCAAAGGAAATCAGCTGTCCCTTAGAGTCCAACAGAAACTCACAATGTGCAAAGTTCTGTTCACTGCAGTCTTGTGAGTAGAGGTCAATTCACCTTCCCCACATCTGAGCAGTATGAGGATGGGATGGGGAAGGGCAGGGCTGGACATTGATGAGGGCTTGTTCCAGGGCTAGGCACAAGATGAGCATATAACACCAAAGCAAGCTGAGAGCTAGAGAATTCACACACACTAGATCTTGGAATATTTGGCCATGAATCTTGGTCTTCCTTCACCACTGGCCATAGCTTTGAGAAATGGAGTAGCTGTGCAGCTTGCAGTAAGTGGCTGTAGATCTGTCCTCCTAGTCTCACCTTCTGAGGAACAAAGGCAAATTTGGATCCCAAATCTACAGCTGATCTCTGTAATCTCTAGTGTTTTAGATGAATCTAGTTCAGATTCATCATCTTCCAAAGTTTCCACATGCAGTCCTACCTACAGCTCCAAGTATCTTATCTTAATTCGTGTTCCATCAATTCTTAATACTATAAATACAGCAATAATATGACTTGGGTACATTAGTGGGCTCTATAAAGATTGCACAGTTACCTGGCAAACATAATAATAAAGTTTGCTTATTACAGCAGCAGCTACTAACAGACACATAACAATTTGCATTCTAGATCCCTGTTCTCATTTCTTATAACCTTCAGGTGTTGAAAAGAGGTGCCTCATACTGAGCTATTAATTCCATATTTAGGTACCTTGACTTTAAATGTACTGAGTGCCTCTTGGCTGTGATGAATGTCAAACAGCTTTCAGATTCAGAAGATTGCGTGAATTTCTAATTTTTTTCAAGTCTCTGGTTCTGTCCTTGAAAGTAAGGCAACTTCTGTATATGTTTTTATTCCATTCAACAAAAATAACACTATTCTTTCCTATATAATAATACCATTAATAATAACAACATTAGAGTAGAGAAGAAAGAAAGAAAGAAAGAAAGAAAGAAAGAAAGAAAGAAAGAAAGAAAGAAAGAAAGAGAAAGAAAGAGGAAGAGGAAGAGGAAGAGGAAAAGGAAGAGGAAGAGGAAGAGGAAGAGGAAGAGGAAGAGGAAGAGGAAGAGGAAGAGGAAGAGGAAGGAAAAGGAAAAGGAAAGGGAAAGGGAAAGGGAAAAGGAAAAGGAAAAGGAAAAGGAAAAGGAAAAGGAAAAGGAAA
>CM021733.1:79559698-79685095 GCA_011075105.1 Heteronetta atricapilla
AGAAAAAGAAAAAGAAAAAGAAAAAGAAAAAGAAAAAGAAAAAGAAAGAAAAAGAAAAGGAAAAAAGTAAGTGGCTCAATTAACTAAGTTAACTATTAAAAAGGTATCAGGAGAAAAATAAACACATACATACATACATTACAACAACTGAGCTGAAATGTGAAAATGCAGGCAGACAGAAGTATATTTATGTACCTTAACTTTTACATTTAGAGATTTGTCAGAGATTAATCACACTAACATTTACGTATTTTACATTCGCTTCACTCTTAATGCTTGCAGGCTGCCCTGAAATTTCAGACCACAGTTTCTATGTTGTGTAATGCTCTTATGTCTTCATTACACACAAGAAAACTGAGTCTTCTCAAGAAACTATGGAGTAAAAGTTGTGGCTTTACAATAACCACTGAAGAAGGATAGTAGAGCTTACAGGTACTGGATACAGAATCGGAATCGTACCACCTGGCTGATGAGTACTCGGATAGAAGGATGCAAATATATATATATATATATATATGTATATACATCTGGAGTTAATGAAACTCTTATTTAGTGAGTAAGAGAAAATTTCCAACAGAAGATTCCAAATTTCCAACACAGGGAAAGAAAGCAAACTGCTTACAGCCACCTAGAGAGTTTTTAGTAGGAACAACAGATGAAAAGCAACTGTTGAGTAGGTAACAGACAAGTTCTAAGAAGAAAATATTTTTCACTGGAAATGAGTTTTAATTACTTCGTTGCTTGAACCCTGAGAAAGTTTGGAATTAAGGCATTTAGGAGAAAGAAAAGAGAGAAACATGGAAGAAGTTCCGGTAACACAAATCTTCCAGAGTTCAGTGTGTTCCAGATGGCAGATAGACCACGAGATTTGTAGCGTAGGTCTCTAAGCATTGTTTTTCCATTTCAGTTTTCAGAAAACATTCATGTATTGCTCACTTTTCTGTTATGATAAGAACGTAACTGGAAAGCAACTCTGCAGGAAAAGACCTGGGACTCATGGTGGACACCAAGTTGAGTAAACAATGTGCCTTTGCTGCTAAGAAGGTTACCGGCATTCTTGGTTGCATTGGCAAAGTATCATCAGCAGGTCAAGAGAAGTGATCCTTCTACTCCACTGTGCTCTGGTGATGCTGTACCTGGAGAACTGTGTCCAGTTCCGGGCACCCGGTACAAGAGAGATGCGGATATACTGGAGAGGGACCAAGATAGGGCCACAGAGGCAATTAAGGGACTGAAGCAACTCTCCATTGAGAAGAGGATGAGAGAGACTGTTCAGCCTAGAGAAGAGGAGGTTCAGGGGTGGAATCTCATCAATGTCTATAAATATCTGAAGGGAGGGTGCAAGGGGGACAGAGACGGGCTCTTTTCAGTGGTGCTCAGTGCCAGGACAAGAGGCAATGGGCACAAACTGAAATACAGGAGGCTCCATCTGAACTTCAGGAAGCACTTTTTTACCATGTGGTTGATTGAGCCCTGGCACATATTGCCCAGAGAGGTTGTGGAGTCTCCCACCTTGGAGATCTTCAAAAGCCACCTGGACATAGTCCTGGGCAGCCTGCTCTGGGTGGCCCTACTTGACATGGGGGTTGGACCAGATGACCTCCTGAGGGCCCTGACAACCTCAGCCATTCTGGGATTCTATGATTATAGATTTTTTACCCTATGCTTTTCATCTGCTTGAAAATAAATACCACTAGGATAAAATAATGGACTTCACTTCATTCTAGGTCCTAATAGTTTAAAAGCCACAGTCTTTAGTGAGTGAAGAAAAAAGCCAACATGTCCAATTAATATCAGGCTCAAATTCTGATTAACTGACCTGGAATTCACCCTTCTACCCTCATATTCATTTTCCATGGATAATTATTAAATAAACATCACATTTAAGCTGATCATCTTTTGACCCAAATATGATGGAGGGCTTTGGTAACTTTATACTTAAAAGGAACTAAAAAGGAAAACAAAATAAAGAACAGTTATTTTAATAACATACATTATAGCAATAATATTTGATAGAATTAAAAAATGTAATTTTTGGAAAAGGGTTAGTTTGAAATATATAGCTTAAGTAACTCAGAGGCCTCAGTCTTTCAGAAGTTGTCTTCAGAAGCAGTAGACTCTGCTGAACATAAGTATATGGCCAAGTCCCAGATATTTAGGATTAGCTCAAAGTACTTCAACTGTGTCACAGTAAGTTCAAAACCTTCACAGAGCAAGAAGACCCACTCGGAGCAATGATAAACTTAAATTTGATCGAATAGAAAACTGAGACTAAAAAGACATTGCTCAGATGGGAAACTCATTTCTTGCATCTTGTATGCTTTTTATATATATATCAAAAAGAAAAGCCAAAGGCTTTCTGAACAACAGAAAATGTGCAATTTCTTTCACAAACATACATCTATGCTTTGTTTTCTTATTGTTGTTGACAGAGCCCTTCATTATGCCCTTAAAGAATCATTTTATGTTTATTTGTACTGTCTATACAGATTTGGGGACTTGTTTTATGAATTGCCAGAGGGCAATGTCTTTTTTTTTAATAAAAGTTTATTACACTTTGATTGATTTCCCTGATATTCATTGTGTGTGCTTATGTTACAGTTACTCATTTTTGTTCTAAAGCCTAAATTACTCTAACTAATGTACCAGAGGAGCATTGTAACTGTTAGCAATTGACAATGCAAAATGTCTCTCAGCTTTATTTTCCAATGCAGATGTTTCCATGGAAAATCATTGAGGGCTAGTTTGCCAGGGCTCTTATTTATTAATTCATGGAAGTTTGCAAGAGTAAGTCATGAGTGAGAAGCACAAATGTGAGATAGAGCTCAGCCACCTGATCACATTACCACAAATTAACAAATTACTATGTCATCTGAACTGTGGTGGAGATGTTAAATGTATCCATATGCAAGAAATTAACAGCAACAAATATATATATATTAAAAAATAAAAATAAAAAATGATGGCTTATCTTAGCACATAGTGAAAGAAGCTTATGCTAAACCCAATATATTTGCATTTTCCATAAGCTAAACTCATACATAGATACAGTCCCTGTGGCTTAACTGATGCTTGGTAACTTGCTAAACACCAATAATTTGAACATGATTCTGAAATACATGCCAGAATGCCTTTTTTGCTCTTTCTCACTAGATAACTACATTATTTGCCATTATTCACAATTGTTCAGGGTAAGATTAAAATTGTCTCATCACTTGGTGGGTCAATTTTTATCTCCCAACAGAGTTTCTGTCTTTAACTCATGTAACACTCTTTAAAAGTGGCAATGGCTTTTTAGAAGGTCAGAAATAAATGAAATGAAATGTTTCAATGAAACCTGAGGTGTGTGTTATTCCCTCAGTGCTAGACTGCTTCCCATACTGCCTATGGGGCAGTTAGATCAGATAGACATGCTGAATATACTCTATAGATGAGTCTAGGGGAGAATCATTAAAACAACCTAGGCTTGCCTTCCATCACTTCTCCTACACTATTTGCAACCTGTTGTGTCTCAATGAACTCTACAACAACTGATTAGTTTAGAGCTAGAGGTTGATGCTTGATGAAGGACATAACTGAGCTGGCAGGCTTCATCTTGAAGGGAAAGAAATTGGCAGCACTCATTCAGCAATCTTTGGTGAGCAGTAGTTAGGCAGTTTGACTTGAGCTGGGACAAAGCTGCCTGGCCCTGCTAATAAGAGATAGGAATTAAGCCATGAATCTAATGAACATTAGAGGAGCTGAATTGCAAGGTTATGTTGTCCTTCGACAATTGAGATAGTCCTGGATTTTAATTCTCTGTCCTGCCTCCTGTACAGACAATAATGTCCATCAGACAAGATTAAAACAGATTTCTCTATAGATGTGCTGTCCTGAAAAAGCCACAGTACACACACACACACACCATGTCTTCCAATAACGAGAGTGTATTTAGAGTGTCTTGGGCAACCTAGATTTGACTTAAAGTATACTTTGCTTTGAGCAGGGATCAGAGAAGGTGACTTCCAGAAGTCTCTTCCAACATAAACTACTCCATGATTCTATGAATCTGTCCCTGTCATCCCCCTCCAGAACTTGGCACCATGAAATAGAAGTGGCACGCCTGGGCCCTGTACTGGCCATATTACCATACAAGTGCTCTGGCAACAGGAGTGTGGGTTGAGAAGTGGGGGTCCTTTGGCCTCCCTAAAAGTGAAGAAATCAGGAAGAAGTGTTCCATTAGCAGGGCGAAGTCTCCTGAAATCACCATGCTACAGAAAACTCACCAGCTAATTCAACATGTTTTTGAGTAGTTTTGTTTCTCACTCTTTCTTTTGTGAAGGGATGTATAAACATGGCTCTTATACCTCATTCCCCCTTCATAAGTGAGATAATATTCAATCACATAACGTGCTGTAGATAGCAAATGCTCATGCTATCAGGTACAGGCACTCTTTTGCTTTGCTTTCTGAGGCTTTCCAAGCATTCCAGAGCCTTTTTTTTTTTTTTTTTTTTTTTTTAATCGACAGGCCTGTGTTTGATACAGAATCTGGAAATTATTTTGCTGCCAAAAGTGTACAAGGGAGGTAGGAGAC
Organism: Heteronetta atricapilla; assembly: GCA_011075105.1. Taxonomy (NCBI): domain Eukaryota; kingdom Metazoa; phylum Chordata; class Aves; order Anseriformes; family Anatidae; genus Heteronetta; species Heteronetta atricapilla. The sequence continues at coordinate 79,564,273 of CM021733.1, forward strand.
AATCTGTGGGCTTCTGCTAGAGCAAACACAAAGAAACATTCTCTCATCTAGTAAAACAATAAGATTAGTCCTTTTATCATTAATTTTTTTGCTCTCCTTCACCGCTTTGTAAACACTGCTTGTATGACTTTGCCTCTTATCGTCTACAACCGAATCTGCTTTTGTTGAAGCATTTTCAATCACAAGGGTTTTTCTACTCATATACTTAGTGATATGACTGATTGAAAAAGAAGACAGGCTTTCATTTGGGTCTGCAACATGTGACATACTCACTGCTGGAAACATAAGGGATGAAGAAAACAAAGGGAATAATTCGGTAAAGCATAACCCAAAGTTCACTTGCTCTGTCAAGGAGATTAAGATTAAACTGAAGGAGGTCAAAGCTATTAACATTTAGACTACAGGGTATATAACAAGTTAGCATCTAGTTAGATATTTGCTTTCTAATTGGAGGGAAGCTTTCTTCTAACTTTTTTATGTAAACACCAGCATTAGCAAAAGCCTGGGTGGTCTCAGCACTGTAACCCAGTGGATGTATTTGATTCACATCTGCCTGCAAAAAAATGTCCTCTATGACCAAGCTTACATTTAAATTGTAAATAAGTCTCTTGATTCCTTTCTACCAACTGTGACAGCATTTGCAAAGGGAAAACTTCACAGGGATATTTCTGGGCTTGCTTTAAATTTGTTTTCCCAAATACCAAATTCTCCTTCACACCATACACTTTGTGACAACCTTATTTATGTTCAGCTGTTTCGACCAAGCAAAAAGATTACTGCAGTCACCAGTAAGGAGCACAGACATGACTTGTTTGTTAATTAACTCCCATAGAAAAATCATTAGCGAAACTGAATCTTATACAAGTCAGATACTTATTTTTAGAATATGGTTCCTATTTGTAAGTCACATTATTCTCTGATTTTATGGTGCTCTCTTTATAGTTACTTGTTTCAAATCCAATGACTAGTGAAGCAGGATGGGTTACCAAGGAACAATAAATTAAAGAGCCGTTAGAGACCTACCAGCAGGAAGGCTTTGGAAGGTAGTCTGGCTAAACCTTTAGAAGCACTGACCCAAACAAGCAGAACAATGACCATGTTTTAGCAGACTGCAACCAGACCAGGTTAATTTCTCCCTAAACTACCATATTTTCTGCAAATTAATATGCTTTTGCTTGGAATGTGAGCAGCATAACAACCATATTCTACAGGGGGATGAGTGCAGGCAGAATGAGTTTATGGCCTCCTCTCAGTATACTTTTGTTATTTCTGGTGTGATCCACCTCCAACCTAGAGCTTCACTTCTGCAACCCTCCTGTCTTCCACAGGTTGCATTGGTACAGGAGAGGCAAAAATTCACAGGAAAAGGGTTATGCAAATTATGAGTGGGCAATAATCCTCAGAAATTCATTCCAGCTTCTCTGTTAAAATTTGAACCATAAGTTTCTCTCCTGCAAGACTCTGAAAGCTGCAGAGGGCTGTGTTCAGTGAGCTAGCTGTGCCATTAAAACACTGATACCACGAACTTCCCTGATCCACTGGCTATCTCTGTCATTTCTACTTAAAATGGTGGGGGTTTGCAGCATTGGAGGAAGTCCTACCATTAAAATGTTGGTTTATACAAGTACCATTTTGCACTGAATAAATACAGTTCCTTAATGAAGCAGTTACAGCCTAGGACTTTCTACAGATCTCTTAAGCCCAGAGGGGGAGCCTCACAGGGTGAAGAACTTATAGGTATATCATCTTAGCTTTTAAAACCAATTGAAGTCCTTTGATATCAGGAATCCACTGTGTGTTAAACTCTCACCATCCCTTTGGAGGACAGCATCACTGAGCACAGAGAGGGTCATCAAAGCTTTTTAGGATGAATTGTCTAGAAGTTATATGTGATTGTCTCACACAAAACAAGCTTGAACTCTCCCAGCCTAATCTTTCTATCACCTGTCCATCACTACATTTCTACTAACACCACAACATTTCCACTATGAGAAGCATAAGCAGTCTGCCTAGTTCTCATTTTGCTAATGTTTTTGAAATGAGAATTTTTTAATGCACCACATTAGCACCTCATTAGTTAATCAAGTTTGCATTGCTAAGCACACCAGTCTTTTGAGAGAAGAGATGATACAAAAGAAAATCAGAGAGAGAGCTTGTTTAAGACAGATAAATAAAAACCTTTTTTTTGGGGGGGAGGACCAGAACAGTTTATAATCAGCTTTTTGTAAGCAACAAAAATAAAATATGGCAAAGACTGACATGTATTCATGAAACATTTGGCACTATTGATTTTACATGTTACATCAAAAAAGTAATTTCACAAATCTCTGTATTCTAAGAGATGCATTTGTTTGAATATTTATAGGCCACAGAAAAAAAAAAAAAAAAAAAAGATATTTTATTGTTATTAATTATAGTGATAGTCCTAAGTAAAAAAGGTTATTTTATGAAAAGCAGAGGACTTCAATGAGAAATGTAATACATTTTTGACAATATAAAATAACTAATTCTGTTGAACATTAATCTAATTTGAAAGATGGAATCATAGCTGTATAGAAAAATAGGGTTTCAAATTAAAGAACACACAAGTGTATTGTGTCTATCATCAACACACCAACAATGAACAGAATCATAAATGAGGTAGCTGCAAAGTGCTCTAAAAAATTCCTAGCAGGAAACAAACATAAAGAAGAACATGCTCAAAATGAGATCATCTTTTCTTACTTGGGGCATGGAGTTGTCTGTCATTTCTAACTTTGTCTCTTCACAACTACAATACAGAGCCAGATCCCAGATCCACTGAAATCAGCAGTAACTCCCACTCAAGTTTCCTGCTGCTGGGGTACATGATGTACTGAAGCCTGACACTCTGATCCACTTTACCATCTGGCAATCTATTGAGGAAGGCATCAAGTATAAAAAGCTGAGACAAGCACCCTGTCCCTCTTAAAATGTCAGTTGGAGAGGAGCTGTTGAACATATTCCTCTTCTAATCAATCCCTCTTACTTGGGAAGGATTCTGTAGGAAGCCAGCTCTGAACTTGGAAAATTCTGTTACACCATCAAAATTAGGTAAAAGAAGTACTAGACAACTAGGAAACATGTAGATTGTTGTATTACAAAAAAGGTATGTGTTTGTGGTGGTGGTTTGGTTGGTTGGTTGGTTGGTTGGTTGGTTTTGTTTTTTAGTTATTGTTGCTTTCTGTAAGTATTTACCAAACAAACAAGAAAACTATCTCATTAAGAAAGCATCCATAAAATAAGAAGAAAAATAAGCCATGCAGCATCAGCACTTCAGTCTAAATAGCATGGCTTGGAGTTGTCATGCCACTAAATTAACATATCCTTGGAATATACCATAAATGATGAATTCCTTTAAAAGTGCTGCTTCCAACACTTCTGGAATGCTATGGTATTTTATCCTATACAAAATATCATAGAAGTAGACTAAAAAAAAAAAAAAAAATCAGTAGCAGCTTAGATAAAAGTGATCATGATTTGTCTCTGTTTGTTATATACAATCACAATTAAGTCCAGACCAGCAATATATATTCTTGATGGATTGGAGGAGCCAATTTTGCAAAGCTGAAAACAATTATAAGCTAAATCAGTTGGGAGAAAGAAGTTAAACAGGAAATGTGGAAAACAACTGCAAAGTGTTTAAAAACATTTTACCAGAGTTTGGGAAAAATATAAAAATAAATAAATAAGAGATAATAGAAGGAGAAGGAGAAGGAGAAGGAGAAGGAGAAGGAGAAGGAACAGAACAATTTAAGCTAGGTTAGCCTAAATGTCGACTTGGAGAAGACAATGCACTGTTGTATATTCTAGAAGTAAATCGGGAGACTGTTAAATAGCAAATCAAGTCCACAGATCTAAATAATTTGCAACAAAAAGCTGTAAAAAAGTTGGCTGAAGAAATTACAAAACCATGAATACTACTTTTTGCTAAGTATGGGAACACTGGAGAAATTCCAACAAACAGGAAAAAAAAAAATCTCTCCAATAAGTTTTTTAAAGTTTATGTGCAACCTAGGCAATTACAGCCCTTTCACCCTCAGCTGAAAGGATAAAATAATATAAAAGATAATGTAGGATTCATCTAGCAAAGAACTAGAGGCATGTAATGTAATTAATAAAAAGCAAAATGGTTTAACTGAAAATGGAATTCCTGTGAGCATCCCTTGAAAAAAAAAAAAAAAAAAAAAAAAAAAAGTGTTCTGTTCTTGGGAGGTAAAGAAAGGTACGTGTAGTTAGACATGTAAAAGACAAGATAGGACAGAAAACTACTGTCCTTCTGAGTCTCCAGATCTCCAGAGAGCATATGTACAAATGTAACAAAACAACACTGGCATCAGAAAAAAATATTTTTTTTATAACAGACCCTACAGATGTGAATAATCCTCCATGCAGAATAAAACACCTTTGAAAAGTGGATCCTACACCTTTTGCAGCAGCACTTTTTAAGTCCCCTGAAGTTGACAGATTGTCTTTTTTTATCCCTGGTTCTTAATTTTAACTGCCTCTTTTCCACGCTGATATTCAAGCAAGGTTTACCTGGCACTGAAGCAGGGAATAGAGCTTAGTATTCAGTTCACTGAGGAACTTTCAGCACAGAAAGGTCTTCTGTATTAATATAACTCTGAAAGGGTAAACTCCTAACCAGGTTACATAGCTAATAATTGGGACAACTTGCTAACTGGTTAGGGTTAACTATGTGTAACATTGGCATTGATTTATGACTGACAGGTTCATAGGTTATTTAGATTGTTCAATTTAGAACTTTTACCCAGCTTTCAATTGAACATTTTGAATCAGGTGTTCAATGGATTGATCGATACGAAGTACAATAGGTCTCTGTACTGCTCCATAAACAAAGTTGATTTTTATAGCTTTTGTGTGATTTAAACCTTTAACACTTTAAACCATTCTGCAGCACTCTTGCAATGTAACCATATGCTTCTCTTCACTTTCCTTAATTCACATCAGATTGTGACTTAGTGACATGTAGGCCAATAAAATCCTCTTTGTGCCTTGAGGGCCTGATCCTGCAAATGTGTATGCATGACTCTGCATGCAGGTAGATATCTCTTTTGATTTCAGTGAGAGAACTCATATATATATATCCCTGTTAAAGTGAATTAGTTGTAAGGGAAGGACTGACATTTGAATATTGAGCTTTGTGGTTAATGAGAGCCTTTGTAGGAATCAGAAGCCAAAGGGAAAGTCAGGTCTCATATGTTAAATGTGACTTGTTTGATTTGCACATTTTTTTCCCCAAGTCAAATTCCATCCCCCAGAAATCAAGCTCACATCTCCACTTCTGAAGCCTGTCCCTCACCTCATGACTGTACAAATCAGTACTGTACAGTTGGTAGAGGACAGCTGATGCCCACCCTCCAGCTGAATGTGATGCCTTTTTCAGGGAAGAGAAGACAAATCTTATGAGAGGAGTGAAATTTGGATGCAACCCTGAGAGCTTCACACAGTCTGTAGAGAACTGCTGAATAGCAAACTATTGTTCTGTGTCACAGTGTTTGAATGAACCCACTAAATGCATCCTCCATTGCATAAACTAGTCTACCATTTCTTTACAAATTTGCAAAGATAATGCTTTAAAAGATCTGGAGAAGGAAAACTTCAAGTCATGTTTTGGGAAGGACCTCATTTTTGCTGCTGCTTGGAGTACAGATGACGGCAAGCAAATCCCAGCTCTTCTGTTCTGAAACTAGGGCTGCTCTCATGCAGGAGCTGAAAAAGAAAGATATACCTTCACTTTCTTTCCTCAGTACCATGTCACTGACCTCCCACTCACACATGCACACCCATCACCCTGTTCTTGAATAAGTGTTGCTGGTCTGGCTGACCTTCACTGGAGATTTCTCTTGAATGAAGAGAATCCATCTGATTAAATACCCCTCAGGCACGTCAAAAACTTGTAGGGATAACTGATGCAGTCAACACATGGAAGAATTTACTGTCTTACCCCAAGGTAAGAAGCAGATCTTCCTTAAGCACTTAAAAACAAATGTTTTCAACTCAGGACTGGTATAAGATAATAATCAAAATAACCAGTCCTTCTTCAAAAATAGCAGGAGGAAAGGAAAGGGGTAGCTCTCTGAGCTGTCACCACAATACTGCTTTCATCTCACATACTAAAAAGGAATACAAAATGTGAAGCAGTTGCAAATGTCTTGAAGAGCAAGTTAAATGATTACCACAGGCTGGGATCTTTTAATATCTGTTGAGTTGAGTGTCACAGACTACACACATTTATGCATTTAACACAGCTTTAAATAGTACACATAAATGCATGTCACTGATCAGTGACATGAGAATAAGGCAAGTACTCTTACTTATAAATATATCCTCCTTCTATGTTGTTGTTCCACCATGAAAAAAAAAAAAAGGAAAAAAAAAAAGCTTCATTAGCTTCATTCAACATCCTTGGCCCTAGGACTCAAGCATCTTCCTTTAGCATCAGCCCCTGAGCATCAGCCTCTCTGAGAGGAAGAGCAGCTTCTGGAACAAACTCATTTGTCTCTGGCCTCAGAGGGTGCATTTTGAATGAGCAGCTTTCTTATTTTCTTACACCATCAAAAACTGTGAAAAGGAAATGAATCATGTTTTGATTTCTGCAAGAAGCTGGGGATAACGCAGATTATTTCCTGACATATTATAAGGAGAAATGCTTACTTTCATAAATAATGCAGTTATCCAGAACTGTAGACAAATAAAAGACTTCCATCTATTAACTATCAAATGCAGAAACTTATATAATTTAACCAACTGAAAACCAAAAAAAAAAAAAAAAATCTTCTCTTATGAAGCTACCTTCAAAAAACAATAACTTGTTATGAGAAGTTGCTTTAACACAGCAGTGGCATTAACAGCAGAACTGTGTGTGCCTAGAATGAGATTTAACCTGAAATAATATTCAGCAAATGAAAAGAATCATTAAAATATATTTCAAGCATTACTAGAACAATCCTTCCAAATCATTTTTATATTGCCATATTCTTTCAAAAATTCAGTGCAAATTTTGAGGGAAAGAGGCCAGACAATCAAGAAACAGGTTAGTATCATAAGAAAATATTTTTGTTACTGACTGAAGATCCATAACAGGTCGTGATGAATCTTCTCATGGTGATTGTGACAGTCACATCATTCTGTCAGAAAATGACATTATCTGATGACAGTAGAATTATTATATCATTTCAGATGTCCCTATCCTAGCTTGACTGTAGCATGTCAGGATGCTTCTAGAGCTACACTTAACACAGATGCTACATTTGTATAGTGTTTAGCACAGTGGGCTCCTCTTCAACTCAGGGATCAACAACACTACAATTCTGATGGTGATGATCGTGCATATGTTGCTTTTCACTCTGCAAAAGGTTGCTAGATTGTCACTAAAAAGCAAAGAGAAATAACAGATGGAAAGAAGAAACAGAAATTTCCACATTCACTTTTTTCAAAACCCCTTCTACAGAAAGTTCTCTGTATGCTCCCCACCCATACTTCTGCTAACAAGGTCATAGACACAGGTGATGTATTATAAGCATTGGTGGCATTTTAGTTAAATTTTACCTGAAAATAATCATGCCTAACCAGGATTTATCTGAAAACAATCTTACCTATTTTTCTTTGCTTAGAATACTGCAATGTTTGATTTGAACTTTTAAAATCAAAATGGCTATAAGAAAATATTATATTGGACAATTATATATAGATAGATAGATAGATAGATTTACAAACATGCAGATGAAAGCTATAATCAATTTGCCCCATTTGGAAATACTGTTCATGATCATAGTTAGAATAAATAATAATATTTACTAATTTTAAAAAATCACACACTGGTTCCTTCAAAAGCCTTTGTACAAAACAACTTCCAACTCTTATGCTTATATCCCAAAGATCTTGAAGTTCACTTTTCATTGTTCAGTCATGTCCCTAAAAAAAAAAAAAAAAAAAAAAAAAAAAAAGTTAATTAACCAAACATGAGGCCAGCCAGTATCCAGACATTGATTCTGAAGTTCTGGTACAGTGCTCTTTTAGAAACTCTTCGTTATTAAGGCACCATTGATTAAAAGTAACTGTCCTGCAGTATCTCAAATCTACTGACGTCTGTTATAAATTTCCCCTTTTCTGCACTGGAACGAAAGATGCAGCCCTACACTTAAAGGAACTGAATTCCGTAGCCAGGCAGCATAATTTGCCAATTCACTTGATCCGTAAAACATAATCTGCACACATGGACCATATTACAGGCATTTCAAAGGTGAATGAAAAAGAGTAGTCTAGTGAACAAGGAACGTAGGATACAGATATACCTTGCAAATCTTTTCCTAAACAAGTATCAAATCTTAAAATTAACCCATCATTGTACCAAATGGTCTCAGCCAGCTACAAAATGACCCTACAATGACTTAAGCAAGGCCAACTCTCTTGAAATTCAGTCTCACAGAAGGATCTCTGCTGTAGCAAAAATTATAGCTTATGAAGTGAAATGAAACATTAGCATGTAGGCATAGACAAAACAGCCTGCAATGAAAACCTACTCAAATTCATTTTCAAATGGCATTTTCTGGATAACAAAGCATATTCCAGTGAGAAAAACAGCTGAGGAAAAAAAAAAAAAAAAAAAAAAAGGACAATTTCAGTGAGAAAATAACAGTTTAGAACTAAGATTAAGAAATACAAAAATATGCACTATTGCTTTATGAACAGCACTGAAACAGTTCAGGAAATGAAGGTATTGCTAAGAAGAATGCATCTGTTGGTTAAAAATTCTGGATCATCTGACGATACACAAGAGCCACAAATTTGCTGAACCCAGGTCAATCCTTTATTATAAGAGAGACTGTTTTTGAGAACTGTAAAGCAAATGAATTGGTTTGGTATCTGGTAAGGATATTTCAGTCCTTGTTTCCCACATGTCTTGCCCTTCACAATGGAAGTGTTACCTTTTCACATACAGTAAAGAGAGCTTGTGAATGGCAATGTGCATCAAGCTGACATTTCTGTCAGTGGCTGGGTTTCCAAATGTGGACATGCAACCATATGCATATACACTAATCAAGGCTCCCTCTTTCCACAGGAGGCTGCTTAGAGAAATAAATGATAGTAGGTTTCATGCTATGTTGCTTAGGGAATAGAGAACAGATGGAGACAATTGAATTCCCAGGGCCTATGGCTGCTAGGGGATTTCCCTATGCCACTTAAGTCTTTGAAATAAGACAAGAAAGTTTTCTAAACCACAGAAAGAAAACTTTTTCTCCCTAGTAACTTTTTCATTTATTTAGAAGACTCTTCCAGCAGAGAAAATACTTCTCTGCAGCAGAGATAATAACTGCCCCAGATCTGTGGAGAGATCCCATGGTGTACTCTGTGGTTGTCCTGCCAGTTTCCTTTTTAGCTAAACCACAAAATGATGAGATACCAGCCACGAGAAAGCACATTATTCTGAAGTTTAGAACATACATGTGGAGAATATTAACTCGTCCCTTTATTGACTAATTGTATCTTTTAATGCCAGTAAGAAAATGGTTAGGTTATGCCTTTCTTCTGAATGGGATAGACTAGTGGAACACAGGACTTGTAAATCATGCAGTTTGGAGGGGCTTCAGCAGCTGTATGACTGCACAGATCTGCAGCACGGTAAAATTTAATTGCATTGTGGTTAGTCATGTGAACAGAAACACATAGACAGCGCTTCTTTAGAGAAAACACGTGTATTTTGACCATGGTAAATACAGCTATTATTGATGACATTTGACCACTGGATTGAAACATCTCACTTGATGAATTCCTGAAAGCCAACAGGACATGGCAAGGTAACTGAGTGGTCACCAGCATGCAGACCTCAGAGAAGCATGGTTGTCCTGAGGCCGATGGGGTGATGTCTAGGGACACGGAAGTCCACACTGACTAGCTTCCTTCCAGGCAGGACTGCTGCATATTTCACTGTGAAAAACTGTAAATCCAAGGGTGTAACAAGGAGGGGAATAAACACAAGTCAACGGGTACCAAAGCGTTATGTTTAGAGACATGGGTCTCACTTTCCTGCTCTGCTCTGCCTTATAAGAATGCACTAAGAGAACAAAGGAAGATAATGTTTAAATGATTATTTAAGCCATGGCAGAAGAAAAAGCAACCAAAGTAGTGCTGGGGGCCTTTTGGCTAACAAAGCAGTTAGTTGCTCTTTTGTTGACTCAGCTTAAAAGAGTGAGAAATGTTTGTATTTATTTTAGGAAAACATCAAAGCAGCATCCTTCCAATTCTGATCGTAGCCTTTGGGTACGACAGTGATTACTGCAATAACAGATCTCTTTTGATCCAGCTGAGCCAATAATGTTGAATTTACTCCCTGAAATACTCCCAGTTTCTCTGGTCTTTCTTATTCTACTCTGTCCAGTCAAAAGGCAGAAGACAGCTGCAGCCCTAAAACTAAAGTTTGCAGTTTAAAATTATTGGCATGTTTTTATTTTTATCTTTACATTTATTTTTATTTAATTTCATTTTATTTTTTTCTTTTTTTTTTTCATTTAAGGTTTCTGGTCCCAGTGCAGATCTGAAAGGGGATGGGATTTAATTGTATTATAAACACCTCTGCAGAAGGAGGAGTGTGGAGAATATTCTAACATTAAAATATAATGTCTTCTCTATCTTTTCACCAGCACTTTCTCATTTTGCTTGCTCTGGCTCCTCAGAATCTCTCTAGTCCTGCTGAATATGAGTGGATTCAGGCTGTGTCAAATCAAAGGTTTGAAATAGAGTCATAGCCTCTTCCTGAGAAGGCTCATCCAAGTGCTCTCTTCCATATCAGCTAGCAAAATCTCACTTTACACTTTGAGATTGTCTCATCTCCAGCCAGGAGCCCCAAGCAGAAAACAGTTCCCTAACACAAGTGATGGTTTTCACCAAAAATCAGTGCAAATCCCAGCTTATGGCACAAAATCCTCTTTTTTGCAGATGAGGATAAAGATAGCACATATCCCAGGGGCACAAGATCGTGCACACATGCCTATCACCCACTGCTCTGTCCATAGCCCCCCATTCCAGGACCAAGCAGCAGTAGGAGCTCCAAGAGAGCTCTCATTTCACTCCAAGAGAGCTCTCTGGCTCTCTTGGAGTGAAATTAGACAAACACAGACAGGCAAACTTTTTGTAAAAGAAGACACGCAGCATTTAGCCTCATGACTTTCTCCACTCATAGATAGTATTTATAGGATTGTCCCTCCTCCAGCACAGCCTGCCACACAGGTGTCCCCAGGGGCTGCCCAGCAAGATGGGAGAGGAGGACTTCAGGGATTAAGGAGCTGGCAAGAAGTGGGAGCTGTTCATCTCCTTTTTTTACACTCTGGCCCACTGCACAGGAAAATTAAGCTGCACCAGAAGGCAGCACATGAAAATGGAGGAGTATAAATTACCTCTTCCTTGCACAAATGAGGAGGGAGAGGCAAGACAAACTATGCCATTCTCAGGTCCAGTTCCTTCCTTGTGTACTTCCTGGAGCAATGCAGTTATGTGCCTGCCTAATAGCTCAGTCTAGCTCCAGGTAAGCTGTCATTAGTTTTCTTAGAAAATGTTCTAACAGTAAGATACAAAAAGTAGGTAAAATTATTCAGTCATTAGTACTGAAGAATATATTAGTACCAAAAGGAGAGAAGTAGAGAGAGAGAGGTGTTTGTATATATACGTATACACACATACACATATAAATATATGTATGGGGGTATGCACACTCACACATACACAGAGATTCATAAAAATTCATAGATCTGGTGTCATTTTCTGTAGGGGTTGGAATAGAAAAAAAAAAGGGGGGGGGAGCGTACGAATTTAATAAGTGCAGACATAATTGCCATGAGTAAATGTTAATGCATAGGGATGAACTTTTTTTTTACTTTATACATATTAATAGGCTCTCTCTTTCAGAAAGAATGACATCAGACATTGATAAATTTGACAGAAGTGAAAGGAAAAAATGGTCGCACTATTAGGAACACTCCTGCGGTGGTGTTGAACGGTGTCTTTGATACATCAGCCTTCAGTCTCCAAGCACATTCGTATTAACTCACGTGTACACCCAGAATTCAAATGAGATGCTTCTTTAGATGCTGACTTTTAGCAGCAGTCCCACCAGACATGTTGGAATCAAACTCACAGTTTCAGAGTGTGGTATAGTATAATTTTCTCAGTACAGTTTGTGCCTACTGACTCTCTCAGAAGATTAGAGAAAGAGGCAGTGTATGGTAGATCGTTAAAGAGCCACACAAGGCTGAAGGGTGAAAAAAATCTTCAATGAAAAACCTGCTCAGTGTAGACATTCTCCTACACTAAGAGATCAGTGCAGAGCTGTATATTTAATATTGCTGGAAACAGGATGGCAAATTGCCTGAAATGGATTCACTTAAAGGCAAACAAGGGCTAACCATTTATGTCTGAATACCTCAGTGATATCTGAATGCTGGTGCATTGCCACAACATGGATGCTCTTTATAACCCTTCAAGAAACCCCTGTAAAAACAGGACTACACACCTGCAATGTATGTGTATGTTTGGAAACATCATACCACTACTGAAACTGTCCATTGTGAATCTCCCAGTACAGCCAGCATACCCAGAAGTATCACATGGCCTACAATTCACAGCAAGCCTGGAAATAAATAAAAAGCTAAAGTCATGCATCTTTTCCTCATTAGCCCACTACTTTTAAGAAGTAGACATGGGGAGGCTGGGTTTTTAAGATGCAAGTTAATACTACTGACACACATTTCTGAGCAGCTTCAAACCCTCTCCCCCCCCAAAAAAAAATCTTCAAAAAAAGAAAAAAAAAAAAAAAAAACATGAAAGAAAAAAAGATCTGGAAAGTGGAAAAGGAGGCAGTAATGGAAAATTGCATACAGAGAAGAAACAGAGATGAGTAAATATATGTGAGAGGAAATGGATGCATATGGGAAGTAAAGAAAATACAGAATGGTAAAATGGAAGATAATAAAAAATTTGTAAATAAGTCCAGGCCATAGAGGAATGTATCCTGGATACTTCAATCCATTAGAAAAATATATATATATATTCTGAGATCTTGTTTTTACAGAAATTTTAATTATTCAGTGAGATTTCTATAAAAATATTTTCCTTCTACAGACAATATGAAAAGCAAGATTCTTCAACAAATCAAATTAAATCAAATTTTCAATAACCTTCTTCCCTTTTTTTTCATCTGTCAGCTTGCAAGCTCTGTAGATACACAGACACAGAAATAGAATATAAATGTTCACCTTTCCATTCATCACAGGAAATAATAATAATAATAATAATAATAACTGGTCTCTTTTTTTTTTTCCTAGCAAAAGTTAAAAATATTTGTAGGTGAACTCTTTTTCTTTAAAAAAAAAAAAAAAAAAAAAAAAGTCAAAATCTCCTGGTAAGCAAATGCAGGAAGGATATCATTTATATTTTTATGCATATTTTTTCAGATGTCTATCATAAGACAGCTGGCAAATTAATTTTCATGTGTAGCCAAGATGATGCTTGCTAGTAAGAAACATTAGGTCTTATGTACAAAAACAAGCATTTCAGCCCACTAAAGGCAAACAGTTTTCATCAAATCTATCTTATTTTGACCTCAGTGCCAGGAAAGCTCATGGAGCAGATCCTCCTGAGAGTCATCATGCGGCACTTGCAGGGGAAGCAGGCGATCAGGCCCAGTCAGCATGGGTTTATGAAAGGCAGGTCATGCCTGACGAACCTGATCTCCTTCTATGACAGAGTGACGCGCTGGGTGGATGAGGGAAAGGCTGTGGATGTGGTCTACCTTGACTTCAGCAAGGCTTTTGACACCATCTCCCACAGCATTCTCCTCAAGAAACTGGCTGCTCTTGGCTTGGACTGGCGCACGCTTCGTTGGGTTAGAAACTGGCTGGATAGCCGGGCCCAAAGAGTCGTGGTGAATGGAGCCAAGTCCAGTTGGAGGCCAGTCACTAGTGGCGTCCCCCAGGGCTCGGTGCTGGGGCCGGTCCTCTTTAATATCTTCATCGATGATCTGGACGAGGGCATAGAGTGCACCCTCAGAAAGTTTGCAGATGACACCAAGTTAGGTGCGTGTGTCGATCTGCTTGAGGGTAGGAAGGCTCTGCAGGAGGATCTGGATAGGCTGCACCGATGGGCTGAGGTCAACTGCATGAAGTTTAACAAGGCCAAGTGTCGGGTCCTGCACCTGGGGCGCAATAACCCCAAGCAGAGCTACAGGCTGGGAGAGGAATGGTTGGAAAGCTGCCAGGCAGAGAAGGACCTGGGAGTGCTGGTGGATAGTCGGCTGAATATGAGCCAGCAGTGTGCTCAGGTGGCCAAGAAGGCCAACGGCATCCTGGCTTGTATCAGGAACAGCGTGACCAGCAGGGCTAGGGAGGTGATCGTCCCCCTGTACTCAGCTCTGGTGAGGCCGCACCTCGAGTACTGTGTTCAGTTTTGGGCCCCTCGCTACAAGAAGGACATCGAGGTGCTTGAGCGGGTGCAGAGAAGGGCGACGAAGCTGGTGAGGGGCCTGGAGAACAAGTCCTATGAGGAGCGGCTGAGGGAGCTGGGCTTGTTCAGCCTGGAGAAGAGGAGGCTCAGGGGTGACCTTATCGCTCTTTTTAGGTACCTCAAGGGAGGCTGTAGTGAGGTGGGGGTTGGCCTGTTCTCCCACGTGCCTGGTGACAGGACGAGGGGGAATGGGTTTAAGTTGAGCCAGGGGAGTTTTAGGTTAGATGTTAGGAAGAACTTCTTCACTGAAAGGGTTGTGAGGCACTGGAACAGGCTGCCCAGGGAAGTGGTGGAGTCACCATCCCTGGAAGTCTTCAAAAGACGCTTAGATGTAGAGCTTAGGGATATGGTTTAGTGGTGGGCTGTTAGCGTTAGGTTGGAGGTTGGACTCGATGACCTTGAGGTCTCTTCCAACCTGGAAATTCTGTGATTCTGTGATTCTGTGATTATATATAAATCTCTCAATGCCTACTATTGCAGCATGCCTTATAGTTAAAGACAATCAATGTGATAATATTCCTGTTAGCTGTGGGAACATTGTACCTACCAACAGACTACTTAGAATAACTAAAACAAACTGGCTAAAGGGTTGAGCAGACTTCTTCCTTCTCCTAGTTAAAAGAAGTCTCACAACCTTATACTAACATAAGTGAAACAAAGCAAGAATTCAATTTCATAGCAGAGACTGCAGAAGGACAGAGTAACATTTAATGAGTTCCTGTTTCTACATAACAATTTGCTTACTGTAATGGACCAGAGGTGTTAAAATGGTAATGATCACTTTTACTCTGAGCTGGAAATAACCTGCAACAACTAATGTATCCAAGTGTTTTACTCATCCATGGATACTCATTCTTCTTTTCCTGTAGATATCCATTTGCTCTATGTTTTCAATGGCTAAAAGCCAAGAAACTCACTTTATGCTCAATAATTTGTTGCTAATCGGTTCTAATCTCTTTGGAAAGTACCTATAGTTCCAGCACAAAGACAGTTGAGCCAGTTCAGATTCTCTGGTAGTGACCACCCGTCGCTGCATGCAGCTCAGAGGCCTACTACTGAAAATGAGCTCCTCCACGGGACCCATCCAGGGGTTCCCTCATTGGCTTTGTTACAATATGGGTGCTTTTTAGATTTGGGCATTTAAAATAAGAGTAAGAAATTAATTATGGTGGTACTTGTACATTTTTTCACTACTCATATCTGTCAGAACAGCAGTCATTACTGGCTTACCACTTCAAAGCTTGTAGTATGCCTCTTTCAGGCCTCTTGTGGCCTACTGAAGTGAAAGCAAATTGTGAAAGCTTTATAAGGGAGGCACATATCATACCAGGTTTGCTTCACATTTATGGCCATTGAATTTCCATTGTGCGGATATCTCTCACTGCAGAGACTTATACAGGCAATGATTAGGAGCAAAATTCAGACACTACAGACTTCAAACATGACAACCTTTGGAAAATCAATGGCATTGAGTGCACCCTTAGCAAGCTGGCAGATGACAGGAAGCTAAGTGGTGTGGCTGATACAACCGAAGGAAGAGATGCCATTCAAAGGGACCAGGACAGGTGGGAGAAGTGGGCCCACATGAACCTAATGAGGTTCAACACATCCAAGTCCAAGGTGCTGCACCTGGGTCAGGGAAATCCCAAACATGAGGACAGACTGGGAGAATAACTCAATGAAGCAGCCCTGTGGAGAAGGACTTTGGGCTTCTGGTGGATGAAAGGCTTGACATGAGTCAGCAGTGTGTCCTTGAAACCCAGACAACCAATTGTTCTTGGGCTGCATCAACAGAGGAGTGGCCAGCAAGTAGAGGGAGGTGACTGTTCTGCCCTTGTGAGGCCCCACTTGGAGTACTGCATCCAGTTTGGAGCCCCCATCACAAGAAGGATGTAGAGCTGTTAGTGCAAGTCCAGGGGAGGGCTACAAAGATTATCAGAGAACTGGAGCACCTCACCTATGAATACAGGTTGTGAGAGCTGGGGATGTTTAGTCTGGAGAAGAGAAGGCTCCAGGGAGACCTCATGGTGGCCTTTCAGTGAGGGGGGTCTTATAAAAAGATGAAAAATGAGTCTTTACTCAGGTAGATAATGATAGAACAAGGGGGAATGATCTTAAACTAAAAGAGGATAGATTTAGACTAAACATTTAGAGGAAATTATTGACTGTAAGAGTAGTGAGGCACTGGAAGAGGTTGACAAGAGAAATTTTGTATGCCCCATCCCTGAAGGTGTTCAAAGCCTGGCTTGATGGGGCCTTGACCAGCCTTATCTAGTGGGTGATATCCCTGCCTTTTGCTGGGGTGATTGGAACTAGATGATCTTTAAGGTCCCTTCCAACCTGAGCCATTCTGTGATTCTATAATTCTATGATTTGATAAAAATGCAGCTTCCTTTTAAAGAACAACTGTGTACCGGGGGGGAATGGAGGCAAAGACCCCAAACTTTGTGAAATTAAACAATGTATGGTTTCCAGAACCTGGAAAGTTGTTCTAAGAATGAATATTGATTTTATTTCATGCAGAATAAGGTTTATGTTATCGCTGCAAAATTCCTCCTCCGCTATTTTCCTGTAGGCTTCCAGCCATATGTTTCTGTGTAATGCAGTGAATTAAATTCCTCTGCAAGGCTGCTCTCAGCTCTCTCCTGAGCAGCCGCATTTCAACAAGCGGATCCAAAGCACGCGCGGGCTGCAGGCGCTCCTTCGTCCCGTTCCTCTTCTGAGGGCTTGATTTTGAGCCTGCTGGAGGTTGCTGAGGCATGTCTCCAGCTCAGCATGACAGATCCGTAGGGTGGTTATTCAAATGAGCTCTTGTTCCATTCTCGTCTGGAACGGCTGTGTGTCAGTATTTTCCTCCCTTCTATTTTTTAGCCATTAAAAATAAGACAGCATGAGTCTTGAGAAACCTGTCTGTAAAATAAGGGTCTGCATCAAAGGCAGGCAGGAAAAAAATATCCTCCTGACAAGCAGTCATTATTTGGAGGTGTATTTCTCTCTCAGGGAACTGGTTATATGCCAGAAAAAAGGAAAATTCCATACAAACAGCAGCATTAGGAGAAACTTAAAGTTGAAATTTAAGCACTGAAAAGGCAGAGTGCACCTCAGGAAAAGCTAGATTAGCTTACCTTATCTCTGCCTGCAAGCATACATGCAATATTACAGCCTTTAATTAAACAGACCTGTTTTGTCTCTGACAGAATGTATCAGATGGTCTTTTAGATTTTGTGTGTTTAGCATATATTAACAATTTGTCTCTTCGCTGTATGTCCATCAATTAATTAGCATAAAAGCCCCCTAGCCCTCTGTTCATTTGGTCTTCTTTATGGTTCATCCTCTTATCTCAAAGGTACTTATTTTAATAATTTCATCAGTACAGATGTATGATGCATTAAGCAAGACATTCTTCCCTTTAGAGACAGAGGTACTTCTTAAAAATAATTCATTATTTATTACCTCACAAGCTGTTTTTCAGACAAATAAACTCACACTTCCATTACCCATATCTTTTAATGATGTTTCTGTTTCAGATTGCTTTATCATCAAAGCCTAATCCAAATTTCACTGAACTTTCCCATTAATTTCAGAGATCTGAAGGCTCTGTTCTTCATTTTCTAAGTAGCTGCTCTCAAAACACATCTCAGGAAAATGTGTATACTATTTATCCAATAAAACATTTTAAAATAAAAAGGAAACTATTTCTTTAACATCAAAATGCCTCTCTAATGAGCAAAACATCCTGCAGAGGTTTTCACTAGTTAGCTGAGAGCATGTCCCAGAACACAGCAAGTGAAAGAAACCTGCATGACAAATAATAAATGAGGGCAGGGCATTTTCTGAAATTATCTTAGAGCACAGCACGAATGAGTGTCATATGCAGAGTTTAAAAATCATCATACTGGGCAAATTTGAAATCTCTATTGAAACAATAATGTTAACACTGAAAAGAGGGAATTAGAAGAAAGTGTTAGAAAAATAATCTGGACTCTCTGGGCTCTGTATCACCTATCCCACTCTCCTAAACGTGGATCTTTGAGGAGTTCTAGCTGTCTGGAAAGAAGAGACAGCCCTGAAAAATGGAGGCTGCTTAGAGTGACCCTTCTTCTGGAAGTCAGAGCATTTCTCTGTGAGGGTACCCAGGACTTCATGTAGCAAATGACTTAAGTCCTTGAGGATCATCCGAACATCCTATCCTATTTTATTAAGGCCTTGATCTTGTAAATTTTTTCAACAACAAATCTTTCCAATCACATCTAGCTTTGTTTAATTGATTTAATTGAACACTGAGCATGTGCAAAGGTTAGTCTTATGAAAGTGGGATGTGACTGTGGTAAAAATGAAGATCAGATAATGCCAAAGTGGAGTATACAAATTTAGGTGTGAAGCAGGAACCCCAAAATCCCTGTGCTACCCACTTATCCTTAATTGTCACAATATGAACTATGACATTTCAATAAAAACAACAACAAAAAAGAACAATCTAAAAATTAAAAAGGATACCTGAGAGCATTGCTGTGTTAAAAATGAACTCGCATATCACCTATTGATTTTCTCGTCATTTTCCTCCAAACTTCTCATTTCTGTTGTTTTGATATTGAGTAAGGATATTGTTTTCAGTGATATTTAGGAAAGAGTAAAAGAGAGATTAAAAAATTAAGTATCTTAAACATTCATTTGAGTTAGTATGCTGTATGAAGTTAGGAATACTAAGTACCAGGCTTTCATTTTACCAAAATTCGTACTAGGAGAGAAAAAGAGTTATCCTGAGGGCACAAGAGGAGGAGATATGTCCATGCTCGTTAAAGTATTAAAAATAGTAAAATATTAATTTTCTATAAATAATTATCTTTTTTTTTTTGTATAGGCAGGACTGATAATTGACCCTGTGGAAATTAGAAAAAAAAAAAAAAAAAAAAAAAACTTATTACACAACAGATTTTATTTCCTTATCACTACTAACTTGTTTCCTATAGCTTCTTCTCTAATGATTTATGCAGCAATGTATTTTAAAGAACTTACTTGTCATTCTTTCCTTCCCATTCACAAAAGAATGAAGAGATTTAAGCAAGAGAAAATAAAATTGAGATACAGTATTTCATTCTTACCAATATCAGAAACTCATCCTAATAAGGATTACTTCTACTCTGACTCCACAGTTCTTCCTGTTTCCAAGAAACTATTCTCAAGTTGTATATATTTCCATATTTGATCTGCATTAATATTAAAATCCTCCTGAAGTTTCTGGAAAGATTTACATGTTTTATCACCAGATAAATCCTTTATCATCTTTTACTGAAAGTTCATTCTTCTTTAAAAAGCAATAAATATTTAATTTGAACAAACAAAGCACAAGCAATGAAAAAAAGAGGTGCTCCATGAAAAGAGAAATACAGAGATATTTAGAACTGAATTTGCTATTAACATAAAAAATTTCAGAGCCAATACCAAATAGAAAAAAGTAGCAAATACAGAATTTCACAAGTCAAAAAAAAAAAAAAAAGATAGGAGGTTACTATCATTACATTACTCTTGCACACCTATGTTGTATGGATGAGTAGCAGAAGAGACAGGATATTGCTGTGGCTCCTTAAGACAGAATAGAAGAGGCAGGTGGACAGCAAGATTCACTGGTAACACTGACAATAATAAGTGGTAAGTGGATTTTGGAATGTTTTGGACTTCTTTTTCCCAGGAGCTGCAAGATGTTGAAATGTTTTGTTTAGTTATATTAAATCCTTTGAAGTTGTAAATCTCACAAGATATTGCTCAACAGATCAGAGATTCTTCAAGAATGTCTTATCTCATAGTGCTTCAGCAATTCTCGTCACATCTGCTTCTCAAGAAGTGTGCGTGGGTGGGTGCTCCATGGAGGGAGGTGTTAATAAGAGAATAAGGGAGAAAAAGAGAAATAAGATTTTCTCCCAGATATTGTGCAAACATACTACAAGAAAAGTGTGGAAAATAAATTTCAAGTGATTTAAATGGAGATAAGTTTAAAAGTGGTTGGTTTCTGTCAGAGGCAAATCTGTGTTTAAATGTAGCCTAGATCTAAACTAGTATATCACCCAGCATATGTACTGTAAGTGCTGCTGGTCTCATTCCTGATTCTTCCTAGCAGTTTACTCAAACCATAAAAAAAGAAATTTCATCTTTATGTTATTTGGCTATCTCTCTTTTCATCTCTGCTGTATCTTGCGATCCCCATCTCTGTGCCATCCATCAGTGAGACAGGTCAGGGAAATACAGAACCACTGGTACTTACAACATTTGAAACTCCCGGATAAATCATTAGAGAACATGCTACAGGGAACAACTTTCCAATGACAAGGAAATAAAATCAATTTTATAATGGGTCTTCTCAAATTCTAATTTCCATAGGGTCAATCCTTAGTCATTCCCTTAGAAAACTTTACCCAAGAGGGAGGGAAAGAAAAATAGGCTGAAGTCCCCCTTGGAGAGCATTTGACTTCTTCCTCTGAGGTAAGGAAATTTGCTCCCTGTGCTCCACAGAGCATTGGTAGGGGGATTAGTCTCCAACTCCATTAAATTTTCCCAGAGCCACAGGGGACTGCGCAATCTCTAACTCTTCTCTAAATGATAGTTTGCTCAAAAGGCCTCCTGCTACATTTGAAATATAGGACAGGTGTTGCAACATTAGCTACAGACCCACGCAGAGAACCTAGAGACAGAACTGATGGTTCTCTAGTGCCACAGAGCCCACAGATTTTCTTACCTCATAACAAATGCAGAAAAAGGGGTTTTCTCAGACCAAGATAATATGACAAAAATTATATTTCTAACTATTAGCATTAAAATTTTAGATGAGTGCTGAAACCATCCTGTTTGCCAAGATCAAAAACTTGAACTCCAAAAACAAAATCCATGCAGTACACAGTAAAACACCAAAGTAATATGTATCTTTTTCTCATATAACACCCCAGCAAGCAACTGGGTCTTTAGGGATGCTAGCTACAGAACAAATAATCTTTATCCTGTCACAAGTCTTGCCTGTTCCAGGATTTTGCTTCATGTGATATCCTCCTACTGCTATTTCTATTTCAGAGTAAGCCCTTTTACCTTCTTCCACTCAACTGAAGTGTGTGTGTGTTGGTGCAGCTAAAAGTAAGGGGTAGTAGCTGCTGTTATCATATTTATAGAAACACCGAGCAGATGACTCACCATGCTGACAACCTGAAAACTATTTTGCCACAGGCTGTTTTTCAGATCTGATACTTACATTTCCTCCTCCTTTGCCACTTCCCTAAAGCCAAACTGGACATGCCTGTATGTCATTTCATTTGTGTGGTTATCACAAATTCCATAGTAGCTTTCAGATTTTTTTTCCATGCACAAACATTTGCACGTACTGTGTTTAGTGTTGTAGTCCCCAGGATGAATTTGCTCCTTTTTGCTCCAAGGAAGGAAATGTTCCATATCAGTACCATTCTTCTAGCTAGTGATTTCACACGGATAAAATGGGGGGCCTGTGGGCCATTACCACAGTGTCTTCTTTAAGCCTCTGTGGCAAAATAAAAGGGAATCAAACCATATATGAATAATCACCATGGGCATTCATGTCCCTCTGTTCTGTTCTTGTAAATGAAGCATCAATAAAAATGACTGTCAGGTCAGATAGCTCTAAGGGTCAAATCCTCAGCAGATGTGGATTGGTATCACCCTACCAAAAAGGAAAAAAAATAAAATAAAAAATTAAATCACCACTTATGCCTACTGTGAGGTCTGGCTTTAGGCAGCATTTATCTTATCGTGCTCACCTCAATTTATGAGGAATTTGCACTTAAAAAAATGAAATTAGTCTCAGAGTCAGGCACAAAGATTGGTTTTGCATTGAGTTAGATACAACAAAATGATGCCAAACAAAATTTCAGGCCTAGGAATTCCCAAGTAGTCTGTCTTAAAGAACATTTAAAAATTCGTATCTCTGGAGTAGGAAGGTGTCTTGAGATAATATCAATGCTACCACAATATCAGTGCTGTTACAAAATAAATAAATAAAATAAACAAAAACACAAAAATACTATTTACAGTTAGAAAGATAAAGTGTCCAAAAAAGAATGGTAATTCACAATCCAAAATTTAATAGTTCGCAATCTCAAGTTAAATTAAATAAGTAGCAATACAATCTGTGAAAATAGAGCATTCATTTCATGCCTATTATGTAGTCGTCTATTGGTGTTTGTTATGATTTAAAAATCACATTTCAGATGCTCAAATCTCTCCAGTTTTTGACTCTTCCAAGAGTGGCTCTAACATCCCTCCACAGTACAAAACCACAGCACAGCTTCTTGCAATTTCCTGAGATACTGCACCTGCACTATATTCATGCTAATTGCTCCAAACTCACACATACAGATGACAAAGGAAGCTAAATGGTAATTTGCCTTTTCATGCAAAGGAAATGTAATTGTTTTATAATACACTGTAAGTTCTAAACCTAAAAGTTAACTATTCATTTAATTATTTAGGGAGAGGTTGCAGTTCTATTTTTCTGCCCTGTAAGAGATGTAGTCTATCACAAAGCCATGCCAGGAGAAGTGTGAGGGAAGCTCTCAGACTCGGGAATTCTCCTTCCTCTCCCTTATTACAAAGGCAATATTGCTTATAATGCCTCCACTCCCCCACATACCACAGAGATATTTTCAGAAACAGATTATTTGAACCAAATATATTGCAGAGCAAAAGCAGGAAGAGGAGGGGAAATAATGATTCCCGTGTTTCCTCCACAGGCAATTGAATTCTACACAGCTATTACAAACCTTGTAAATCAGATCTCTTTCTAGTTAAGAAATTTTATTTCAGATCTTCTCAGCAGAATGGCAGGAAAAAGAATGATTCTGCAATAAAATCAAAGCTATTTTGAGTTTCTCATGAGAGAAATACCTGTCTCTGCAGCAATAGGTCCAGTAAGATGCACCAGTTCTACCTACTGAAAATCTCCCTTAGCTCAAAACATTGAAGCCTGTGTGTTTTATAAAATTGAAGAAATAAAACTAACTATCTAAATAAATAGAAAAAGTCTTTGCTCTGGAGGTGTGTGCATGCTTGATCCAGTAGCTGTAATTTGTTGTCTACAGCACACAGATTCACTGAAGTTGTCTAAAGGAGCTACATATTAAAAAAAAAAAAAAAAAAAAAAAAAATCATCAAGTGTTATGAACCATGCCTAAAATTTTCAAAAGACATTAAGTAATTCAAGGGTGCAATTTCCTTTTGTACTTCCTAGAGAGCAACTAGGCTTTACAGAAAGTGTCCAGGGAGGCCCAGTATCCGTCCTCTCAGAGCCATTAAGCACCTAAATAAAATCACTCACTTGCATGATGCAGGAGATTCATTTTTGAAGAGTAACAGTGGTAGGCCAGGAGAAGCGAGAGCCTTGGAGTTTTATCCCTGATGGCATGGGAGATGGGGTCAAACTGCTTCTTCTGCCTGACCCACATCTGGAGCCTGAGTTCAAACCAGTCCCTGAGTCAGCATCCCAACTCCTTGTGCAGTGGGAAAAACCTCTCACCCACCAACATGAGAGCTGCTCCCATTTGTAGAAATAATTTGTTATGCAGAGGAGGCCAGAGAGACTGGCTTTAATAATAGCTATTAGGAAATATATCTAAGATTAGAGCTCACATCCATGTCCGATAGGTATTGTTGTTCCAGAGCAAGGATCTGAACCTGTACCTACTACCTTTCTCACAGCTACCAAGCACTTTAAGCATGTTTTGACCATGCCAGTAACTTCAGACCCATAGCAAAGAGGGTTTCATTTTGAAGCCTTCAAGGCTGTAGAAATAGGTTACAGCAGTCCTTGAGGTGGATCTCGACATTTAGGTGAGTTTGGACAATAAAATCTTGAGCATATGCAGAACTTAACATGCTAAACTAATAGTCAGAAGGTAAGTGACAGCTGAGGAGTAATTATGCCAATGGTACCTGAATGCTGGGACAAGGTGATAGCTGCATTGTGCAGTGCATTATGGTGAAAAAAGCTCCAAGCTGACTTTCAGAGTACATCCACAGAGTTCAGCACAGCACCATGCAGAGATACTCACATGGGTCTCAAAGGCAGTCTAGCCTTTTTGGTATGGCAGAACATGCATTATTAAATTCAATCCCTGTTTCTCAGCAGAGCTAATTAGTTCAGGTGCAGCTCAACACTGCTATAATTATACTCCATCTGCTTCCAGAGCTAGCTAGTTTGGGTGCTGAGAGCTTGGAAATTTCTCTACAGTACCCTCTCTTGGGGAGGGGCATGATACTATTATGTCCTTAGGCGTGAAAAGAGATGGATTGACACTTTGGTCCCTTTTGATGATGTGCGCCTTCACAGCCTAAATACTGCTGAGTTAAATCATCTCAAGGGACAGATTTTTAAAGACGTTTAAATAGCTAAAGCCACAGGTATAGCCCCAGTGCGGCTTTTTGACAAATGCCTCATAAGCACTAAATGTTTGCTGGGAGGTAAATGGCTCCGTGAGGCAACACCGTAGTTAACACCCTGTGTCAGACACCCGACCAAGGTGGTCTGTGGCAGACAGCAGCCAACAGAGTCCCAGCTCCTGCTGAAACTTTGATGTGCTTGGGTTGGCTTTGCTGGCCTGCAATCCAATGTGTGAGTGCTGTGACTCATGTGGCTATGCACAAAATAAAATCAAGCCTGTCTGTTTCTCAAGAAACAGATAGCGAAGGCTCAGATGAATGCTAATTTAGCATGCTGTGTTTGTTCCCTTTCAAATGAAGCCTTGATCCAAAGACTATCACAGTGACTGGAGTATCTTTCCTTGGTGTCAATTCATATTGGATCAGGCCCTGAATTTGTGGCATGGAGCAATTAGTATGAAATTGATTAGGCAACAACTTCCTTTATTCAGTAGTACAAGTTATTTCAAGATGAACTGATTAGCCACATTTGTTTTGTACAGGCAGCTAAACCATCAATACCAGCAAGGCTGGCATTAATCAGCACAGACTGATTTCCTTGCTCTCACAGGTATTTTGCTTCATATCACTTTACAAAGGCTGTCAGGGACCGTCTGTGGCTCAGAAATCACCTCCAGCATAATACAGCCATTTCACACCACATTTTTCCAGACACCAGAGTCATCCATATGCAGTTGCCCTGCGAGCTTTCCATCAGCAGCACTCTGAAACAAGAGCATCTGCAGTGACCACATAAAGCCCATGTGCTCTTATTCTGTCCACTGCATGTAACCACACTTCAGTAGCACATACATGTATCTGTTTGGGCATATGTGCACATAGAGACAACACGTGTGAGAGCCCAGACATCCACCCTCTCTTTCCCCACCAGGTTGCAGCAATCTGACCAGCCACAGCAGGTTTCTATGTACAGCATGTGGCAAAAGGTCTGGAGCTTCAATAGCCACAGCTTACTTCAGCACTCTATGAATATGAGGACCTCCAGATCTTAGAGGCAGTGTGCTCTACTATCACTTGTGTTGTGCAAGTGCAAGTCACAGCTTCATCCAGCAGAACAACTTCTATTTGAGCATCCATGTCACAGCCATTAATATTTTGACTCACCACACTGCTTCTAGTGCTAGCTCTCTCACTGCTGCTATGCCTCTGCTTGCTTTCTGCTTTTCAGGGACACTGGCCAAAATTTCTGAGACAGATTTTGACTGAAACCCAGTCAGCTGTTACTGATTTAACCAACACGTGGACATCAGTTTGTACAATGACTCTGGAAAGTGACAAAAGGAGCTGCCCCAAGTCACCCACTCTTTGAAGAGCTCTGCAGTTCTGCTCATGCTGTCATGCTGCCAAGGTACTCCCTCAGACAGTCCCTAATGCCTCCTTGAACATGAAATAATTACTTACCGTATAATGGCTGCTACCTAGTACTTGTGTAAGCTTGGTATGCCCAAGTCTTGTCCCAGCTGTGTCTCTCACACTGCACTGCAGATCTGCCTGGACTATGTGGATTAAATGATTCACATGGGTTTTAGTACAGCATGACAGAGAGTATCCAAAATGTCCTTTAAGTCCAGTTTGAGCCCAGGTTTGTGACCCAGCTCACCAGCCATCCCTACTGTTACTCTTCAACCTTGGCTGCACTGCCCTGCAGCCCCCAGCTGTCATCTCCCAGGGAGCCCAGTCTTTGCTATGTATGCAGCATGAGCAGCAGCAGTGTGCCGTGAGGAAAATCAGACTGAGAGGCAGTAATTAACGATTCAGAGGTGGTAAGGAGCAGGTATAAGTGAGGATTTTTTGCCCGTTTCAGTGTAAGGCTAGCAGTTTAACTCAAAGCATCTCCTGCAGTGGTTTAGGCTGTTAGTGCTTGACTTTGTACTGAAAAGAAGAGGGAGGACTCACAGGCAGTCACAGCAGAGAGGCATTTTGAGAAGCTGTCTCCACTCAGTTGCCTGATTTAGGCTGAGAAGTATGCGCGAGTGACTCAAGCCTGTGCAGTGTACATTCGAGCAGGTAAGTTAAAACCACTGGCAATTAAAAATAACCCCCTGGCTTTGCAGTGGGATGGCAAAGGAGACGTCACACAAGTGCTGCGGCTGAGCTGAGAGGCAGCAGCTAGCAGCTGAAAGATTAGGTGTGACTGTGGATTAATCTGGACACAATAACAGAGTCAGGGAGCATTCAGGGCTTGAAGCCCAAGGCTCAGGTGTGGACTAAAAAAGCCTCTTAGGTATAACCATAGGCCATTCAGGAAGTCTTGCTGAGTCTCACAGACTGGTCGCATAAGTGACAGAAGGGCCAAGACAAATGCAGCTGGTGTGTAAAGAAAATTTCCAGAACTCTTTTTTTTCTTTTACTCTTGGTCCTTTTTTTTCTTTATCATTTTGTAACCTCTTCTCTGTGCGAAGAGACAGATTGCAATTCCGGTGTTTGCTATAGCTCTAAATTTCAAATTTTCACTTAATTCTTCTTTTCCAGTTCTCATTAATAGATTACAGATGACATTTTCAATATTAATTGTCATCTGTTTTACTTCCTAGTTTATTTTTTTCTGGGAAATAAATACTTTCCTGACCTGTTCCAGTCTTGTTTTAATGCTTAGCCAAATATCTTAAGGCAATGAGGAAAAACAAACAGCTGAACATCTGCTGAAAAGGTTGCAAGGGTAAATAAGCTCTAATAGCTTCTAATGAGCTTCTAGAAATATATTGCATAAGGAGCAATGAATAGATCCCAGTCCTTAAGTCTTACTTATAAGACTAACCTAGTTGGCCACTTAATTTAGTTACAAGTAGAAATAAGTTCAGATGGAGAATATATTATCAGCTACTTTTAAAATGCTTCGTATGGTGGTATAACTCTGTCTCTTCAAGGAATCATTAATTGAGCTGAACACACAGATTTCTTTTATGCACTACTGGTGCAATTCACATTGAGCATATGACTGGAAAAAATCCCACACCGTAGCTGAAATTCCACATTTTTTTGGTACACTGCATGGCTGTCATGTAGCTCCAAAAGGGTGAACTGAGCTGGCAACCTGCAACCAAAGGCTCCTGGGGACACAGCTCAGCCCCACCCCTGGAACTGCCTATTACAAGGACAGTCTCTGAGGTGAGTCAAGGAGAGCATCTGGTAAATGTACAGGTGCAAGAAGAAGTGTCACTACTGTTCTTCAGGTCATTGGCCAAAGCAGTAGCATAGAAATTGCTGCAGAAAAATCCTTTCTGGGACTTCCTTGGACTTCAGTTTCTCCTTTTTGGGATGCCCTCGGTTCAGCCACATATATCTATCTACCTGCCATGCTCAGGCCTGCTATAAGTAAATAACAACACCAGCAAAGTCAACAGAGTTTCATTCACTCACAATAGAATTAAATTTAGCCATAAATCAATAAGGAAAAGCTAAATGTTCCCTACGTGCTTGTTCTTGTAGCTGTCCTTCATCTGAAGAGTTCAACCCCACTTACAGAATCAATGTATTGATAGAAAGTAAACTGTTTTCAATAAAACTGAAGATGTGAGCAGATTCAGCACTGTATGATTATTAATTTCCAAAGTTAGCCACAGGCTTTTAACAGTCTCCATTAAATCTCCAAAGGAAATTGGAGAACTTGGATAATTATCAAAAATGCTGTTTTAAAAGAAAAAAAATCCCCTCTATCCCTCTATATGTGCAGAAGCATCTTGGCATATTCGTAGGGCAAGGAAGGATATGCCATTGACTGAAAATGATGATGCTTCACTTCTTCTTACTTCTCAGAGAGCCCTAAGCTCATTCTGCCACCTTGTGTGATCAACATATATTACAGTAGAATCTAATTTTCAGGTGCTTATTTCATATTCCACTCCAATATGTCTCGCCTCTTATGTAGCACCACTCAAAGAATGGAGTCAGTTAAACTACAAGGAGGCAAAAACTCATCTCTGATATTCTAGTATGGACTGTCAGGATAAACCAAATTTAGTATTTCATTCCTACGCTCTGAAAAAGCCAGATCATTTTAATAATTACAGCAGTGAATAAATCTTATCAATTATGTGAAAGAATGCACATAATTATTAGCTTAGTGTTATACTGTGATTCTTTTGAACATATAAGTTACTTGAAATGACTTGCTAAATAAACCTGGGAACAGTTTTTGCCTGTATCATTCACTTAAAGCAATTTGTTGGGGGAAAAAATCTAAACTTGAGCTGTGTAACTAGCCATTCTTTGCCTATTTCTGCTTTATATAAATAGTTTCTTCATGCTCACCCTGGCTGGAAAACTGTGACTGCTACAACAGTATTTGGGTTTTAATGTAAAATGCCTGGAGAAAGCAAATGCAAAGGAAATTTTTCAGAAAATTTCTCCACTATTTTTTCAATATTACTCATTTCTGCTGCTATGTTCAGTCATGACAATATGAAAAAAAAAAAAAAAAAAAAAAAAAAAGTGAAAATGAAGCAAAAGCTTTTAACAAAAACCCCAGTTAAATCCTGCTGGATAAAAATGTCTGATGTTTTGATTAGCTGAATGAACTTGACCATGTTGTTCCAGAAACAGGGTGAGCACTCCTGAAGTTCATCTACTAAAATCTTCAGAAGCTTTAGGTCAGACTATCATCAGAGGCTCAGCAAGGGATTCACATACCCAGAAATCAGTGCTGGTACAATGCAAAAATCAATAACGCTACATGAAGTTGTTACCTCCGGATGTCATGTCCATTCGGAGTACCAGCAAATGCCCCCACACCCTGTAGGTACTCAAAACACATAAATGAGACACCAGCTGTGTACAGAAAGCCTCCCAATATAGAGGCACATCTCCCTCTGTTCACAGAGAGGAGCTCAGCACATCCAGCTTTTAAACGCCTGTAAGCTTGTGTGCACTGATCCGCTGGTAAGTGAAGGTGACAGAATGCAGGATGAAGAGAAAACAATTATCAAAAGCTCCTTCTAAATCCTGCAAACACAGACACTGACATCTATTACTGCCTTATGTTCTACAGATACAGAACTACATTTCTTATCTAAGAAGTGAACTATGGCTCAGACTTAATTAACCAGAACTGCAGTGCCCACAAGATCTATGCTAAAAGCATGCTATAAGCAGTCAAAGCAAAACCAATTCCTGTAGTGTAGTTTTAATGTCTTTCACACAGGAAAATAATTATAACTAAAAGCCGAGGTTTTCTCTTTATCCTTATGAAACACAATTCATCTTGCAATATCTCATCACCACCTTAAATTGTGGTTGTGGTCAGAAAACTGTTTATGTTATCACTGCACCATTTGACTCAACATAACACTGCAAGTAATCAAATCACAGGGTTGATTCCCAGTCCTTCCATAAGGAGAAACAATTGAGGCAGAAAGATTCACATTGATTTTAATAAGAACAAGGAAGGATATATCTACTAGGTATAAATTTAAAATAAATAAATAAATAAAATAAAATTAGAAAATCCATGCAGTTTGTGGGTCAGAGAAAGCATTAATAAACTTGGAAATTAGTAAATAATTCCATCAAAATCCTCTGCCCTCTGCCTCCCCAAATTAATAACAAAATTAATTTAGGGAAAATCTCTTTTGTTTCCTGACTTACTCTATACAAAATTTTGGCTTTTCTTTTAGAAGTTGGTTTGTATACTAAGGTGAAGAAATAAATACTTTAAATAATAATACTGAAATTTTTGCCTGTCACTGTTTCAGGTTGACCCAGAGAGGAAAATCATATTAAAGTATTTTTTCCAATCACATACTGATTGAAAAATAAAACCTTTAAAACACTACACACACAGTTTTAATTTCAAAGGACTTGGGCTCAACTTCCAAAAGCACAAAGCAGCCCTAAAGTGTGCATAATTAGCCTGGTATAGCAAAGCAAATGGTAAAGGGACCTGGAAAGTTTGAATCCCTCTACAGCCTCTTGCAGAGCCTTTGGCAAGTCATTTCATTTCCTAATATCTCAATTTCCCTATCTATTAAGCCAGGGCAATAATACCTACCTTCCCTGAAGAGGTGACAGTAATTAAGTCAATGTTTTGCATAGCACTTTCAAGATGCAAATCTCTACATTAAAGTTCTAAGTACTATTATTATTATCATCATTATCACTGATTACCATTAAGCTAAAGCTACTGTTTAATTCTGTATGTTCTTTTCTTGTTCTGAGAAATATATTCAACTGCCATTGTAAGCTAATTATACCATCTACTCTTAAGTATAGGAGTACAAAAGCATACCTTCTGCTGCCTTTGCAGTCTGTTCCCTCTTTCAAATACTCTTTGTGTAAAGGAAAGTATATTCTTAACTAATGCCTTAAGGAAGTTTTGCATGGTATTGCCAAATTAGCTCATTGCAATTAGTATTTCAAGTTACTTTGCAATCCCAGGAAAACAGCAGTAGCCATGAACGCAGTTAATAATGATGACTTTGTAAAGTAAAACTGCAGGCTAATATTGAAAGGGCTGTCAAAGAGCAAAAGGCTGCTTTTCAAATGACCTTTAAATCCTCTGTGACTCCTCTGGAGGAAAAGAGGTAACATGAGTGACAAAAAGGCTTTCCCAGCTCACCACATCTTGCCAGGTCAAAGAAACATTTGTAATGAATAAATAAATAGATAATTCATCCCACAGCTGTTTCAGCATCTTCTCTGATAGAAACACAGGTACAAAGCAGTGAAACTGGATAAATTTCAGGGACCTGTAAAACAGAAGGAGTACTGAGCTCTGAGAGCCAGAGTTGCTCATTATGCAGAGCAGAAAGGATCAAGAACTTGCCCACAGGGCTTCAGATGCAGTGTGTGTCCATAGACCATAAGGCATTAAAGTGACGATGTCAAAACAAGTGTTTCCTAATACATACCAGCCTGACTTCATTTCTTCTGGTTTTGCTTGCAAGAACATGCATCCATGTGATCCTGCTCTGCCATCCTGTCTGCCACTGCCCACTGATGCAGTCAGCTGCAAAGCTTTATATGTGTGAACTTCCAGCTGTCTGGGCAAAAAAATGACCAACCCTCAGTGTACTCCAAAGCCTACCTGCAATGAATAATAGACATACACACATAGAGACAGAGAGAAAAGCTGGTGTGTCTCATCTTGGCATGCAGCCATGAGGAAAGACAGTGCTTTGCTTGTGATTGTTTGTTTCTTATGGCAATGCATTAGCCTAAACAAAAATGTAATTTTTAATGGATATTGAAATTTGACAGCTGTCAGCCTTGAAAGAAACTCTTCAAGATTAAACATTTTGTAACATGGTATTTTACATTTATATAATCTTTCTTTCTAACAATATAAATACAAAAAAAAAAATTGTAAGATTTAATAATTAAAAATACATGGAAATCCTGAAAGGGAAAACAACTGTTACTTTTTATGGGGAAGTAAACTGAAACCCAGAGGCTAAAATCTGATCTTACCTGGTAGGATAGGACACATAACGGACTGTGGTCTTGGTTGTGACATAGTATTGGGGAATTTCTGTGCATGCTGCATGCAAGGCTTTTTGTTGTGAGCCTGTTCCCATCCATAACAGAGGGGCAGTCATGCTGTTGCGATGCTCCTCAGGATCCAGGAAGCCAGGCAGGCACTTCCAATATGGCAATCGCAACACAGCCTGAGTGACAGTCACCCATAACACAGGGTCTGGAGGGAAGGATTCGTCTCCTCAAAACAGCTTTCTTTCCATTAATGACCCTCTGCTTTTCCCAGTGGGAGGACATTCAACTGATATTTGCTCAATCATCACGAGCAAAAGAGGTTAATGATGCTTTTCCAAAGGAGGAGCAGGAGTAAATTACTTCCCCAGTGTAAAGAAGCAGTTGAAAAATGAGTGAACAGGATTAAATTACATTAATACCTGAGACAATGGAAGTCATAAAATATATACATACATACTCATTTGTCCGTCATCTCTTTGTCTTTCTTTAGGTCTTGTAGGAAAAAGTTTGTTATCCTTAGTTAGGTTGAAACAGGCTGTTGGCATAAACAACTTGACATGATAGAAAAAAGAAAAACCCAGAAAAAGAAAACAATCATAAAATCATAGAATCATAGATTCATAGAATCATAGAATGGAGGAGCTTGGGCTTCCTGTCTGATTTTTATAAAATAATGGACTGCAAGACAGGAATACTTCATAGAGATTAGACCATACAGGCCATCCACTGCTATCAGTCACTATGCCTCAAACGGACAAGGTTTATTTTAAGTCAGGGTGGCCTTGTATTAAACTCCTATGCAAGGCATTTATTTTTCTTGTTATACCATAGCTTTCCATGAGCAGCCTAATTCTCCCAACTTAAGAAGTCCAAGGAACTACTTAGAAATGATATTTTTGTCAGGTGACTTTGTGCTGTCTATGCTCCTTTGCCTGGTATTTTTAAGGTATGTTTAAGCATATTACACAATTTTAAAAGATAATAGAAGGGGTATGGCTTAGTCTGTTCAATAACATCTCAGATGATATCCTTTATTAAAACCTGGATTTTGCCATCTAGAAAATTAAGTATTTGTGGACAGCAATTCAATCAACCTACTTACAAGCTGCAAAATATAATTTATTACACAATCTCGCATAACTTATCATATAATGATATGAAAAAAATATATATTTTTCAGTGTACTTAAAATTATGTAGTTCCAGTTTCAGCTTCCAGATTAAACGGGATTGCTATCTCTTACCTTATTCCTTCATTGTTTTTCTTTTAAGTAACATTTGAATAAGCTAAAAAATGGCTGGAATATCAAGTTTAACCTCTGCCAAATTTGCAAAACCCTTGGACATTCATATCTCATTCATTCTGCTCCTTACAGCTTCAGACTGATAGTTCTGGAAATTAAATTGACCCATTTATTCATTTTTGTAGTAGGGCTTAAACCTCAGCAGCATGATTGCCATCATGTCAGTGCTGCCATTGACCTAAGTCTTGAGTTTCAGAGATTGCCCCAGCGACACTCGATAATAAGTGGCAAAACATTATTGCTTCCTTTGGTACTCATTATAAAAACATTAATTGGGGTGAAAGGTAATCCACTTCATATGCTAAGTCATGGTTCTTCTCTAAGGGTGGACAAGGGGGATTGCAAGAATAAGTATGTCATGGTGATTTGTTGCCACAAAATTTCCTGAAAGTTTGAATGAAAGGACTGCTAGGGTGTGACACAACAAGGAAAAGCATTCATTTGATTTAAGCTATCCAGATTTGGTTTAGAAGGTCATCATCAAAATGAGAACACAGCACAGAAAAAGGATGAGTTCTGAAAGAATAATTTATGCAAATCACTGTTTCCCATTGTCCTGTTTCTACTGGGTTTATTGTGTTTATTTTAATATTATTTTTATTTTATTTTAATCACTCCATGCATCACACACAAAGATAGTTACAACTCACAGTTCTTTTCCACTGTGCTACTCCATTTCTATGATTCCTCTTTCAAGAACTGTTTTCATTTTATATATATATAATATATATGTGTGTGTATGTATATATATATATATGTATGTATGTATGTATATATTTCAGTTTCACTCCAGTGGCAGGAAAGCATTAAACTCACAGCCAGACAATTCAACCTCCCCCCCCACCCCAGGTGTTGTCACCCTGCCTCTTTAAGCTCTGTTTTATCAGTTGCATAGAAATGTTTTTCTCCAATTCAAAGAACACATTAAACTCTCATTAACAATAAAGGGAATTAGGCATGCACAGTAAGGAGAGAAATAAAAAGAGATCCTGCACTATCTAAGTAAAGAAACAGGATTCCCCTGACAACTGTGTATTCACAAAGAAATATCACGGCAGGTAACAAATAAGCTCCCTTGGCTAAGTCAGATACCATTTCCAAAGTTTTTTCAAAGCAGCGCTGTCTTGGAGACCTTTCAGTAATAAAAAAGGATTCTGCCCAGTCTGGGATTATTCTGAAATTTTTGACTTTCATGTTTATGGAACAATAGTGTTTGAAAAACAAAAATTTAAATTAAATCCCAAACCTCATATGGAGGCATCTTGGGGGCCAGCTACTGGAGGGCTGGAGAGAGTTCTACTGCCAAATGTAAAATGTGAGCTGGCAAGTGGACCTGAAATCTTAGATTTTGAACTTGGCAGATCTGAAAAGTCTTGGCATTTGGTTACAGAACTTGGAACGCAAAGCTTGCAAACAAGTTTTTCCCCATAAGAGTATAACAAGCACCTTTAATATGCATAAAGCAAACTTCCGTCTGCCCTTCTTCTAAACAGGACTGGTGTGCTACGCACAGGATGAAGTAGCGTTTAGAAATGTGTTGAATTTGCTAAGAAACCTTATCTTCATTTGTCTTGCTTTATGTATGCCCTATGACTTTCTGACCCCCCAGTAAATTATAGGATCATTCAAGAAGGTCAAACAGTCAGGGAAACCAAAAATGGATTAAAAAAAATTAAAAAAGGAGAGAGAGAGAACAAGGGTGAAGGGAGAATTATCATTTAAAGCTTTATTAGATATTTCAAATGCTACAGATTTAATGGCAGCAAACTTGTAAAAGTTCAGCCTCTGCTTTTACTGGTATAAGGGGATACTGTTAATTTTCCATCTGATCTTTAAAATCAGAGCTGTTACCAAAGTCTTTCTGCAATAGTGCATGAACTAATTAAATTATTTTAAATTACATATTTTTAAAAATAATTAAAAAAAAAAAAAACTCCCTAGTGTTTTCTTATAGCCCTGATAGCACAAAAGACATGCAACATTGTTTCCATCCTTTTTGTTGTTGTTGTTTTTCTGTTGGGGAGGAGAAAAGAAAGGGATACAGTACTGGCAAATCACAGCTTTGAAAGTAAATAAAGGAGTGGTTGCTTAATAGCAATGCATTCTCCCTATTAATATTGTTATTGTCATCGTTACCAGCACGTAAGAGACACAACTGTTTTCACAGGTCATATCTCTCATGTAATTTGCTTACAGACAGTGAGAAATTTATCCCATTAATATCTTGCTCAGTTATTGAGGAGTTGGAGTCTGAAACTACTGAAAAGAAGCCTGAGACATAAGGTGCAAAGGAATGTGAAAAATTGTTCTGCAGCCAAACCAATCCCCCTTGGACCCCACATGTGAGCTGCAGGCTGACCGCTATGTGCAGAAAGTCTCTAGCCCATGAATCATCTACATGCTATGTTGTGGTCCAGTGTGCAAGCTGTAGAGAAACACATGCCAAACACTCAACCCCAAAGCCTCAGACAGCTTAGTTGGTATAAATTATCATTTACGATGAATTAGTCTGTCTTGATTTGAGAATTTGACACTCTACCCATTTGTAACTTGTTTCCTTCATCCTTTGCATGCATTAGCACAGAACTGGGATATATTTAAAATCACATGAGATCCATTTCCATTAGTTTGGAAGGTTATTTCATGTAACCCTTTCTTTGTTTCTTAATCTTCCTTTACATTTTTTTTCTCATATTTTTTTTTTTTTCCCTGAAAAGGAAAAGAAAATGATATAAGCACCATATAGTGTTTCAGCCCTTCTTTCTTTTTCTCCTTTACTTGCATAAGACAATAACATTAGCACTCTTTCCTCTTCTCATTCATTTTAAGCTATTTTTAAAAATACTTATTTGGATTTCCTAGATAAAACATATGTGCCTTCCAATCCAAACTGCTTACTGTTGGCGCAGTTTTGAAGTTAATCTGATATTTTTATATATTAAAATTAAATTATTTTAAATTTAAAAAAATAATTAAATTCAAATTAAATTTGATGTCACAGCTCCAGTTCAGCAAATTAGAGAAGCCCTGTTCTGACTTCTGATCAAAATGTGCTGCTGAAACCAAACTGAGAGTGCTGGCTCTGCTTGCTCCTGTGAAGCTGCCTCAGAGGTGCAGAGGAGGACACAGCAAGCCTTCTCACTGGGGTCTCACAAGGATTCATGGGTGATTTAGGATTCAAAACCACCTCTCCATCTCTCTCCTGAGGATTTGCTTTCATGAGAGATGTCTCCGGCTGGCACAGAACTACTGTACTGGAACTCAGCCCGTCTGCCTCTGGCACCTGGGCAGAGGGGGTGCTCTCCAAGATGATAAACGGGTGTCTCCAAGGAGACTCTTTCACTCACTGGCTCACAGGCACTAATTTAAAGAATTGCCCAGCTACAGCATGATTTATCAGCAAAGACTACCAAGAAAATAATGGGCTTTTAAAAGATGATGCACTCTAGAAATTATCTGTATAGCAACCTGCTCCAGAATCCTGTTGGATTTGGCAGACATTCAGCCAGGCTGCCAATAATGGCAGACTCCACCAGAGCCATTAGTCCTTCTGGTCTGTTAAAGTTCAGAGTGCATTTCCAAAATCAATTAATTAATTAATTAAACCCTCCACTGTTTCATTTCCATTTATTTATCAAGTAATTCTTTGCCACCAAAAAAACAAGAGGAAGGATTGTCAGGGATAAATGGTCTCTCTCTTTAAAATGATAGTCTCTGGTGCTCTTCGGCTAACCAAGTCCCCTATTAATAAAAGCTACACCCTCCTGAGCTTCCCTGAAAGACAACATCACGGCAAGAGGGGCAGCAAAACAAGAATAAACAATAACTGCAAAGGTCAGTGCTAACTTACACAGTTAGCCAGAAAAGTTGGAGACAATCCAACTCATTGGAAATAAATAAATAAATGAATATGCCACAAAACAACTACTCATTGAAAAAAAAAAAAAAAAAAAAAAAAAAAAAAAAAAAGTTTGCAAGATGAGAACCCTTAAACCAACATTTACAGATGGAAGATCTTGGCAGTTTAGCCACTCTCTGCTTCAAAATATACAGGGTCTTGTACATGGCCAACATGAAAGTCAAAGGCAACAGCAGACATTTGATACAGTGTGTGCCCTCAAAAACAGACACGTCTGTATTCAAAGGCAGATGTACTTGACAGACAGTCTCACTCTGGACTTGCATGCATAAGTTCAGACACAGAAGCCATAAAACATTGTAAACCGCACTTCACAAATTCACACAGTAGAAGCTATTTGGTGGGTTTGGACATCATTTCAGGCTCTCTGAAAACAGATGGAAACATGATGTCTTCTCACATGTTTCATTCCCACATTACTGCCACAGATGGTGCTCTCACCTCTTTGAAGAATAGATCTTTTTTCTTCCAGAAGCAATAACAGGATACAAAATATTTCACATTATTGCTGACATAACTGATCTCAAGCAATTACAGCTAAGACATTATAACAGTCTACCATTTTTTTGCTGTCCTCTCCTCCCAGAACAAAATCTGCTTCTCCAACTAACCCTCCTGCATTGAAAAACATCACCTACAGGCAGGAACCAAAACATGGACAGACTAAATTTTTGTCCCTTAAGTTCACAGAACACATTGAAATATCAGATCAGCTATTTACCCATATTTTCTTCCTAAAAAAATCCATTTAGTGACATTTGCAGAATCACTCAGTAATGTAGCTCATTTGAAAGGAAGGAGAAAATTTTCTTTTTGGATGGTTGTGTAACACATTGCAGTGTTTCATGTGGGAGTATTTTGTCTTGTGTTGTTTTTTTGTTTTTTTTTTTTCCCAACTAAGAATAAATAACTGGATAATTATATTTCAACCTCCTGAAGGCTCATTTCCCAAATGGATGTGAATAATAAATCAAGCACCAACAGGAGACAACTTGCTTCTCAAAACAGGCATTTCAGCATCTATAATGTTACATAGTGTTTCTACTGTTGTTATTGTACCTTTTCACCTCTTAAACAATGACTTCATTGTTATTTTCAGCTCCTAAATATTATAAGAAAAATCAGCTCCTGTTTACAGAAAAAAATAATTTGAAAAACATCAAGAAGAAAAAAAAAATGCTTCCTACTCAACATTCACACCCACCATCTATTAATTTACTAAGGAAACATATGCTTATGCAAGCTCTAAAAAAAATAAACTGCCTTATTCTTACAATAAATTAAAAAAATAATAAAAACTTGTGCAATCACACAGTTATGCTCATTGATCACCATCCAGAAAGCCTGAAGTCCAGACCAGGGAAAGACCTCTGGCCCCTAAGTGAAGTGTAGCCTATCACCCATGCTTTCCACACCCAATTGCTTCTGGAGCAGATTGACTGCATTTTTAGCAGGTAAAACTTTGCCTTCATCTACACAGAGCCCTCCTATGAACACTGGGTAGTGCTCACATGGCACTAGTATGTCATTGTTTTGGTGATTACTACTTTATATAAAAATATCTGAAATGACAGGAAGGTTGCATTATGGTTTGGAAGAAAAGAGGTTTGGGAGTGTGATGTATATGCTATGTGTGCCAAAGTGTGTCACAGGGGTGATCAGAGAAGTCCTGTTGGGATGGTGCTGGAAGTCTATGCAGAGTTCAGAAAGCTCATGTTTTTTCAGTCTTATCCACGATGCTAACAGGGATAAATATTCTTAAACCCACATCTGAATATCTCCATAAACACAAGTAATTGATTTACTACAGAAAATGAGTTGGGTGCAAATGCCTGTGCATGATGAAGTAACCTGAGCCCTGGTACAATTTGGAGAATTAAGTTACTTTTTAGTTTTCTGGTACCTTAGGTATTAAATGGGAAAGAAGAAATTTAAAAAGATTCTACTTATTCTGGCCTTGTAACACATTAGATTTTCATTACTGGCAACACTGACGTTATATCCACAAGAAATGTGCTATTCACTTGGAATTACCTGACTGTTTCACCTTTTCTAAATTCTATTCACAGTTGGACTTGATGACCTTAGAGGTCTTTTTCAACCTAAATGATTCTATGATTCTATTGTGCAGAGAATAAATTAGAGTTAATCTGGAATTTTACAAACTCCTGTTGCGTGAGATGTTAGATATTCAACTACATAATTTTAGCTGTTTTCTTGAAAGTCTTTCTACAGTACCGTTTCCAATTCTTGAAGGGGGATATTTTGATTTAATTTCTCTGTAGAAATGGTCCTTTGTTGGTTTCTGTAGCTGATGCCAACTTTCATTAGGGCCTGATCAAACCACTACTGAAGTTGGACTTTCAGTAACATCAGTAGGATGTATTGAAAACATCTAAGTGTTAAGGATAAAATTTAACTCTTGACTTAAAAAGTAATTCCACTGTGCATATACCTGTGAAGACAGAAGTTTCTCCAAACTTCTGAAAACCAAAGATGTATGTCAGATACTAGAATAATAAAATTAAATGATACAGTAAGTGAATATATATGTCTAAAAATTGACTCTACTGTTGCTAGATAGACAGAAAATTCAATAGATACATTGAATTCCTGTGGCATAAGGGACATTTTGTACTTCAGATCAAAGATCAGTAGAAAAATCTGATTGTATTGTAGTCAAGATTAAAAGAAGCATATCCATTTCAACAGGTCCCCTCCTACCCCATCTGCACAGAAATCTTGATGGGTTTTGTGTAGAAAGTTTGTCTGGAAAGTCTGAAAACATCTTCAATTCCTACCTGTGTTAGTGTGGGGGTCTGAGGTGACAGGATGAACAGATAAAACTTCTGGAGAAAAAAAAAAAAAAAAAAAAAAAAAAAACAGTCTGACAAGGACTGTCTCAATGTAAAGGGCAGTATTGAGAAAGGCTCGATACAGAATGATGTCTTTTACACTGACAGAGACTAGAGATAAATACATGGAGGTGGAAAAGAATGGATTTCTAGTCAAATTAAACATGCTACTCCATGTTTTAACTGTTTGACCATTAAAAAAAAAAAAAAAAAAAAAAGGAAAAAAGGAAGGAGGACTTGTCTAGATCTTGGTAATCTTTACATATGGAATCAGAGAAAGAATTCTTCATTCCTAGAGCTTCGGACCTTTGTTGGTGACTAGTTGTCAAAAGTATATTTACCCTTCTGGATAGAAAAGAAGACAGATTTTAGAAAATTTTGTTAGACAGTGAACCATTTGTATTGTTCACTTTTAATATACCTTGATACAGATAGAAATTTCTTCCTTTACATTCTCAGAATTAGGTCACTTAGTAAAATGTAAAATGATGTGAAACTAAAAAAAAAAAAAAAAAAAAAAAAAAAGAAACTATTAATGTGAAGTAAGACATGGAGACCTCTTCTCCCATGACAAGGAATGAAGCCAAAGGATCCCAGAGGTATATTTGAGTACATCTCAAATGAGGGCTCTTTACTCATTCTACTACTACAGGAGATCATAATTTGGCTGGCATCAGGAGAACATTACAGGGCATTGAAGTAAGTAAAAACATTATTCTGTAATAATCTCTTTGTACTCACCACATATATTCCCAACAAGTCAGTCATCATACTAGCATATGCAATATATCATGATGCAGAATTTCATCTAGAATAAGATAGAGGCCCTTTCTTCAAATGTATTATCACCTCTTAGAGAAATGCAGCAAATTCATGCTTAAATGAAGGTGGCACCTGCAAGTTTATATTGCTTGTCAGAAAAATTTTATCAGTGCATACATCAACACACTAGCACATATTTGGGAATGTTCTGCTGAAGAGAAACCTTTTTGCTTATCTTACTTGAGAAGAGCTTACCACTTGAGAAGAGAAGCAGGAGACAAGGAACCCCAGGACTGATGAAAAGCAATATGTTATATCCAAGGGAGAGGAAACTTCAGCAGCACTACTATGTATTGGGTAGAATATCGATGTAGGCAGAGAAACTCATCCAAGTGAATACGTGTTTTGTTTTGGATCTCATTACGAACATAATAGGTGTCTAGCATCATTTATAACTGTAAAATTAGATGATATCAGTCTTTATTTGGGAAAGGTGTTTAAGTGTTCTCAACAGTAAAGAAAAGTGTAAGCACTATCCTGAATCAGGGTGGAAAATATATCTTCTTTTCTGAATATTTAATTAAGTTATTCACTACTCTCCACTGTGATTTTCATTATCATTATTATGGTGCAAGACTCTATCACCTAGTCAATGACAGCTGGCTCCAAATTTTCCAGTGACACAAAATTTATTTTGAACATGCCATATGTCTGTCTTCTTCCAAACATTCCAGGCACAAAACATATCCTGACAAACTGAAAGCAGAGGTTCAACTCTTTCTGGTACATTGGTGGGCTGAATTCACAGAAGACAAAAATAACCTAGCCACATTCCAGGTCTCCAGAGGCCTTGGTGCTGGAGCTAAACAGTTTGGATTGGAGAAATAAACAGCATGGAGGGGTTGAGGGTGATGGGAGGGGGAGAGAAAACAAGAAAGCAAGAAAGAGAGGAAGGGAGAGTAAGAGAACACAGGAAAAAGAGGGGGTGAGAAAGCAAGCAACAAAAGAAGAAAGCAAGAAAGAGAGGGAGAGAGAAGAAGAGCACATAAGAAAAAGGGGGTGGGGGAAGAAAGCAAGTAATAAAACAAGAAAGTAAGCTGGAAAAAAAGAGAAAACCAGTGAGAAATCAAGGAGGAAAAAAAGCAAGAGAGCTGAGAAAGCAAGCTAGAGAGAATACAAGCAAGAGAGAATACAAGTAAAAGAGACTGAGAGACAGACAGAGAGACAGAAAAACAGACAGAAAGACATACAGAAAGACAGACAGATAGGAAGGAAGGAAGGAAGGAAGGAAGGAAGGAAGGAAGGAAGGAAGGAAGGAAGAAAGAGAAAGAAAGAAAGAAAGAAAGAAAGAAAGAAAGAAAGAAAGAAAGAAAGAAAGAAAGAAAGACTAGAAACTTCTCAGTCAGACAAACTTTGCAGTTTTCTACCCACTTCTAGGAAGAGATATTTGCTGTATTAAACAGGGTACAATCCCTTTATCACATTTTTTTGCATGTTATCTCCACAGTGCTTGAAGTAAGAAAGTTCTGTTATCCCCATTTTATAAGTCAAAAAAAAAGTACAGGAACCAAGTGACCTCAAGTTACACTGAAAATCTGGGCAGTATGTAGGAACTGACTCTCTCCAGTCCCAGCTGAATGCTTTAGCCACAGGATGCTCTTTCTGCTGCTGGTAGCAAGATTATCAAATACATCTAACACCCATTGACAACATCTACATTAGCAAATGAAATGAGAGATAGACTGCTCTTTGGCCCCAAGGCCAGCTGACACAGAATGGTTTCAATCTGCACAGCCAAATTCTCTTACCCAAAATAGGGATTTCATGTT
Organism: Heteronetta atricapilla; assembly: GCA_011075105.1. Classification (NCBI taxonomy): domain Eukaryota; kingdom Metazoa; phylum Chordata; class Aves; order Anseriformes; family Anatidae; genus Heteronetta; species Heteronetta atricapilla. The sequence continues at coordinate 79,607,350 of CM021733.1, forward strand.
CAAGCTGTTTGCTGAGAGCGTTAACTCCCAATCTACCTACACTCCAGCACTGCTTGGGAGAGTGTTACTTAGCATCAGCCAAAATTCTGACAAAACCTGTGCTAACAATGTAACAGCATGTATGATTGCAAACCAGACTCTGAAGCTATTCCCCAATCCTCTTCAGCTCTGCTAGTACAGATGTAGCCTTGTTTTCCAAATATGAATTGTTTGAAACCTTTGTCATCTGAGAACACACAGTATTTGAAAAGGTCCTGCCAAAAATGCTGAAACTGCAAGCACTTTTCTGCTCTCCAAATATTCACATAACTGTGACTTCTCAGCATTGGTCTGCACCAATCCTTTATCCGGCAGCAATGCCTGAAAAGGAGAGGTGTTTGGAAGTTTCATGCCCAAGTGCAACTTCAGGAGTAAGATAATGCACTACAGCTCTATTCTGGTCTTTTCTGCCTGCAGCTGGAAAGTTTGGAGCCACAAAATCAATGTCCTATTGTTCAGTGATTTCTTTTTGCATGTCTCTTTGTGCGCTGGAGGGAGAATATTCATTTGCTCTCTTGTTTGAAATGCATTATTTAGTTATTATTCACTTACTAGCCCAAGACAAAGATATTGTATGACATTAGTGTTCTGAAGTGCTATCGATTACTAGTACAAAATGAAAATATATAATTGATGAAAATATCAGGATTCTATGGGGATTTACAGTTCGAAAGGTTAAAAAGGAAATGTTGATCTCTTGAAACAAATTGATCTACATGCAGCCAAGCTGAGCTGAGTCTCTAAGCAAGCTGGGAGAGACAAGACAGAGCAGCTTGTTTGTTTTTCATCTGTAGTAAAAATACAACTGCTGTAATTTGAAAAGAGCAAGTGTCACATTTGTGTAAAGTCTTCTGTTTGTTCTTCAGTTCATTGCTGGTGATACAGCTTTCTGTTTTGCAAATAAACTGTCTCATCTCGGTTCCTCACTCTCAGGGCTGCTGGGGCTACTGCAAGCCTGGAAGCTGTATTCCAGTCCTGCTGGGAGGAAAATGCTCTGTTTTGCTGCTGGGTATGCCCTATTACCACATGGTAACAATGTTAATAAAACTCACAGAGAGAGCTGAGTGCCTTTCAGTTCACCTAGAAGAATGCCTTATGACAAACAGGGTATCTTCAGGGAAGATTTCTGGGAGAAAATCAGAAGATACCTTCCTCTCTTTTAAGGATATTTTTAAGGACAACTGGTATCTAATAGGTGGTGTTGCTCATTGCCATGGGGAGATTCACATTCAAACTGTGACCAACCTTTTCCCAAAAGTCTGCAGTTTGGCTCAGGAGCAAAACACTCAAAACATCCAAGGCTAGACTGAACCATCCACATTTTTTCTACTGTTTAAAAGGAGTAACTCTACCCTTTATTCTGCTGTGGCTTTGATGCCAGTTAGCTTGTGTAGGAAAAATAGGGATACTTTTCTGACCTCTAAGGCCCACAACAGAGAACCACAACAGAGAAATGCAGATGAACATGCTCTGCTTTCTCTCATCAACCAGAAGTAACTGGACAACAGTAGGGGAAGGATGAAAACTGTCTTGTGAAATGAATAGTATTCTCCGCATCCAGAGCAAAGACAGCATGTGGCAAAAGGCTGTCACAGCCCATTCCTTGGTCCACTGCTAGGATAGTTGTCCTTGTGTTTGACATTCACTAATACAAAGTGATCCAAAAGTACAGTCAGGACAAATCCACCCATTGATGGAGAACAAGCTCTTCAAAGGAAATCCCTTCTCTCTCATTCAGGGGAAAAGAGGATAAAACATGAATGCAAAAACATTTAATTTTCCCCTCAGCTTTTTTAGCAAAAGCCCTATGACATAAAATCAATGAAATATGATATTTTACACAGAATTGTTTGTATTTTTCTCTATGTGTTTCCCTTTACAAAGGAAGAATATAAGAAATGCTGTGTCAGGTGAGGCAAAATATCTGTCTATCTTAGAATGTTCTCTGATATGGCCAGTAGCAAATGTATGAAATATACAAGGATAAACAGGAGGCAGCAGTTTCCCACAGCCTCTTGCAGTTTGAGCCTACAGGATTTCCTGAACTCAAGGTCATTTCTTTGTGTTCCGTAATCCAGAATGGAATTTTCATCCAGAAATTTTTCTGCTATATATATTTAAACCTATCTAACATCCTTGGTCCCTTTGGAAAAGAGTCCTGCAGTTTAATTGTATGTTGGGTAAAAAAAAAAAAAAAAAAAAACAAAAAAGGAATTCCTCTGTTAGATTTAAGTCTACTGCCAATAATTTGAGATGATGGTCTCCAGCACTTATATAGTGAGAAACTGTCAGTAATTGTTCCCTATTCACAACTGCATTGATTGCTATCACATCTCCATTCAGTCATCTCTCATTCAGGCTGAAGAATGTCAGCCTATTCAACCTCTCCGTGCACAGAAACTATTACGTATCTTCGATCATTTCCATTGCCCTTCTTTGGTTTTGCTATAGGCTTTTTGAGATGGCTTGATCTGAACTGAACACAGTATCAGAAAGGGGTTCAGTGTTAATTCTTACAGGGGCATAATCATATGAGATATACTGATGCTTCCTACAGAGGGACTGCTAGCATCCCAAGAGCTCCATAAGCCATTTATGCTCCCAGAATTTCAAAGCTAATGGAGCAATATCATCCCCAAATGCACCAATCAATAACTTACTGTTAATTTCACTGGCAATGCTTTTGCTTAAACAGCAGCAGTTATATGTCTAAACACATTTGTAAATTTAAGCCTGAGAGACAAATTTGCTCCAGGTCAGAGAGGCAGCCTGTGGTGGATGAGGGAATTGAAAGCAGGTCTCCCAAATCCCACATTAGCTTCATAATCATGCTCTTTCTCTCATTCTTTGTTTCACTACTGAGGTTTAACATGCTTCATCCACTATAGTTATCCATCAGCTCTGGAATCTTAATGTGTTTCTAGGTGGAGTATAACAAAATCTTCACTTCTGAAAAGGGATGGTTATGTGATGAAGAGCACTTCAACATTCCTAAACTGAGATTTGTTTTTAGGTAATATGTAAAGTATGAGCTGCCCGCATATTCTTTTCAATGCATTCCTCACTCATGGAAAAAGGGAGTAAAAAAATACATCATGTTTATTAGCTTTAATAGGGGCTACTCTTGCCAACCAAAAGCACTTTAATTCCCCCTTCTTACATTTGCCTCTACTGCAGTTTTCTGAAACAAAACTGAAATAAGATAAAAAAAAGTAAAGAGCACAAAGGCTACTGAGTTGCTGCTTTAAAGTTTAACTCCGTATTTAAAAGTTTTAAGGTTTGAAAACATGCTATTAAATTATACCACTGGCATCTACTTGAGCAAAGTTCAGCTTGCACTAAGTCTTGTTTCTACTGACAACAACAATCCAGAGTCAGGTTTTTTCAATCAGGTTAGGAATTCATTGTTCAATTTATCAGGTTTGCTTTTGGACTGAAAGATGGCATATAAATTAAAAGCATACCCCAATAAGACACAGACTTTGATGTCTAATAGGGGTTCTGTGGATTCATTATTTTAATATTTTAGATTTATAATCAGAAGGCTAGCCACTTTACTCTAGTCTATGTAATACTTTTTTCATGTTCCCTTTCCCAGCTTTCTCTGACAAATGTTTTCCTCAGATTACATTCACTAATACTGGGGATCCAATGCAAGCCCTAGGGCACTGAGATCAGGGATGATTTGAAACATTAACTTTCCTAGATATTAAAAATATAGTTCAAAAGAAGTTGAGGAACCTCTGTATCACTTGAAATATTTATCTTTAATAATGTATCAACATAAATCAGCTCAAAAATTACTTTGATGGGTGCTACAGTATATACCAATGCACAAATGAATTTTGGGGGAAGTGGAGGAGCAGAGGGCAGAAATAGATTAGAAAAAACTGCACAGGATGAGCCTTTACACACCTTTACACAAGACACTCAAGAGTTCATTTCTGAAGGGAGTTGATGTCACCATTTACAAATAGTTCATCCTCAATTATCTACTAGTACACCAGAGTACTGAAACATCACTCCATTTTGTCCAGGAAAAAAATAATGAAGAAAAAAATAATAGAGTTGTTCTAATCTTAAAATGCTTGTCCTTCTTTTGATTAGCCAGCCTACACAGGTAGAGCATATAAACCAGGAAGGTCTGTCTGCTTTTTCACTCCCTTGATATAGAGCAGTCAGAAAGCTAGTTTAGCTGGGTAGTTAAGCTGCGTTTCTGCTTGTTTTGCATTGCTAGAGCAGCCCAAATCAGTGGGACAGTTCCTGCAATTCAAAATAAATCATCAGATACCAGAGACTCCAACAGTAATCAATGAAGTGCCAAAATTCCACATTAGCATTTTGATGTTAAATTCACCACACTCTCAACTTAGGCCAGTAGTTGTAGGACAGTGGTCTTTTCGGTTGCTGTGTAGCATTTAGGAAGGATGTTATTCCTTAGAGGCAGAGTCACAGGATCAATCCTCAGTTCTGTATTTGTTTTGTGAATAATTTTTTTACTTTACTTTTTCTTTTAGAGAACATCCAAGATGCAGAAATTTTGCTTCTGGTATTTACACTTCTCTCCAAAGGTATTTACCTTCTCTCCAAAACATGGAGATATTTAGATTTGCACTATACCATTTAGAATCAACTTTTATTAGATAAGCAGAGTTTTTAGACAGGAAGTTACTTGCAAAGTTCTAAAGAAACTCATTGTGAAACCAATGAATAACTAACAGTTGTCCTTCTGCTTCTTGCAAACTCTATTATTTTCCAGCAGAATTAGAAAAGACAAATATCAAACCAAGCTTTTTAAGGGGCTACAGAGGACATTCTGGGAATTACAGACTAATGAGTCTGATTAACATACCAGAATAAATAAATAAATAAATAAATAAAACCAGCTTTCTTTATATAAGATCCTTCAGAAACAGTTCTGAAGAGCTGGCATGATTAAGGTGACACAAGACAAGAGGAAAGACTCCAGGAATTAAATAATGGTTTAGAAGACAGGAAACAATAGGTTATAACAAACAGTTCATTCTCAAAGGTAGGGAATTTGTCAGCAGAAGAGTCTCAAAATCACTGGTACCAATGTCATTCGATACCCTAGTGAATGATCTGGAAATGTAAAAGATCAGTGGGGTTGGACGAAGTATGGCATTGGTTTCTTTAGCTTTCCATGGTAAACTAGAGAAGTGAAAATTTGGGACAGGAAGTATAAGGCCTTGAAGTGGATGACAAGCGTCTCATAAGTGATGAAAACAGATGAGCTAGGGGAAAGAGATGCATGAGATGCAACAGTGAACAGAGCTGGAAGTGTTCTTACGAGGTCATCCAGCACATCCCCTGTCTCAAAGCTAGGTGAGCTGTAAACTCTTACATCATCTTTGACAGATGTGGTGTGAAAAACCTCTAATGACAAAGCTTCTATAGCATTAGTAAAGAACGTTTTTTGAGTGATTGAATCTCCTTACTGTTAGGAACTTTTGTATCTAACCTTAAGCTTTCTTGCTGGAGTTCAGGGCTATTGCCCACACCATGAATGCATGGTCATGATCCCTTGCTCTTTTGCAGGAGCCCATAATCCCATCCCATTCTTTTTCAATCATCTCATTTTTGCGGAAAGCTTTCTTACCCTCTCAACCTCTGTTTGTTTCAATTTGTTTCTTCGGGAGAGCCTCTCCTATCATTTACTTTTATCATGAAATGAGATATTCTAGGCCAGCCATAATTCCCCAGTATGTTCTTACCAAGGCTGAGCAGAGCAAAAAGATTGTCACATGATTTGCAAACTTCCTTTTGCTTATACATCCTACTATTTGTCCTTGTGTAAGAGCAAGACATTGTTGACTCATGTTCAAGTTGTTATCACTATATTCACAGACACTTTCCTGAAGGACTGTGGCTTAATCAGTTACTCCCAATCCCATATTTGTGCAGGTATTATCACCAACTAACTGAATATTCCTATTGATTTTCTTTTTTTTTTTTTTTTAATTAGAAAACATTTAACTGAGATCATTTTCAATTCCAGCTCTATCCTCCAGAGGATTTGCACTGCCTCCCAGCTTCATGTCAACACCAAGTTGAAAATATTAGTAAAAGCTTGAATAAAATCTGACCTGAAAGACCCCATCAAACCTAGCTAGGCCTATGTTTCTATTTAGACAATAACCACATAAAGTTACTCTCTGAATTTTTCTATCAAGCAATTTCATCTCCTCCCTTCTGAGTATTCATGAAGACCAGGTTTATCTAAAGGAGGTGTTTCCTGCTTCTCTCCTACCCATGCAGTTTGTTATCTTATCATACAAAGACATGGGATTTCTTTGATTAAATTATTTATTTTTAACTGCTAAGCCCATTTGGTTGTTAAATATCTCCTTTTTATCTTTAAGGTGAATGTAGCACAGCTTGTTTCATAAGCTGTTCCAGAATTTTACTGAAATTTAAATAAAGTCCTATTTTCTCCTTTTATAAATATAAATCCTATATAAGCCCTTTTATAGTTTTTCTTTGCTTCCTTGCTGTGATAACTAGTGCTATGCTTATCCTCCATATCTCAAGCATAACTACTAGCATTTTCAAACTCTTTAAAATGCCAGGATGATGTTTCTCACCTCCATCCCATCTGAATACACCTAGCCTTTCTAAAACTGTCTGATCTTTTCCATTTCAGTATCTTTTCTTTTGCATTTTAGTCCTGAATTTCACCTCCTTTTGTACTTGGCTTTAATTATACTATAAGTTCCCTCAAAGAGGCCTTTTCCACAAAGATTGATATAAAAAGGACATCACATCTCATTCTACTTTCTCACCCACTTCTCATAGTAGTTTTACTGCACAGGAGAGAAAGAAACATATTTCTTTGGTATTTCTCTTACCAATATTTGGAATGGTTTCTTATTACTCTTGATGTCTTTTGCCAGGTGCCTCTCATCTCAGACTTGGTCTTTTTTAATTTGTCCCTACATTCCCATTGTAGTCTGTTACAATTATCCTTCAAATTCCAATCTAATTTGCAGATTTGGTATATGAACATGTTTAAGAACAAAAGTGACCTTACCGCTTAACAAAGATAGCTTTTGATACACTTGCCACTGTTCTTTGTCATTGCTGTTTTTTTTCTGTGTCATTAGAACTACCTATTTGAATATACTTCCCTGTATTTAAGTTAATTTTTCAAAAATATGTCTTCTTGCTATTCTCCTTCATAAGAAGATGCTACTGTTTTTGTGGTGTCACTCATTCAAGTCAAAGTCCACCTTCACATTTTCAAATAATTCTCCAATCGCTGTTCATGACTTCCGCAGTTGTTTTCCCCATTTTCTGAAATGAAAGTTTGTCACGAATGAAAGAACTGAAGGGACACAAAGCATCTAAATTTAGATGTAATTAATTGTAATTATAGTATAGTCAAATCTGCTGATACATGGGCAAAGCTAACAGGGTATCCAGCATGGCTTCTATGGAAATCATGCCCCACAAACAAAGTGGAGTTCTCTAAAAGAGTCAAAATAATAATAATAATATATATATATATGTGTAACCCAAAGGATAGTGAGCTTCTTTGTTTGTTGTTGTTATTGTTGTTTTTGAGGGTGTGTGTGTGTTTTACATTATTTTATTTTTTATTATTTACAAGGTTTACCACCTTAAACTCCTAAACAAAGCTGTTGTTGAATAAAAAAGAAAGTTCTCTCAAGGATCTTAAGGTTTAATTACTATTAAAGGATAAGCTATAGGATATAAAATTAACAGCAAGAATAAATGTTTACCTTTCAAATTTCAGGAAGGTTATCAATGAAGCTCTTCCACATTAGAGTTTATATGAGGTAAGTTTCCTGATCATTGAAAATTACAACACTTCACTTGCAAACTGATTGTGAAGAGATATCATCTTACTAATTGAACAGGAAATGACAAGCCAAATGAAATCTCCTGTCCATAAATATAAAAAAAAGAACAGGAAAGGGAAACAACTACACCATGTAGACACAATAATGTGTTCTAAATTAGCTATTACCCCTTTAAAAGATCTTGCAGTCATCACCCAGTAAACATCATCTTCATGCTCAGCAGCAGATTAAAAAAGCAAATGGAACACTGGGGACTAATAGGAAAGGAAAAATGAACAAAACAAAAAGCATCATTGCACAATTCTGTTATATGGTATACAGTTCACTTTATCTCATCTCAAAAGAAAAAAAAAAATCACAATTTCTCATAAGCCAGTAGCTAGGGATACCATATTTAATTATCAGGAATCAAATTTAAATCATCTGAAAAGTAAGATCTGCTTATCTATTACATTATTAAATTTTAGAACAAACTCAACTCCTAAAAGAAATCTCTATCAAATAGGAACAACAATATTTTAAAAACCTTAGGTTCAAGAAGTCTTTAAAATGGTGAATTTATAAGTCATTTTTTCTAATATTCTTTCCCTTAGCATCAATCATTGGCCACTCTTAGAAACAAAGCAGAAGAATAGGTAAATGTGAGTCTGATGCAGTGAAGTTTAATTTAAGTAACTGAAAATAGACTATTAGACTATTCTTAATTTCAGTAGTGTAGGTTGGCAGTACAGAACATTTTGCTTCACGGGAAAAATAGAAGAGTTTACTAATGATTTTTTCTATTATCAGTGCACCATAACTGAGCTTTCAGTAAAAATTAAATTCTTGCTCCAGAAAAAGAAAAAGAAACCCAGAAAGGGGATGAGTATAAAATCATTAATTTGGGCATGAAGGAACAGGTGGAAACACACAAGGGTGTGAAAGACAAGATTCGGGCAAGTGTCACAAAATGGATGAAAAATACAGAAGTAAAGGCTGTTGCATACACAGCTGGCCTAATCTGATGCTGGAAAAACATTAAGCTAGTGGAATAAAAGTGGCAAGAACAAGAGATGGAGCCTGTGAGATGGGGACAGAAGGAAAAAAAAGAAGGAAGGTAGATGTGTGTGATGGAGTAAGAGTCACAGCTGAGTGGCAGGGAAGACATTAAAGCTAGTACAGTACACACATAATAAGATAAATCTATTGCTAGCTTACCAGGTTAATACAAATTTTACAGAAACATGAGGCTCCCAGTGGATGAAGAAGTGTTACATTGCCATCTAGAGCAGAAAAAGGGAAAACATGGGAACATGTCAGGTGAAAAAAAGCTGCTTTGGAAGTAATAAATAAATAAATGAAACACTAAATAAAATTAAAAGAGAGAAGAATTCCGAACCTCATCAACCAGGAAATCCTCAGGAGCAGTAAGGATGCTTTTTTCACTCTCACATGTAGGGAAACCCCCTGTCAGTGCAATGTAGGACCATAGTTTTGGCACCATGTGGCCTTTGGCTGAGAATCAAACTTGTAGGTTAGCCAGAAAAATAACTACAGGAAGAAAGCATTTGGTCTGACAAGACAAGGCTGACCATTGACTTTGCCTGGCATCCTATTTCTAAAAAGACCAGATGGTCCTCAAAGGAGGGCCCAAAAAATTCTGCAAAGAATATCTGTCCATTGAGGGGGTTTTGTGTTTTCTGTTTGTCTGTTTTGTTTTTATAAACTAGAGCACATAAATCAATGTTTTATTTTTATACAATACAATAAAATTTTATTTGATTTCTAAATGTGCTTTCACGCTCTGCCATAATCACATCTTTTCTCTGCAGTAATATAAGTCTGTAAGTGTTCATTATGAATAAAAGCAAAGAAAAGTACTTTCTCTCTGAAACAGTTACATGACAAGATCTTAAAGAAATAGATAAGGAAAACATTTCAAGGTATACTTCACAGATATGACAGTTTTACAAATTAAATGCATTCCCAACTTGTAAAAATATGTATAAAAACAATGTAGAACAATGTGCTGAATAATCAGAAAGCCAAATTTTCCCCCAAATTGCACTGTTACTGGCCAATACCTTATTACCGTGGTAGAAATGCAACTGTTTTAATAAAGATTTTTCTTCAACTTACCTGCTGAATAGATCTCATATAAGCAAAGCACATGTTTACCATTAATCTCAAAAGCAATGCAGCGGCAGGGAAGTGGTGCTGCTCCTTTAGATACCTTTTCCTTGCATCCACCCCACCATGCACAGCAGGAGGAGGAGTGCCACCTCTATCTCTGCCCCCACTTCCAGAATCAAAAACACCCTGCCACCCCTGCAAATATTGACACCACACTGCCCCATGGATGGCAGTCACCTCCCACAGCAAGAGCCAGGGCTCCTTGGGTCCCAGGCATGCTTACAGCACACTTAGAAATGAAAGCACATTGTGTCAGGGACTGGTTTCCTCCATGCCATGAAACAAGAAATACCTTCAGGTTTTCAAAATGACTATATCCATAAGATTTCAAGCACTATTCAATTTACAGTCTAACAGAGCACCCAGTAGCATCTAACTGTTACTCTATCTTCCCTGCACAGCTTCCACAAATGTGGTAAGTCACAACAGCCAGAACTGTTTGCTTAGGACTGAGCAAGAGCAAAATTGAATTACCTCTTGTTATTAGAGAAATTTGTCCCAGAGGAAGGTGTTGAAACTGCTGAAGCAAGAAAGTGAGAGAGCATTTTATGGCTCACTGCATTATGAATGGTCTATGAATGTACAGACAAAGTAGTCTCCAAAGCTACCAGACTCCAGCTATGGGCTCCATGTTTGATTAAAAGATTGTAAATGGTCAGACACATACTCCTGTTTTGTTCTCCAGCAGTTTATGACTCCTTTCCATTTTACAGTACTCAGTGGCAAAACTTGCCTTGTCCAGGCATGCATTGAGACTCCAATTGTTTACCTTAGTTGATTCAAGCTGACATGTTTGAAAATGATTGTATCCATTTGTTCTGCTAGATATTTTGTCTCTCTTGCTTATATTTCTTAATTTCTCTCTTCTCTTATTATTGGTCTTATGACTAAAGGTTTTATTCACCATACAATGCTTTTACATGCATTTTCTGTCATTCATTACACTTTGTCTCCATTGTCTCCCACTATCTCTAGGGTGCAGTAAGAAGAATTGAGAATATAAAAAGTTGCACTATGTATTACCTCATATGTCTGCCTTAGACTTTAGCTACAGACTTCTATACACTTTAGTGGAGCAGACTTTTCCCTACTGAAATTATTCAATCATGAAAGTTTAATAGTAGGTGTGCGCCCACATAGTATCAAAGTGCAAAATCAGAAATGTTGGCAGACACAGGAAAATTCAATCAAGACACATCTTAGTATCTCAATAAATTTGAGGAGAAAATGATCAGTTGTGCAAGAATAAGTGAGATAATCCCTACTTTATTTTTATATCCTTCTGCCTCCATGTTCCCTCATCCCTCATCTTCCTGCTTCAAGTTCGATTTTTGCTCACACTTTCTTATGTGGATCTTTCTTAGCTCTGCCCTCACACAGGTATACCTCGATTTTGAGAGAGAAATCATGCTCAAATCAATACATCACTTAATAATTAAAAGTTCACGCTGACACTTCCTACTTGTGAACATACAGGAAAAAGAACACCTATTACACATATGAGAAAAGACAGTGAAACCTTTTCTGACTGAAAACTCTCAGGTTTCTTGTCAGGATCCCAGGGGATTTTTACCCCTTTTTAATCTATTTCAATTACTCCTAAGCAACATTCCCTGCAGTTGCTTAAGCTACTAAAAATTCAGGTGCCTTTTTAACTCTCTGGTGGATTTTGCTACCAGGCTTAGCAGATACAAAGCACGGCCTTCCCCACCACAGCCAATGCCTCTGCATACTTGCCTTTGAAAAGAAAGCCCAGAGGGAGATTCTGCTATCCCAATTTTATATCTCCAGAAGATTACCCTGCAGCAGTAGGGGAATACCCAGCAGGTATCCTCTATAGACATCTCCTAATAGAATGCCTTAAAGGAAACATACCTTGTTGAGATTCAATATTTAATGATCTGAAATACAAAGAACACATAAAAATCTTACAAAACCTAAAGGAATTGCTATGCTGCTACAGATGCAACAGGTAAAAGCTGACTGAGACACACTCCAAGAGTGGACTCTCTGTTTGCAATTTTTCTGTGACAAGTGCTGATAAAAATACTTCTTCGGATCAATTTTGCATTAACAGACACCTCCTGGTCTGTGAGGAACACCTGCAGCTCTTCTTCCTCAGCCACCTCTTACAATTTGACAATAATATTAGAGACCAAATGATTTGAGAAGGATTTGGAAAGCAGTGGAAGGTTAATTAAACCAACTAACTCTCTGAAGCTCTGATTAAAATAGAAGCTTTCAAGCATTCATTACCTTTAAGGACAAGTTAGGAACAAGGGCATCAAGTAAGAACCTACACAGACACATTACAGACAGAAAACATTGCAAGCAGTATCTAAAAATAAATAAATAAATACATAAATTCAAAGGTCTGTTGATCCTGGGAAAATGCACACAACAGACTTACTGCCTTGCTGACCCTTTCCCAGGTAACACTGTTATGAGCTACCAAGACTTTTTGGGAGCAGCCAAAAGTCTGACATCTGAGAGTAGATCCTCGTGATTTCCTGCCCAAGCTCTGGTACTAGAGAGAGAACTGCATTATAAAATGAGTTTACCTCCTCCAAAATGTAAATGTGCTTTTCTGACTAAGAAATCACCTAGTTATTGTGATGATTATTTCTTGCTTACCTGCAAGTTTTAAGCTCTGAAGGCTAATTAGAAAGCATACTGTAAGTACGACTGTCATAAAGTGGCACACCCACTACCATTGTTTTATTATCTCAGCCAGAGCTCAGAAATCATGCTTTCAGGAAAATAATAATAATAATAATAATAATAACTCAGTCTATATCCATATCACTAAATCTCTATGAATGTACTCTAAAACCTTAGTAGTGCTCATTACAATCATTTTATCAGCCCGAGCATTTATTACGTAGAGCTCTGAATCATATCTTCTCTCTGCAATAATTCTTCTGCACATTCTGTCACTGTCTTCTGCAGAATTTGTTTAGGCCTTCTCTTATTTTTCAAAAATGGAAGGGAATATGGCTCATTGGAAACTCAAATTGCCAAGTTAAGCACCACCTTGCATTTTTATGGTTTGTATTCATGAAATGGGAATGAGATTTATGTTCCTGACCTTGAAATATTCTGAACCAATTATTTACTTAATATTTATGTTAAATTATCTATGATTGCAGCACTGACTATGAAAGCAACCAGAAAAAAAAATTCTGCAGGTGGCCTGTAAAGCTAATTTTGAAGTTAGCTGTACTAAGCTCATGCAGTGGTCTTACAGAATATTAATATAGTGTTATAAACTACAGTACCCTCAGGGTGTTCACCTGCCATGGAATTTAATTTACTTCATATCTCATCTAATAGACTGAATCTCATCTATTAGGTAAATATAATGTGAATACGTTTCCTTGTTTCTCTAAGGAGTTTATTGGTAAAACCTGGTGAGGCATTCCCACAGAATCTTCTACTGCTATAATTAGCTTGAAATTGAGCTAATGTGCCCTTTTCTGTATAAAGCAATATGGAATATAGAGTCTGGGTACAGAATAGCACTGTGCTCAGAGTCAATGCAGCAGCTGCACTGCTCACACAACACATTTGTGTTTATTCTTTGTATCACAAGGAAGAAAATATTCCTAAGCAGGCTGGAAGACAGCACCCAAAGGCATTTTCCATGGAAAGAGGCAGAGAACACATGGAGGTGGGAGAAACACTCTTTCCAATTAGCTCTACTCATACTAAAGTTTCCTGGTAAGAGGGAGGCCATGCCAATTTTTGCTTTCTGATTTGTTTTTACCTGGACTGTTCAGCATGTCCCCTACTACTTAGTATTGTACGTGTTTGGTTTATTCTTCTTAGTCTGTGTTAAGCAGTTATGTCTGCTTAATATCAAAGCCACTCCTACAATCTAGTTCCTTTGTGCTGCTCTGTCCATGGGGATGGACAGATTCATATACATACATACTTTTTCAAAACTCACAGTAGAATAAAGCTTTACAGACATCCCAGAACAAGCCCTTTTATCCATGGCCTACACTTCTGTACATGAAGTAATCAAAATAATTCCCAGGGGTACGTCCTCCAGCTAAGTTAGTAGGAACAGGGAATTTAGGCACCTAATGTGGTAAGCGTTCTCATTCTGTGTATACCATCTGTGATTCAACTTAGTTGTTATGTCAGACAAAAGAAAAAGACATGCAGGATGAAGAAAAAAAAGAAAAAAAAAAGAAAAAAAAAAAGAAAAAAAAAAAAAAAAAAAAAAAAACAGAAAAATGAATCACAGAAATGGCTTTAGAAAGAGAGAATGAGGAAGAGATAGAACCCATGGGCAACTTAAAAAATAAAAAGTAGATGTTATAGTTCACTGAATCAAATATGACATTATAGTGCAGAGGAAATTGAATTCATCTGTACTCGATAAGGGTGGCTTCATTATTCACTTGTGTCTTTGCTTAGTTGTGACACTCATGACTGATGAGACCATCCCCATCTCATGAAGATAAATTCAATATCCGTAGTATCATTCTAATATATTCTCTATAAATAGAGAATGCATTTAATGGATGGTGTTGGGATAGTATTTTTATCTTCACTGGCTCATAAAAGGAAGGAGTACAATTTACCAGTGCTGACATTCTGAGTGAGTTTATGTAGACCCCTTTTCACAACTGATATGGTGAGGTTGAACGTGTCAGTATGGGGACATGGGTGAGGGCACCACAGAGGCTGAATCACTGACTTATCACCCAAGATATGAGACCAGAACAGGATAAAAAAGGAGAACAGATTTAGTCATTGTACCTAATCATGATTAGATATTTGTTGGGAAAGGACAGAACACCGACATAATATAGTCAATAAGAGGAAGTGCAAATGAAATGTGCTGATATTAATTTAGCAGTGCTCCAAGCTATAACTTTCCTCCTCTTCTTCCATTCTCTTTCAGTTTTCCAAATCAGTGAAATATTTCTCCTTGATGAGGTCTCAGACTCACCTTTCTTCTCTCCTTCAGTATGCATAACATATTCATGCAGACATCTAGCAGACTGGTTTTAAAATATTGGAAAACTTGGAAGCTGTTCAACAGAAGTGATCCCAGTAGAGATGCGATTAATAAGTAAAGCATATAGGAGGAGGTCAAAGGTAACTATCATAAATTGAATTTAATATGCACCTGTAATTTATCACAACTCCATATAGAGTGCTCACATGCCTCTTCATGAGAAATTTTTCTCCTGTTATTTCTGGGGGGAAGAGGGATAACACAATCCAGCACAGCTTCCTAAACTGCCATCTGTTTGTGTGCTACTTTTGAAGCAAACACATCCACAGCTATATACCAGGTTAAAGCATTGGTACAGTTGACCGTACTGAATTTCCACTGGAAAATTTCCATCCGGATCAGAACAGAGATCCATTTATTCAATATTCACTCTATCACTACAAGAAAATTGAGACATTTTACTGACAGATAAAAGAAACATTGGAAAAGAAAACTCTGGAATAAACTGCTCACGTAGTATTTTCTCTCTAATCCCATAATTTGGCACCTGATATAAATTCACTGTGTAATGACCTATATAACTTCCTGAGTGTAACTTTCAGTGTCACTGGGCAACACCAATATTGCTCGTTTTGTCAGTGTCTTCATTACAGCCACTTTGAGAGTTTTATAACACAACCATTAAAAGTTGCTTCAGGCTGAAACATGGCACACAAATACATGAGGAAGCCAAAGTGAGAATAGTTACTTTAATTTCTAGAAAATTATTACACCCTGTCTCTGTTCTGGGGTAGTGAATATGATAACTTGCTTTGAATATCATATGTATAAATTATTAATGGAAATTTTTTCTTGTTTTGTCTAAAGCTTTAATTATATAAATCAGACATTTTCTGTTACATCTGCATAATAGAGGATTATTTTATTAGGTGTAAAACAACACCCCTCCATGAGATGATCCATAAGAAATGTAGGTTCTGTGCAAATACCAGATGTATACACAAATGAAATGCAAATTTTAAACCTTCTCTAAGGTGCTCAAAAGACAACAAGGAAACTGAATGGGGAAAAAGTCACAAAACAAAACAAAAATAAATCCAAACTAATCCCTTGCTTTGTGTGTGTGTGTGTATGTGTGTGTGTTTCAGTTTTGATAGAAGTGTACTCAGAGCCTAGTCAATTGTTTTTGCATACCAAGAGCACTTTATATGTCCCAACTACCTCCCATTGCTGTATGTCCCAATTCACTGACATAATATGTATAATATTCTCAGATTCCAGAAGGACTGTATAAAAGCCATTTTTATAACTAATCCTTGAATGTACAAGATATTTTATACATATAAATACATGTATGTATTTATAAGTCACACTTAGATTCACTGGAAGGCTGAACTTAAAGAGCTAGGTCCTTTCTTAATTCTGTGGATTCAGGCCAACTTATATTAGTTAAAGAACTACCCCAGTAATTCACTGTGGCATTTCTTCTTGGCTTTAACAGGATCTTACATATATATTTTTTCCTCCTATTTTCAATATAGAATTTAATTGATATAAGGTATGAAATATTATAAGGCAAACTCATTTTGAATGGAAGTATCACTTTCCAAGTGAGCAAACTGCCCATCTAGTTCTTTCCCCATAAAGCCTCTATTCAGACACTTAATATACTTTTTATTAAAGATTTTCAAGATACCATGGAATTCTGAAATCTTATACACCAAAAAAAAAAAAAAAGTGTTTAACAGTGTATTATAACAAATAGTAAGAAGAAAAATGAAGGGGTTTTTCTTTCTATACATTCACTGAGTTAGAGACTTTTCCTACCTCATAGAATGGACTTGAGATACAATAAATGTTTGAATTAAAACCCAAGTAAATTCTGATTATAAAACAGATGGTTATGGTTAATATGGATGTGTATGATTAAAACACAGTCAAATCAAGAAAAAAAAAATGTTGTCTCACTATTGGCATTTTGATCAGATTCTTTTGTATCTTCTCATCCAAAAAAAAAAAAAAAGTCCACTCAATAGCACAAGAAACATTACCCTTGCCTCCCCACAGACCGCAATTCAACCTCAGTAGCACTCCACACACGTTCATTCCCTGAGTGCTCCACTGGTAACACAATTGCGATAATTATGGCATGAGCATGTTCTATGAAATGGATACTAGTTCATTAATTAGAAGATGAACGTAATTGATTATTTCAACAGCAAGGCTAAACACAAGGGTAATCCCACAGAGAGCTCTATAGGGGGAGATCTGTGCAAGATGTGCCCTTGACTTAGTTGCTTCTCCCAGGGGGTCTCTTTAAAGGAGCATGGCCTGACAACATAATAATTACAGGCTACTATTAGCGATAGTTAAGTCATTCATGACCTGTTCCCCTTCACAAATTGTTCCAGAACTGGTGTGTGTTTTTTTTTTTTTTTTTAAAGGATTTTTTTTAAGATTTGCCATTTACAACTGTCAGACAGACACTTAGATGGACAATTGTGAAGACCCATGGCCATCTCTTCTAGTGATGTTCTGTTCAGATAACATTCAGATTCAATCTCATCTTTGTTGTTGATATGTCACAGAGGCTCAATAAGCATGTGGTATCATTTCTCCCCTGCTTTGACAACAGAAATCTTTTGAAGAAGGGTAGACTAAGCAGCAAGAGTGAAATATTGTTGTTTGTGTCACCCTCATTAGCTTTGTGACTAAGCATATGGCTTACCAAGAAAACATTTTGTGGATGTAAATCCCTCATAGAGCCTGTTAACATAGAAACACAAATCAAGACCTCACATTTTGGCATTTGGACCCTAAGAACATGTTTTCAAACACCATTCTGTGTTAGCTGATGAACCCCTAATTATGATCACCAAAGGCCTAATTACAGCAATGACAAATCAGTCCATTCATGTTTTTAAAAAATGCAGTACTTTTAGTGGAACTATCAAACCAATGCTGCCAAACCTGAGTAACCACGTTCTTCTTTCCCTCTCACCTTGTCATCGGCTGATTTAAGGGTTATTGCATCTGGCTTGATTCAAACATTGTATTCAGTCCAGCTCATGGTTGACCACATATGGGTGTACTAGAGGAGGGGGAAAACCAAGAAGCTTTTCCTTACCTCATTGCATTCCTAGTAATCACTTACCCTTGGCAGTCATCAGCACTTGGCAGCCCTCTCTGTTCCCTGACAACAGAAACAGGTCCAGTCTTGTGCTGGCTGCATAGTTGCCACCACCATCACAGAGGGCAAGGGCAATGACAGTCTCTTGCCACCTCTCACCTGGTAAAATGCAGCCAGCTTTCACATGGGAAATAGTATATACCACATCTTTTAAAGTAACGATTCTCCCTTTCATGCTTCTTGAATAGTGAAACAGTCAGAGGTCATCCAGAAACTCCCTGAAACTCCTGGGGTCTGAAGTTACCTGGTAAGCCCTGGACTGATGTAAATCAGTATGAGGGCACTGATCTTCATAAAGATATACTGATGGACACATACCAAGTATACTCTCTGTAACCTTGCCTGAAATGATTAAATCAATCCAGATTGTCTGATACGGACACTGCAGACAATAACAATATTAGTCTCAATAAAATGATACCAGGGGTAGAAGTCCTTTTCAGTTTCTTTATTCGATTAAAGCAATTCTGGCTCACTGTCTCCTGCATATTATCTCATGATGTAACTGAATAAGGAGATTGAAAGAGAAAGCTGCTTCTAAGTAAGGGAATACTTCACTAGGGCTTTTGTTCTTATTTAGCACGGTTTAACAATTCATTCCATTCACTGATCATGAATGCCTGAGAAACCTGAATGCACCCGCCTCGCCTGGATGTGGCTGTACTCCATAGACCATCATATTTGGAAGCACTCACATTTGTAATGGATAATAAACCAAAATGGTAAAAGTAACCATTTAGGTCAAATTCTTCTCTTCCTCAGACACATACATTAACTCCAAGATATTTTTAAGTGTCAGTGAAAAAAATATTTAAGTTTCTTTTTTCTGTTGCATCAAGAAGTCAAAAAAGTGTTTGACAGCTCACTACTAAATTCTAAATGCCACTTTTGTGGTTTTTTTTTTTCTAATTCATCTGTTTTTTCATACAAATTTATGATAGCAGTAGAAAAAACTTTCAACATATTAAACATCATCTTGTTGAATTAGATTAATATTAAATGTTTATTAAATAAGCTGACAGCACAGATGAGTATTAAGAATAGAAAATTAAACACTATAAATCCCTCCTGCAAGTAAAGCCAGTGAAAAGAGGGTCAGATCACATACACCTAAGGGAAGCAGTGATATGGTCTACTGATCAAATGGATGCAGATGTTTAAAGATATGGTCTTCATTAAGTTGCTCTTTTAGTGTACTCTGAAATCTAACTTATATGAAGAGATAAAGCTTTCTAAAAGGGATAATAATTTAGTTACATACATCACAAAGATAAAGAACAACTTGCAATTATTATTTCTTCCTTTAACTAGTACTTCTAAATTTCTAGTTTTCGAAAGAGTCTTGCAAATCCACTCAGCAAAGCTGGCTCTAACATTTATCATATGCTATGGGTGATAGATATAATCCCATAATTTCCAATGCAATAATGAGAGGTTTAATTTTCCATTTCTTCCCTCTGTGAGATGGTGCCTGGCTTTGAATTCTCATTTGTGTCTGCATGAGTACACAAACCTAATCTGCATCATTGTGAAGTCAATACCTGCTCCTACATTTCTTTCATTGTTAAAAAGCAAAGCCTGACCTGTAATTCAAAGACATTTTTTAAAAAAGTTTATCCCATCAGGAGTCTCTCTGTTCCTTAAATCTGCTCTGATATGAGGACTCATGGAAGGAGCTGTTAAGATCTGTATGGGTTTTTAAAGTTACCTTCATTTCTCCTTCAGGACTTCCCATGAAAGGTTAACAATCATTTCAAACTCTGTAAACCAGCACATTTGCAAACTCACTCCAATACCATGCATTTTTTTCTGAGGAACAGAAAATCCCTATCGAATCTGAGACTAATTCCCAAGAGACTTAACACAGAAAAAAGTCAGAGTGGTTTCTCCCCATAACCAGGGACTGCTGTGAGCTGGATGATTTTCACCGCCCAGGGAGAAAAGGGGGGAGACAAGGCAAAAGGCCAGGAAAACAGTCTTTGTTCTCCTTACACAGAGAAGATAGTATAGAGGGTTACTATTCTCTTGTCTCACTATGAAGTCTTTTCATCTTCCAGTTACCCAAAAGGAAGAGCTTTCTTTTTTCCTTCACTTCTTTCTCAGTGGGCGTGTGGAGGTAGGTTTGGGAAACAGTGAGAACAGACAGCAACAGCTTATTGTTCTCTATTTCCTGTCCAGAACAAGCTGGAAACCTCAAATGTTAAATACAAACCACATTTACTCATCTCTCTTTTTATTGTGCTGAGAAATGTTTGTCAGTGTTTTATAGAAGAGTAAATGCAACAGCTTATCTTTAATGCTTGGAGCCTCCTTGAGCATAGCAGTGAACTAGGGCCCTTCATATCTGTATATGCTTGTGCATTAACACAGCTGCAAAATTGTGTATTAGGCTGGTGGAAAGAACAGACCAAAACTTTTCTTTTTCTCCATCAAAAATGGTGGTACTTGTGGGAATGAGAGTTATTTCCAATTTTTCTCATTTCTAATTTTGATGTCTTTGGAAAGAAAATAAAAAATAAAAATAAAAATAAAGATATCAGTCAAATAAAAGCAAATCAGAAAACAAAAATGTTTAGTTAAAGGCTAAATGTTGAAGTGAACGGAAGTAAAACACTTGCTTCTAGGACTGCTGAGATATTTTCCCTGCAAAAAGCTTCAATCTGATCCTTGTAAGCTGTCACAGCACTTCATTAGAACTGTATTTTTAAAAGCCAAACACCCCCATTTTCCCAAAGCTTCCTCTGAACTGCTTTCCACCAGTAGTTTCCATTTTGTGCCATGACAAGTCCCTGAAGTGAACCGTGCTTCAGTACAGGCAGCACTGAGGACATTGAGAAGAACAAGGTATGAATTATTTGAGCTTCAACTGATGAGAAATCTACAGTAGCGCTAGCATAAACTACAGTAAAAATAAATAAATGCAAAACTACACTTTTTAACATCAAGTTCTCCCAGGTTGAAACCTCTTGATTTGGTTAGATAAACTGAGACATTGTGAATCACAATGGAGTAACCTGAAATACGTATTAACATGTTTTGAAAGGAAAAAACAGAATTTTTCAAGAAAAGTAGAAACATATTTTGATGAGCCCTATTATTTATACCATGGTCTTCAATCTGTACCCATTTACTTCAGTACAAATCAGGATCAATCCCAACATACAATTAGGAAATCAAACTCTGGGCCGTTCAAGTAACACTTTAAAATCAGGCTATAAAATGCCCATCCCCTGAGCTCTTTAATATGCCCTAAAATGTTATTCCTGGATGCCATAGGATGCCATGTCACATAAGGTCCCTGTGATGCTCTAGTCCTACTCCAGCAAAATGCAGGACAATGCAGAAGAGACCTTTCACTTCAATTTCTTTACTACACCCTTGCTCCCACAAAGTGTCCAATGTCTGCAATAACTGGTTTACCCAAGAGGATTTTCAAGGAAAATTTTTATCTGTATTTGAAAGTAAAATAAAATAAAAACTAAAACATAAAAAGTCCTTGATGTATGCATGTATGCCAATTGCAATTGTAATATATGCATATGTATATTCTACTTCTCAATTTTGTAGGTGTATAAGCTTTGTTTGAGTAGATTTCAGTGTCCATTACTCCAAGGTAGAATAGTAAATATATTTATGTCATTTTCTATATGAAATTTCTTTTGATTTGTTAGAACCACAGAAGCCACAATGCATATTTTTGAAATCTTGTTTTCCTTTTCATCAAAGATCAAATGGCTCTTCCAATCCTGTAGTTCTCCTTGAGGTAGTTTTGATATGCCTGGGTAAAACCAAGCATGAGTAAAATAAAAGAGATTTTCCTGAGTAGTAATAGATACTTATTTATTCTGGAACAACCCCATGCATTATTAAAACTGTGCTATTATCATAAATAGTTTTTTTTTTTTTAAAAAAAAAAAAAAAAAAAACACAGACCCATGATGTAATTATGTTTATCTTTATGTAACATATTGTTATCAGTATAACCTGCTGCCCTGCCATGAAGTTACAATTGTGCCTGGCCCCTGAAAATTTAACAACAAGCACTAGTGAGGATGATACGTACTGACAAAGTTTTCATTCACACTCCAGTCCCCACCCCCCTTGGAGTTTTTCATTATTTTTGTAACACTTTATTTGCTATTAGGATTACTCAATTTATTTGTTCAGATTGGGAAGTCTCTTCTTGATGGGCTGCTGTGCTCGGTAAACAGCTTCGAACAACAAGCAAGGATTTAGATAATCACTGTGTAATCAGTAGGCACCAGCACGTCGGTTCTCATCTCCTTGAATCCAGGTGGCTGTCTGACAAATCACAACATTTATCAAACTAAAAGTAGTGTGATCGGCTGCACCAGAACCATCCTGCCCACTTTGTAAGGAGTTTTGGCAAGTTCACCAGAAAATAACATAGAACTTGCTGTTTTTTTCACAGGCTCTGTTTTAATGTGTCAGCTATGTCTTGAACATATGAAAGTCCTAAAACAGCTCTTAGGAGTAACCAGGTCAGAGTACAGAGCAGCACTGGCTGGCTGTCCCCTTGCCTGCTTTGTGCCTTGAAGGGAATGCTAGACTAAACAAGCAATAACCCAGCGACATTCAGCCCTAGTTAAACACCTTTCCGACAGCTGCAGTTAGGATCATTTGCCAGGTACATGCTTTCTTCATACAAATATATTTGTACGTAAAATAGCTCGTCCTAATTAAATTTTAACAAGAGGCAATAACCGCTTCAAAACTAGGCAAAATGGTCATATTAAGAAGATAATACAGAAATTTAAAATAATCTCTTTTTATAGTACTAAACTAGCTTCCAATTTTTTTTATGGACTCACTTATTTTCCGTCACCTAATATATGATCTTAAACATTTGTATTTTGAACCTCTAGGGTACAACCAAGATTTTGCTTTTGAGTTTAGACAAATACCGATCAACTTAATTAAATGACGAGAGTATTAACATGGGTCTAGACTTTAAGTTATAATTCTGCTGCCACTGTGTCTACTGGATTCAGATGCCCAGAGGTTCTCAAAGAGCTCAAATGATAACAAAATTGACCTCTCAGAGAATTTGAGTGAAATACCCTTTTACTAAACTAAAAGGTTTGCATGCACATGTCAGCAAGCAAATCCAAACAGCAGTGGAGATGCAGACCCCTTACACGCTATTTGCCAGATTCTCTAATGTGAAAATATTCTTGGTATTAAATCAATAAAGGGGAGGTGAAGAGTAGGTAGAAGGAAAACATGTTACATGAGATAAAGAAAAGCTGGATTATCAATAAAGAAAAAAATGGGTATTTAAAGTGAACACTGGAGTATAGAGAGTGATTTTTAAATTACTTATCTGATTAGTGGTAGCTAATCTGTCAAGCAGAAACAAATTCACATAAATATTCTCTAAATTAAATATCCTCTTGTCACTGAAGCTGCTTTCAATTGTTGGTGGGTTTTGTGTTTTGTTTTGTTTTTTCCCTGGAAAGGAGATAGCATATTACATTGATTTCAGTTTCCAGAATGCATTCAGTAATTATGTAGTTTTAATTGCCTGGCATTTTTGTTTTCATAAATTTCAAAGCCAGCTATTGACATGAGTTAGAAAGAAAAACTGACCTTAAATCTGAAAAAGAAACAGATATCAAATATGGTCCTGTTCAGCAATGTACTCAAATACAAGCTTAAGCATGTGCTTAAGTCCATCCACATGCAGTAAGACCTGTAACCTATGTTTAATCTTACCTCCAGTGGAACTTAAACAAGCACACTGCAACATGAGGACCTACACCTTCATTCCTGTAGTTTTTGAAGGTGTGCATTGTGCCTTACAGACACAGGCAAGAAGAGCAAGCCAGGGATCTCAGCTTATTAACATTTCAAGAATTTATTGCTCAGCTGCTGTTTGTTTTCTCTGACAACCAAATGTTATGCAGGGCACTTTTGCCAGCTGCAGTCTGATTAGGTATCACCTTTTCCATAACACTGCCAGGCCAGTCGAACTGTGGCATATAGATAGTTTAACCTTTTGTAGATCTCATAATAAACAAATCCCAGTTTCAGGAGAAAATCCACGATAGAGAAAGCCTGACTACAGCTTGTAAATCAAAGCACTCAGATAAGATGTGAGAGCCAAATCTCTCAGAGTTGATCATGCTGACAGTTGAGCTTTAAATTCTTGCTTTATAAATCACTTCCTTACCAACCAGCTGCAAAATCAGGATTTGAAAGCCAAAGGAGAAAAATAAAAAAAATAAAAAAAAATAAAAAAAGGTTTTATTTTGGATTTATTGGTAAGATTTGTAAATCTGTTGTAGGACTTACAGATCTGATTTAAGATTTGCTAATCCCGTTTAGGATATGGATTTTTTTTTCCCTGACTTACCACGTACTGAAATACTTTAATAAAAAACAAACTAAAAATCACTGATTAAAAGGATGGTGCATAAATCAAGAGTTTGCCGTTAAGATTCTCTGGCAGGCTCTATAAATTGCATGTCGCGTTTATAACTCAGCCTCTTACAAGGGCAGATTTATAAATCCAACTTGCAAATTGTCAGACAACTATTCAACTATTAGAGGCTCAATTCTAATCTGAGAAACAACAGATGTGCCGTGCTCCACTCTCCAAAACCCCATTCTGGTTCCTGCAATGCCTGCAGACCACGCAGCCTCCCCCTTGCCCAAGGGGAGCAGAGCACCGTGCTGAGGAAAGACAGGGGAAACCCCCTGGCTTGTTTGTGCATCACCCTGAAAACAAATAGCTGAGTGGGGCCAAAGGAGCTTGGGGAAGGAAAAACACTAGTGGAAGTGTGGGTTACAGTCAGCATTGGAAAGCAGCCTGAGTTAAAGGCTCCCTCAGCAATTTCAGCTGGTGCCTGGAGGGGAAAAAGAGTAAGTCCTAATTTCCAGGTTGCCAGGCTTCGGGCACAGTAAAAAATAAAACCCCATAGTCAAAACAATGGAAAACTGGGCCCAGCAGGAGCAAACTGGTGCAAGTTGAGGGATTTTTTTTCCACATTCCCAGTGATGCCTGCCCACCCATCTCAGATTACAATGAAGAACTTTTTGGAGTAAACCCTGGCCCCATCAGTGTTGATGGCAAATATCCCATTGATTTCACAAGGATAGGATTTCACCCTATAAAAAGGGTGTTGTCCAGATTCACAGGAATGCCCGTGCCGCCCTGTCTGCAGCAAGCAGCTGTAAAGCCCCATCTCTCCAAGGCACTGAGGCAACCACATCACCACGATGAGGAGAGTGGGGAGCCAGAAGCAAGGGCTGTGGCAGCATCCCATGGTTCTGAGATGCTGCCTGTAGCTGCGGATGCTCCCCCCTGCCCTTTTTGTGAGGCAAGCGCAGAAAGCAGCATCCCTCAGCAATTATAAGAAAATTCATACATGCACCAGGAGTTAATAATATACTTCCTCGCAGGTAGTTTTATGGTAACCGTCAAGGCTTATCCAGAAGCTGAGGGTCATAACAGTGAAATAGTACTATTTAACAGTACTATTTTTCTGCTAGAATTATTGGGTTTTGTGCAAAGTGAAAACTGTGTATGATAAGAAATGGCTACTCCTAGACCCTAAACAGGAAATAGTTGCATGCATTAGTGCCTTTTGCATTTTCTGAGTGTCAGGCGTCTTTGATTTTATAGCATTCGAAGGAATAGGAAAAAGTGATCTAAAATGTTTTATTTCCTACCATGTTTGAAATGTGGTTCTAAACTTTGATCAGTGACTTCTTGTTCTCTATTACTGCAATGCTCTTTTCCCTTGAACTGTTTGTTGCCTTGGGTTTCTTATGAAATAATTACAAGGATGCTAGCAAACCTAAATTATATAATTATTTCTTTCATCCCTGCTGATATTTTAGAGTCAAGAGTCTGATCATTGTAAAATTCAATAAATACTCACATATATATATATGAGCTAAATTTTCAGGGCGTTTATATTAAACATGCAGGATAAACTGCATGTTCAGCTGAATCAAAATACTATTACAAGAACAACTGAACCAAACAGTGCAATTAGAAATAGGAAAATTTGCTTCCATAGCTTTGCACCCATATGAATACTCAATTCTACATGCAAAATATAATCATAAATGGAGGATAAGGTTGATGGAAAATGGTTAATATTCTATAACATGGTAAATCAGTCCTTTACAGACTATACATTTAAATGCATGAAAATCAATTATCCTGAAAACAGAATATGTTTTTTTTCTTTTTCATTACTTGTTCCAGAGGACATAGCCTTACTGTCCTCTTGTGCACATGTGTCTGACAAAGACAGAGACCTGCAAATGTTTGGCCTTTTTCCTTGTATGTAGCTAAAATGAAGAGGGATAAGAAGCATATGCTTGCAAGGAGAACGAGTCTGTTGGAGGACACTGAAAGTCAGTCCTCACAACAGTAATGAGGAATTGTAGATGTAATTGGAGAAATGCTATAAATAATTGTTTTAACAAAGAGACGCTACAATATAGTAGGAATAGTGTCTTTTCACATAATTATCTGCCTGTGATGAATGAAAAAGACCTCCCCTGAGGCAGCCCAATTGATCTGTTGCAATGCTGGAACTCACTGCTACTTCCCCCATCCCTTCTCCAGTCTTTTTGGGGGAACACAAGAACATTTCAACTCCTTCAACAAAATGCAGATCTGTTTTAAACCCAACAAGATTGGTGCTACTTTGGAGGCAAAAGTACCTCACGATGTACCCAGCAGTCCCTATCTTATGATCATCCACACCAGGAAACTTTATGTTTACCTTCTTGGGTTTTCTTTGAATGGAGAGGCACAGAAGAGATGGGGATGTTCCATGGAGCAGAATGAGCACGTGGGACACAGCTGAACCTGGGAACTAAACTATGCAACCATGTTGGACTCCAGGCAATCTAATGATAAGACTTTCAAACAGACAAACCACTGAAACTTTTTTGAGGGAGAAAAAAAAATAATGATTGAGAAAGGATTGATTGTAAAGATGTCTTCACAAAATCAAGGTAATAAAAGGTGTTTTCTACAGCTGCAGTACAAAGAGTGGATTGCAAAATCATAAAATCTGTAGCATGAAGAGAGGAGTAAGAAGCACCTTATGGTGGCCACAATTGTATAGCTTTATGGAGCAATGAATTTCAGCTGTCCAGAGACCCAAAATGTAAGAGTGAAAATCTTTTATTTAAAATGTAAGTTAAAAGATTTGATTCTAAAGTTAAATTGAACATCTTATAAAAATTTACGTTATCAAGATCACTGTCAGATCCACTTGGCATCAGCAGAGGAAAAGGTCAAGGGAGTAGAAAGGACAGAGAAGGGAAGAAAAGGCAAGACAAAGAAACTTCCTAACTTGCCTATAGAGAAAGGACACATACCTACCAGACAACAGCAGAGAAACAGACTACAAGCCTATTGCCTTCCTTTTTCCCATTCTAACACTAAACATAGCAAGGAATACAGCTGTGTAATGAGTTGAGTGATTTCTACAAGTGTCCTCCCTAAGCTTTTACATCTTATCAGCCCATTCATTTGTCATTTCAGAACAATGAAACTACAAATTTTGACAAAAATCTCCAGTCATTCAGAAAGAGTAGCTACAAAAAATAATAACATCCTTTTGGTTTGGACTTGTCTGTACATTCATCCTTGTTTGAATTCAATAAAATTCAAAATAAAAAGGAGAAATACTGAGAAAAACACTGTAAAACTCTTTTTTATGTGCCTTCATCAGCAGTGGCAGCAGTAAACATTTTTATTGAAGATTTCAAAGGCTATGAAAAGAGGTATAAAATGTCCTAGTGAAATTTTGATCAGAAATTTTCCTTTACTGCAAAATTTCAAGCTGGCAGGCAGTTTGTCATTTACCCTGTTATATTTTTCCAAAGGTCAGTTCAATAGAAATGATTGGATTCTACAGCTCCACAGAAGAAAATGAAAGTACTAGAACTGGCTTCATTATTTTTCTCTGGTGAAGTTCTGAATCTGCTAGCAGGGTTGCAAGAAGCACATTTCATGTGTCACGTTTGCCATTTTGAGAGAAAACTCTTCATGTTAATCATCTGATCTAACTGCTTACAATCTTCTTCCTCTGTAACTGCCTGGAAAAAATAAAAATCTTCTACAGAAAGAGTTTCAGCCTCAACTTGCAGGTGTTTGGGACTAAAGCAGTCTGATGTGTGCCTGTACTTTGGAGCCAAACAGCACCATTCAGACAAGGTGTGAACAAGACAGGAAAGGAGGCATCTTAGAGTAAGAAAGTGTAGGGATTGTCTGTATATTCTCAACCCTGGGGGGCAGTCTTGCTGCTCAAGACACAGTTTTTCAGGGTTCATTGTACTGGATTTTTTCACCTATTTATTTTCCTTAGGATGTTCTGTTGGAGTTCTCTCCAGTGGAATTTTACTAGCCAAGAAAGACCACTGACTTTTTTTCTGCTTAATATGTTTTGAATGTTCTGTACAATCATTTCCCCCTCAGCTTCATGAGGCCTGTCACAGCATTGCAAGGCAGAACTCAAGAGCCAAGTTTATCATCATCCAAGCATGGGAAATCTGTGTCTGAAGCAAAGATGATAGTATCATGAGACAGTTGGCCCAAGAAAGTAAAAATTGAATTTTGACATGGCTATCAAAGGTCTTACTATCTATTCTATCTCCTATTTTAAAAAGAAATGTCCTGTCTTTAACAAAAGTGAGAGTGTATCATCTAATTCAACTGCTAGCCGTATCATGATAATGCTATTGCTATCCAATGGCAGATGCCTAAAATGAAATTCAAAGCAAGAAGAGGAATGCAGATTTATCTCCACATTTAAACCATTGAGCATGGGACATCCTATGAGTTAAATGCAATTTTCCCCTGCTCTTCGCAGGATACCAGAGAAGAATTCTTAAACTCCAGCACTTGATGAAGCATGACCAAATTTCAGTGGAAATTCATGGATTACCCTGTCAACTGAGCCAATCTGGTCATCGAAGTTAATGCTTTCACTGTTTTAAAGTCATAACTGTTAACTTACTTCTCAGTGAAGAAGTTTGAACTTTGACAGGTTTAAGGTTTAGCATTAAACTTTTAGCATTTTACTTGCACTGACACGGGTTAAAAGCACAAAGGTAGTTGTGGCAGAATTACTCCTCAGGTCATCAGAATTTAACTGAGACTTCTTGAGCCCCAATATATGGCCTTTCTCTTAAACTAAAAACATTGAAAAGATCTTAAGAGATCCACTTTGTTAAAAACTTGGGAGGAAAGCTTTTACCATTACAGAGAGTAAAATGATAAATGGATCAATCTTTACTAGCAAACAGTAGTAATTAGTTCATACTTCATTCCTCTGTTAGAGAAGGGCCTTGGTGTTTAATCATCATTACATAATCATTTAGTCTTCTTGAATCTCTGTTTTCATAGATAATGAAAAACTGGATAGTGTACCCTCAAATGATTCTATATGGGAGGAACCCCGTGATCAGTTATTTGAATCAATGAAAGGATTCTGGCTTTATACCATATTTTCCTGGTACAGACTGCATTCATATAATGCAGGTAGAGTAATGCAGGTAAAACTTTCTGAGAGATGCTAAGGTGAAAGTTAAAAAAATAAACATCTCTAAATGAAGACATTGCTATAAAAATGAGAGTCTGAAATCTCTAGTAAGACACGAGTCAAATCATAGCATGTGGTATAGTACCATCTTGGAGAAAGTCCCATTGCCCACCTTTTTGTGAGGACAGATGTACTACCCACCAGATGTGCAGGGTGCTTGCTTTCGTACAGCTCAGCATTCCGATGGTTTTTTGTTTGTTTGATGCTCGTTTGTTTGTTTTTGAAATAAGCCTCTGAAATCCAAAAAGAATGGGAAAGACAATGAATAAATTCTAAGAGGAATAAACAATAGCATGTTCTCTGACCCTACCATTTCACTTCATGACAGACATTTCCTTAAACCCCTTTTTCTCTTAAAGGAACTAGAAATGTTCCTATTGGCTGGTAAAAAATAAAACAGTAGCCACTTATAAAGCCAGCAATGATAAAATCAGTAACACTTACTCTAACAGATTTTTTTCTTTCCCAAATCCTCTCAAATCATTTTGCATCCTATTGACCACTACAGGGAGATGGTGACTCTGTCAGTTTCCTTAGTGAGGCAAGATGAGTACACACTTCACCACATGACAGCTAAGAGATCTCTATCAACCACAGGTTCACCTTCTTTTCAGGGGTGTTGGACCCTGCTACTTTTCTTAATGGAAAAGAAAAGCAAGTAAAAAGTATTAAATGCTTCCAAAAATCTAAAGGCATTTTACTGAGAATAAAAGTAACTTCATTGTGGGGAAGTGGAACAACTTCTTAGGCATTTTAGTGCATGTAAAACACTTTTTCTTACTAAACACAGGGAGTAATAGCCAAGGCTAACTCAAAGGCCTAGTGCCAGTACAAAGCTATATTTTTGAAGTGAAAATGCTTTGCCTGGGCTTTTTCCTAACCTTTGAGGGTCCTCACTGAGAAATCAGAAAAAGATCCGAAGGAAACTCAGTGGAATTGGTTTCATCAGAATGTGAATGAAAACTCCAAAACACCTCTGTACTTCTTCATTTCACACATTTTCCTTCTGTTATAAACCTGATGCAAAACATTAATTTCAGCCTCTAGGCCTCCTCCTGCTCGCACAGCTAAAACTGCAAAGTGCCTTAGCTGCCTTGCCTCAAGTCCTGTAAGTCCCCAGTGTCCCCAGCATCAGCATCATGGTACAAGTCCTACCTCAGGACTCTGTGCAGTGAAACTCACCTCCTTGAGCTAGATTTTGAGTAAACTTTATCATTCCTAGCTCACTGCAGCTTTTTTTGCATATCTTCAGATGCCTGGGTATATTCGTCACATAAGAGAAGACCTCATCACCCTCAGGTAAGACAGAAAGCAGTATATGACTGACAAAGTGAACTGTGCACCCTCCTCCTTCCTGCACACACAGACCTGACTCCTCAATTCTGACTCCTCAATTTCAGCAGCCTTGGTGCTCTATTACTTCTTTTTTTCTTTTTTTCTTTTTTTTTTTCCTTTGTGCGTTTGTGCTTTTGCTAAGTCAGCTTTGGCTATATAATGTTCAGAATGAAGGGACAAGATGGGATGGAGTGTGGGAGTGGAAGGTAAGAATTGGCCCTTTTGGCAGCTGCAAGCCACCAGAGCAGCACAGTTCTCTTGTCAAAAGGTATCCTTGGATGACACACTCTTTCAAGTTCATTAGTACTCAGGTCCCATTTCACAAGGTGTCAGATGACTATTCAGTAGTTTAAAAATAAAATAAAAAGAAGGTCCCACAAATTATGTAGAAAAGAAACACTAGAAATATTGGCAATACTAAATAGGATGTTGTCAGCAGTCACTGAAAAGAATAACATAATGGTACAAAACTTCAAAAATCTGCATTCTGCCGGATAATTTTTCACAAAGTTTCTGGTTTTCTGTTCCCTTCACCACTAGCTGCATAAACACAAGCCTTTTGAACTCATTCTGCTGGCTGAACAATCAAGAGAAGGGAGAAGGCAAACAGCCTTCACAAAAGAGCACTGACAGCATTTATCATACACAACCATATCATTAGCCATGGAAGGATTGCTCCATGCCTACACTATTTGGATAAGGAGGATGTGCCTTTTAATATGTTTTCTGACAGAAAATATCCATACCAGCAGAATCTATTTCTCATATACTAATGAAAATAAAAACTGAACCAAAAATACACAGGACTCAATGAAGAGAAGCAGGAACTTGCACGGCCTAATACATCTCATCCTAAAGAAACTGGTCTTGTTTTAAAACTGCCTATTTCTCTCCATTAGGATAAAGTGAGATTAGACTGACTAACTCAATTGTAGTGGTTTACATCACAGACATCCAAAGTAAAACAAAACTCACCCCACAGGTCAGGAAAGTTGCAATGATTGTCCAGGCTTCTGACATCACTCTGTGGCAAACGTGATTTAGTCAAGGTTGGATCCCCATGAGCATTCCCACACACCTTCCCTCTCCATTTCATATCTCCAGATTTCCCAGTATTTCTCACCTGTATCCCCCAAATATTTCCTTCATCACAGCCCATTTCAGTACATACACTCTTTTTTCTCATTTTTCTTTTAGGTATACCTCCTTTAGTATCTTCCTCCATCACCCTTTTACTATTGCCTTACTTTTTATTAAGGGATATTGGGAAAACTTTTGTGGGTCAGAGTGCAAAGAGGTATGTGAGACAGGTGTGCTGCAAAGCCTTCTGAACTACAAATCAGTAACCTATGATTTCAGGAGACTGGACCCAGTGGCAAAGGCAGAGCCTTCTGTATAAAATTTTTCATTTCAGGTAAAGACTAGATTTTTTTGCATGCTAGTTTACACCTTTCCTTAGTGAAGGGCCAATATATACTATTAGAGCATTGCAGTGGTATCAGAATCAACAGAAATGTATTTATAGCTAATGTCTTCTGATGGCATACAAACTTTGAAAGTAACACATGGCATTTAACTGAATACAATGACTGAATGTTGAAGACCAAAGACAAAGATGTAAGTAGAGTTTTTTTTCTGGCAACTTATACATCTGTTGCTGCCCTTGTCTCAGTGCTATTACCCCAACAATAATATTCCCTATCATATAGTAGACCTACTTCATATAGGCATTAGCCTGTAGTCTTTAAATGCAGTATATATAAAACCAGTCAAAGAAAGAGGGAGAAAATTACATTTGTTTTTGTATTTAATAGAGTAATTTTCTATATAACTGTTCTCTGGAGCCCATTCATTTTATCATTGCTTTAATTTATGTCAGGAGATAGTCAGAAACCATGCTGTTCCTGAAGGAGACCTACGCTAGAGCCTTCCACCTTAGCAACGTAGTGACATCTGATCTGTCTTAAAGGGCATCACGGGAGTGCAGACACACTTCTCTGCTTCCAGGGAGCATGTTCTAATGACCAAACTTCAGAAACATTTGACATATAACTCTGTGCCTAAGAGTATGTGAATATATGAAATGTTGTTTATAAAAAACAAAGCTGTGCTAAAATGCCTATTTGCCCCCTGCTGCTTAGCAATATTAAAGATTAGAGCCAATTGTTTTGTATACTGAAAAGCCTATAATAGCTTCTAGAGAAGAACGTGTCAGCAAACTAGATAAGGTTCCTATTAAATTTTTGTTGCTGTGGACTGCTGACTTGGGTCATTATACACTTAAATTGAGTTATTGTCATTGTTATATAATGAAATATAGAGCTTTTTGCCTCCAGTAATGTAGCATACCTTTTAAAAAATGGGCTCTCCCAACTGATTTATAAAATAGTTCTGTTTGCACTACAGTACCAGGCTGTTGGGTGTTTTGAAGTGATTTAGATGAACTGTCCTAAGAGTTCGTGTGCATTTCGAAAGACAAATAACAGAGTCTTCTGTGAACCTGCTTCCAATAATCTTTGAAATTTATTGAGTGACAATGAAAGATATAGCAACATTACAGCCCTCTTCTTTCCCATAGTCTAAGAATGTTTCATTCCATAGGAAGTGTGTTTAAGAACTTGTGCTGTTCTAATTCCTGTTAATTATTTGTTCAGATCAGAGAAAATAAAAAAAAAAAAAGAAAAGTTGGCCTGATTTCCTCATTCCAACAATATTAGTCTTTTATAATCTCAGCTTTCTTCTTTAAAAACCAGTTATGTTAACACTTCTAAATCTGAACAAAGCATGTGAACAATGGAGAGATCAGATGACAGTAAAAATGAACTACTTCTCCCCAAGCTACTTTTTTCAAACAAGGTATACTGCTGGGGGGAAGCCATAACCATTCAATTTCACCATTGTCTTCACTGGAGCCAGGATATCACCCCACACACTTTCCACAGCTTTTCCCCCTTAAACAGCAGTTCAAGACAGGATGAAAGTTTCTAGGCATATGCTATTTTACTTAAATTCTTTTAGTTCCCCATGCCTAGTCTCTGAATAGCTGCTGTAATTTCAGATAAATTCCATGGTGAGTAGTAAAGAAACTGAAATCAGCAGATGTAGGAATATCTGACAGGAAGAATCTCATTCCCAGTAGTCTCAAACAGCTATGTATAAGCAGTACAGACCTATTCTAAAAATATTTCCTCAGCCTTCAGTTTGCTGGGCTTATAGAGGTAAACTTTTTTGTTTACATTCAGCCATCTTCTTAACCTTTTTCTGCACCTTTTCACGTTTCAGTTTTCTTCCTCAAACACAGGTTGCCAGAGCTGATGTGAAGATGTTCCTCGTACAGTCACCTTCCTTCTTCCTTCCCTCTGCTAGCAGTTCCTCAGCTGACACCTCCTAGATTTGAATTTTCTTTATTTAGAGCTGCATCATTTTGGTTACCTGTATCATTCTTTGATCAAGCAAAGAGCTCTTTTCTTTTATCTGTTGTAATGGTGAGATCTGATATCATAGCAGAAAATCTTTATGAAACCCTTGTACTTCATACTTTAAACTCCATCCAATTTCTGTTATCACAGTTCTCAAAGTCATCCAGTTTGGCCAGTGTTATATTATGATACTCTTCTGTGTTAATGATGCTTACCCAAATCATTTCATCAAAATTCATTTACGTTCTAACCATTGAACACATAGTTCATTAACAAAAGGACAGCATTCAACTACCTTCTCCAGAGGAATTCAGACAATAACATCCCTCTGTTATATGTCACAAATACAGCTATCTCACTTTTTTTAACCAGTTTCTTTCCTGATAATTTTTTAAATTATTTTTACTATCCTCATTCTTAAATGTAACTAATAGGAACTTCACACATTCAGTGTTTACTGCAATTCTTAGGTGTCCTGCATCTCCTTTGTCTAGAAAATAATTCACTATATTAAAGAAGAAGGTGTTAGGGTAGGCTTACAAATTTCTATTTTGATAAAATGTTGTCACTTTTTATCTAGTTTTTATGAGCTTTGATGTCCTTAATTATTGCTTCTTTTAAAACATGCTCTTAACTTTATATAGTGTTCAGCTAACAGACATGTTGCTCAAGTTACTTTTCCCAAAAACAGACACTACACCCCCTAGAGAAAAACTTCAAAATGAAGAAAAACATTAAAAAAATTGATATGGGCTCTGTGATTCCATGGGCAGGTCTTTCCACAATTCTGCAATAACAATTATCTGTTGCCTTGACATTATCCATTTCTTTCACTTTGGAAAGAAATGGAAAGCTCAGTTCTATATCCAACTCCTCTTAGTTACCCTGCTGTATAGTCATACTAGGTTATCATTAAAAAAGGGGAAAGGAGAAGGGACATTGAATTAGATTTTTGTCATCTTAATGCCCTCATTACGTCTGGTGATTCTTGATCCTATTTTTCTTGCTCATCCTCATACATAGTTAAATTAATAGCTTTCAACTGTTTTTTCTAATATACTTTGAAAAGCTCACTTCAGCTGGACTTATGGAAAAAGCTGAGCTGCACTGGGTCTGGCTGGGATGGAGTTTACCTTCCCTGCAGCAGCCCATGCCATGTTGTGCTCTGCACTTGTAGCTAGAACAGCATTGATACCACACAAGTGTTTTGTCTACTGCTGAGCAATATTGGCACAGTACCAGGACTCCCTCCAATCCCCCAAGAGCCAGCAGGTTAGGGGTAGGCAAGAGGTGGGAAGGGGACATCACCAGGGCAGCTGACCTAAACCGATCAAAGGGATATTCCATGCCATATAGAATCATAGAATCATAGAATATCCTGAGTTGGAAGGGACCCTTAAGGATCATCAAGTCCAACTCTTGACACCGCACAGGTCTACCCAGAAGTTCAGACCATGTGACTAAGTGCACAGTCCAATCGCTTCTTAAACTCAGTCAGGCTCGGTGCAGTGACCACTTCCCTGGGGAGTCTGTTCCAGTGTGCAACCACTCTCTCTGTGAAGAATCCCCTCCTGATGTCAAGCCTAAACTTCCCCTGCCTCAGCTTAACCCCGTTCCCGCGGGTCCTGTCGCTGGTGTTAATGGAGAAAAGGTCTCGTGCCTCTCGACACCCCCTTACGAGGAAGTTGTAGACTGCGATGAGGTCTCCCCTCAGCCTCCTCTTCTCCAGGCTGAACAGGCCCAGTGCCCTCAGCCGTTCCTCGTACGTCTTCCCCTCCAGGCCTTTCACCATTTTCATAGCCCTCCTCTGGACACTCTCCAACAGTTTCACATCCTTTTTATACTGTGGTGCCCAGAACTGCACACAGTACTCGATGTGAGGCCGCACCAGCGCAGAGTAGAGCGGGACAATCACCTCCCTCGACCTACTAGCGATGCCGTGCTTGATGCACCCCAGGACACGGTTGGCCCTCCTGGCTGCCAGGGCACACTGCTGGCTCATATTCAACTTGCTGTCTACCACGACCCCCAGATCCCTCTCTTCTAGGCTGCTCTCCAGCGTCTCATCGCCCAGTCTGTACGTGCAGCCAGGGTTTCCCCGTCCCAGGTGCAGGACCCGGCACTTACTCTTATTGAACTTCATGCGGTTGGTGATCGCCCAGCTCTCCAACCTATCCAGATACCTCTGCAAGGCCTTTCCACCCTCATCCGAGTCCACAACTCCTCCAAGTTTGGTGTCATCAGCAAACTTGCTCAAAATACCTTCTATTCCTACATCCAGATCGTTTATAAAAATATTGAAAAGTACCGGCCCTAAAATGGAGCCTTGAGGGACCCCACTGGTGACCGCCCGCCAGCCTGACGCAGCCCCATTTACCATAACCCTTTGGGCCCTGCCCGTTAGCCAATTGCTCACCTATCGGATGATGTTTTTATTTAGCTGTATGGTGGACATTTTGTCCAGTAGGATCCTATGGGAAACCGTGTCAAATGCCTTGCTGAAGTCCAAAAAAATCACATCAGCTGGTTTCCCTTGGTCCACCATACGGGTGATCTTATCATAAAAGGAAATCAGGTTAGTTAGGCAGGACCTACCCTTCACAAACCCATGCTGGCTGGGACCAGTGACTGCTTTGTCCCCCAGGTGTGCCTCAATAAGTTCGAGAACCATCTTCTCCATGATTTTACCAGGCACTGACGTGAGACTGACAGGCCTGTAATTGCTAGGGTCTTCTTTCTGACCCTTCTTGAAAATCGGCACAACATTTGCCAGCTTCCAGTCTACCGGGACCTCTCCAGACTCCCAGGATAGTTGAAAAATAATTGAGAGAGGTTCCGCGATGACGTCCGCCAGCTCCTTCAGCACCCGGGGATGAATCCCATCCGGACCCATGGACTTGTAGGGATCCAGGTGGAGTAGCAAATCCCGCACACGTTCAGGGTCAGTTGGGAGTTTGTCATCCCCACCGTCCCGGTCATCCAGCTCAGGGCACCCTGGGTCCCGAAGCCCATCATCGGCATTGAAGACAGAGGCAAAGAAGGCGTTAAGCGTCTCTGCTTTGTCTATGTCATTGTCTGTGAGGAGACCTTCCCTATCAAGGAGCGGCCCTATGTATTCTTTAGTTCTCCTTTTTCCATTCACATATCTAAAAAAAACCCTTTTTATTATCTCTCACAGACACAGCCAGCTTCAACTCTAGGTGTGCTTTAGCCACACGAATTTTCTTCCTACAAACACGAACAGCATCCCTGTATTCTTTCCATGTCACCTGGCCCTCCTTCCAGTAGCGAAACACTCTCTGTTTCCACCTAATCTCCATTAGAATGTTCCTGGTCAGCCACGCCGGCCTCCTGCCCCGCCTGCCTGACTTGCGATATTTAGGAACTGCCTGTTCTTGTGCTTCTAGGAGGCATCGCTTAAAGAATGACCAGCACTGGTGGACATCGAGGCCTTCAAGAGCAGCTTCCCAGGGGACCTTGCTGACTAGTTCCCTGAGCACCCTGAAGTCCGCCTTCCCCATATCTAGGGATAAGGTTTTGGTGGCACTTTTCCTTCTGTCGCCGTAAATTTTGAACTCAACCACTTCATGGTCGCTATGACCGAGGCGGCCACCAATCACCACATCTCCCACCAGGCCCTCTCTGTTTTCTAGCAATAGGTCTAGGAGGGCACCTTTCCTAGTTGGCTCCGTTAGCACCTGCACCAAGAAGTTATCATCTAGGTGCTTCATGAACCTCCTGGACTTGCTCCTGTCAGCCGTGTGGCACTCCCAGTTAACGTCTGGCAAGTTGAAGTCCCCCATAAGGACAAGGGGAGTTAATCTCGAGGCCTCTCTTAGTTCTGTAAAGAATAATTTATCGGCGCTATTGTCCTGGCCAGGCGGTCTGTAATAGACTCCCACAACGACATCCCCTTTATTCGTTCGTCCCTTGATCCTTACCCAGAGGCTCTCAACTTTGCCATCACCGACCTGAAGTTCCACACAGTCCAGCCCCTGCTTCACATACATCGCCACCCCACCACCTCGCCTTCCCTGCCTGTCCCTCCTGAAGAGCCTGTAACCATCTATCGCAACACCCCAGTCACAGGACTCATCCCACCAGGTTTCGCTTATGCCGATGATGTCATAGTTGCGGGACTGGGCCAGTACTTCTAGCTCATCCATTTTATTCCTCATACTGCGTGCGTTTGTGTAGAAACATTTCAGGTGTGTCTCCTTACACTCAGCACCTTGTGGATCTAACCGAAGGACCTCACTGGCACACAGCCCCTCTGATTCTAGCGTACCATCCCTTAGGTCTTCACCGGCGTGCCTGGTTTTAGCCCCTTCCCCCTTCAACTCTAGTTTAAAGCCCTATCTATCAGCCCTGCCAACTCCTGACCAAATGATGTCATACTCAGCAATAAAAGGTGGAAAAAAGGAAAAGGAGGGGAGGCATGGGCTCTCATTGTGAAAACATCTGTCCTACCAGACAATGGCTATGTGTATTGAGGCCCTGCTTCAAGGATTTGGTCAAGCATCGCTTGTTGGCAGGAAGTAGAGAGTAACTGCTTTTCTCTGTGTTTCCAAATGGCCTTTGCTTTTGTATGTGTGTGTGTTTGTTTGTTTTTTCCCATTTCCCCTTTTCCTTTTCCCTTTAGTTAAATTATTTAATTAATAATAATTTTCCCTTAATTATTATATTTTATTTTATTAAATTATCATTATCTCAACCCATGAGTTGTTGTTTTCTTTTCTTCTTCCCCTTCTCTTCTGAGGAGGGGGAGTGAGAGAGCGGTTGTGGTAGAGTTCAGCTACCTAGCAAGGTTAAACCACCACACCAAGTTCTCTTTCTTTGCACATTATTTCTTTTTGGTCTTCTGGAGTACATGTTTTATGAGGAGAGACAGATAACTGGTTTTGTTTAGTCTTAAGAACAGAGGCCAAAGGGAAGGAAACTTATTGCTGTCTTCAACTACTTGGTGGGGGAGTAGCCCAGAGAGGAATCTCCTTGTGTTGTGGGATCTCCTTCCTTAGAGATATACAAAACTTGATTGCACAAGGTCCTGAGCAACCTGTTCCAGCTGAACATGATTTGAGCAGAGGATTGGACGTGCAGACCTCTAGAGATTCCTTTCAATTTACACGGTACTATAAATCCATTTTTCCTTATGAGCCATTTGACATTCCTTGGGTACCCATTACCTTGAGCATTAACACAGCTGTGTTTCCAACATTCCCCCCTGCTCCCTCCTTTTCTTGGGATTGAAATTCTAAACTCAATTTCCTTGTTTGACTTCATTCTGAATTTCCTCCACAGACAACTCTATGAATGTCTCATTCTGCTGTTCTCCCCAGCCAGCTCTCTTGCAGGCTTTCCTTTGTCCTTTCATTCAGTCCATTCAGATTGAAAGGCAGCAGGACCCTTCAATTCAAAGTCATTTTCTATTATACTCTTTTCTTGACACCTTCTCTTCATGCAAAATCAAGCTTAAAATAGTATCAGCATTCATTGGTTCAGTGACTATTCAGGAAAAAAATAGGCAGGCCACTCATATCAAAAATAAGTTGGTGCTGGACTTCATTTTTGTTCTCTAATTTATTCTGGAGAAGTTAAGATGTAGTTAAATGGCTCTATGGCTTTATATCTTTCCAGCAAGCATATTCTTCAGTAAGTCTCGCATTATTTAGCAGCACGGATTCAGAGGCATTCCCCTTCTGTTCATGTGACTAACAGATAGAGTAAGTAGATACATCTGTAACTTTAACAAAAACTTCTGGACTTCCATGAATGTTTTTGAAGTGGAAATGGCAAAATCATTTGCAAGAGTCAGCAAATCACAGCCAGTTTCACATTTATAAAAACACATAAGAACTAAAAGGTTATGCTCTAAGACTTATTAATTAGCTCCAATCCATCCATATTCATTGCCAATGACATCTCCACCAAGGGACCCACTTAAATCAAACAATCTTTATTCTGGCAAACACTTCTGCAGAACCACCAGCCTTAGTAGCCAATATATTGAGGTTTCATGAGACCAGAGACAGAGTGAATATGACATGGGAGTTCTTCACCAAGAATGAGTTTCAAAAGAGTGCTGAGCTGGTCTAACTTTCTACCACTAAAAATATAGATCGGTTTTTCTCCTTTTTCCCTTTCCCAGCTGTGTATATTTGCCACTTCCTTTGTGCTTGCTCCAACAATTTGATGAGTCATTTCAGCTCATTCAGCAAGCAAAAAAGGGAGTTAATTTTCTGCCCGCTGAATAAGC
Organism: Heteronetta atricapilla; assembly: GCA_011075105.1. NCBI lineage: Eukaryota > Metazoa > Chordata > Aves > Anseriformes > Anatidae > Heteronetta > Heteronetta atricapilla. The sequence goes on from CM021733.1 coordinate 79,648,174, forward strand.
CATAATGTTTCAGACTAACTTCAGAGACAGCAAAAGAAAATAGGCAAGATCACAGTGCAATAGGAAACAGAGGCACAGGATCTGCTAGTACTGACAGATAAGCACAACTATCTTCTGAAACCCACACTTCTTGTCACCTACATTCCATATTAAAAATATGGGCATCTTCAGAAATGGTTCACTTTACTCTCAAGACACCACCTTGCTGAGCTCAGACAAACCCCACATGAGTTTGGTTATCTGACCTCAACCAAACCTCTTTTGTCTAATGAGTAACTGAGATAATCATAATATTTGCTTTCAGACAGGATAGTCAGATATAAGTACTAACTTAATATTTTTCTATGAGCTGGAAGTGATATTGTCTAATGGTCTGTGAAGAGTTTGACAAATTTCAGCACAAAAAAATCCATTTTCTTATCTACAAAGATCATTACAAATATTTGAAATGTCTGCCTATTATAGTCGTACCTGTGTACTGGTTTTATTTGTTATTGAGAAGACACAGGATCACATCCAGCCATAGAAATATTCATAAACTAACATCCTCATTGAAATGTGTCCCCTTCACACACACACAAAAAAAAAAAAAAAAAAAAAAAAAAAGGTCAGGGAATTTTACTTTAGGAAGTAGTTTGAAGGAATAGAATTACCAAAACACATCTTTCAATCCTTACTGCAGCACCTGTTACACAAAACAGGAAAGCTGATTTTACCTGTTTGTCCACAGCTTAATGGTTGCTGCCTTTTATGTATAGTTCATTTGGAAGCTAGAGGGGAGGCTGTCACTTGGATTTGTGTGAGGTGGTGCTCACTGGGTCCAACAAAACTCTTATGGAAGCAGGGGACTGCCCCGAGCTCATTTAGCTGGGAAAACCTAGATCCAAGGGTGGCAAAAATGGAGATCCTGAGGAGCAGAGGGCAGGCACACAACTGAGGGACAGACCAAAGTCTACACTTTTCATGTAGTGCTTGTTGTAACAAGGGAAGTCACAAGTGAGAGCAGAGTTGGAGAAAAGACTTGTCCTTCGAGGAGAAATGGTTAAGAGGTAAAATTATTTTCAAGGCTTTTCCTTTTTATTCTTCTGTAACAGCTTTAAATCATCTGGTCACTGCACCGAGCCTGACTCAGTTTAAGAAGCGATTGGACTGTGCACTTAGTCACATGGTCTGAACTTCTGGGTAGACCTGTGCGGTGTCAAGAGTTGTACTTGATGATCCTTAAGCGTCCCTTCCAACTCAGGATATTCTATGATTCTATGATTCTATGATCTCCATATAAAAACTGTTGCATTTGAAGCTGTATTCCCACTACTAACCACACATATTATCCCAATGTTAAATCATGACATCCTATCCTTCCCTGTGCATATTAGTTTTTCCTGCATTTTACCATGACTGCATGTGGTCCACTTTCTCCAGAACAGGACCCATCAGGAAAAACTTTGCCCTCATTGCCTGGAAGCAGCTCTAGCCTCCCCCTGCTTTCTGCAGGCAAAATGCCAGCCCCTCTGCACCAGATAATCAGATATTTCACTCCAATCTGGGAGCTAGATGTAACATTTATCTCTGCATTAAACATGATGGCTTTGTTTTTAATAAAGAACGCTAAAATATTGATATGCCTCAAACAAGACTGCAACAGGCAGATTCTTAAGCTAATTAAAAATATTATTAGAAGAGTAAAAACTTTTTCAAGAGTAAGTTTTCTGTGCACTTGAGAACAAAATATGACATACTGAAGAAATAATATTAATCTTTGAGAAAGACAAATTTCCTAGTCAGCAAAAATCTGCTGTGGCTGTATGCCTTTTACAAAGAAATTAATTCATTGAGCTACTCTGGAATCCTTTATAGCTAATAATTAAAAATCTAAAATCTTATTTTCATTCTGTAATAAATACAACCAACAATCAAGATAGATGAGACAAAACTATAAAGGTTTGTTAGATGACTTAAGTTGGAGAAGTTGCTACATCAATATATTGCACTCTAAAAAGGGCATGCATCATTAAAAAGAAGGTTCTGTAATTAATATGTTTTCATACAACCTACCTTATTTCCCCTGAGATCACTAACCAAACCCCTTTAAAAATCGATTAGTTCAAGCACTTAGCCTAGTATAACTTTAGACAGAAGAAATGCAGATATTAGCTGAATTTAAAATTACACCAACTTTATTTTTAATTGCTGCCCAAAATGCCAGATTTACATATTATTAAATACATTTCACTGGCAGAACTGACCACTAAGCATTTTTGGACAGGGACAGAAAAATTAATTATGTTCTTTATAAAAAATCACTTAGCATTCAAAGCATCTGTATTGTTGTCAGGGATAATAAATGTGATTAAGTTTGTATAAATTTCACTGTATTAACCAGTACAATAACTCAATAGGTTTGCAGAACTGAGCTGACGTTACACATTGCAAAACAGAAATACCTAAGTACAACGTAGGATATTTCTAGAAAAATGTATGAAGTCTGGAGGGAGGAACTGTGTCCTCTCAAGGACAAATTCACCTTCTTAAAGTGTTAGTATGAAGGAGAATTCTGGAACTGAGGAATTTTAACAGAAGAGGTTTAATCACAGGTCATGCACTGTTAAGGGTTAGCAATACAATTATCCCACTAATGTTGAAACGTATTTCTCGAGCTTTAGCTGTGTTTATTAAGGAGAAAGACCAAAATTACCAGTCACAAAATACGGGTCATGTCTTGAGTCATTATCGTTGACTGAACCTAAGGGAACTGAGTTTTATCCCTGTGCCATCCTGCAGAAGGTTGATGAAATAAAAATGGTACTTCACCTATAACCTATGACCTAGTACTCAGCCCCTGCAACATGAACACAGAACAGAACACAAGTAGCAATATTTCCACGTAAAAAGATATTTTCCTAATAAAAAGGTAAAGCTCAAGGCTCCAGAGCACCATCTAGCTCTGGCAGTGGACACCACCATAATACAGCTTTAGGTGACAATAAGTCACCTTAAGCTTCTCTCAGAAACGAGATACTTGGACGCAACCGCCAGCAAAACAAGAACTGGACCCAGAGTAGAGATTTCAATCTTGGTGCTCCATTATATTCAGTAAAGATTTCCGTAGTGTAGAAAAAGGGCATAGTGAAGGCATAGTTCTGACACATCTTTAAAATCAGGCTGTGCAAACTACACATTGCAGGCCCCCTAAATGCAAGAGAAGGTCAATGGGCACCTGCAGAGGACAATTTCTCCTACTTACCTTAGGTTCCTCTTCTAGGACAGAATAAGGCACTTTCTTTGATTACTGTTTTTCTCTCTATTGACTACACATGAAGCTTAAGTGACAAGAAAATTTTATTTGTCTGTATTTTAGGTAACATTAAAGGAGTCCCATCATGTTATTAGTGCTGCACCATCCCAAAAGACTTTACAAAAAACTTTGCAAATAGCAAGAGTTTCATAGAACCACATTCAAACTCCACAGATTAGAAATATAGTCCTAAAAAATTACAGGAGGCTACACGAGAACTTCACCGCCCAAGTTCAATGTAGATGATGTACAAACAGTTGGTAATAATCGGAATACATGGTCATAGTGGTTGGCCCAGTCAACAAGTATGGACAATATATAACCAGCACTCAACCAGCAGTGAGAAAAGGAGTCTAAACTGAGGAGAAAAAAAATATAATATTAATAACCAACAGACATACATAATAGAAAAGTAAATATCTTGTTAAATTCAGCATCTCACATTAGTTATTAATAGACAACATATATTTGAAAATCACCAGCATCACAAAGGGACAAAAGTGTCCAGGGACCCCCAGTCAGCTAAGGATAAATTATTGAAGAAGGATTGTAAGTAGAAAAGAATATGCAGTGATGCAACACAATTCCGAGGACGAGGCAAAGGCTGAAGTATGAGAGAACATTTATAGGGATCTAAAAGAATACTTTGAAAGCTTCTTATCCTTTTAGAAAAAAAAAAAAATCCATCTCAATTAGCACAATACCACTTTGAAGTGTCAGAGCAAAGAACATTTGTGGTGAGCAGCTCTCTTCTGCTCTGTGGGGGTAGTGCTGGATAATGTCTTTGCCTTTACTATGACCATGAGGATGAAAATCAAAAGTGTTTCCATCCACAGGCAGCAGCTCCTACATGAAGTTGTAACACAGCTTTTTCTAAGGCAAAGCTTTCAAATTGTCTTGCAAGATATGGCACTGCTCAATGGTAATTCACTAATTGAAATTCCAGGGATAACATCAGTTAAGCTATAGCAAAAGGCAAGAAAAGCAGAGCTTAGCTCTTACACCAGTCTATAAAAGCACAGGATCCTCCATTCTGATTTATCTGGAAGACTCAGACACATATTGCAGCCATCAGTACAGAAGACGAGAATCTTTCTTACATCCAGAACTTGAATACAACTTTGACTGAAAGAAAACATTGCATCATAAATACTGTTTCATGCAGAACATGAGCTCAAACCGTTATCAGAAGACCTTAGCTTTGTCCTGTAGCCAAGACAAGGAAGGGACTGGCTTAATCTCCAGACAAATCCAGAGACTACAGTCCTAGTTCAGAACTTGTTGCACTTACTTTCCTACCTCTGGGAGAAGGAAAGCAAAGGCAATAAACTTCTCAACTGAGTGGAAAAAAAAAAAAAAAAAAAAAGACTGAAAGCTCAAGATACTGTGCTTTCTCTTCCTCTCATGTGTGAACATTCCCTCTGTTCCTTTTTCCTTTTTTCCCTCTGTTTCCTTTTTTCCCTTACAGGTCTTGGAAGAAGAATACAAGACACTGCAGTTTGTCCCCTTCTCAAGAAGGTAATAACATGAGTTACTACAGGAGTATCAGAGAAGTAACAATTCTTGCAGGGACTTAAAGGTAAAGGGGTAGATAGTAAGGAGAATACGGGCCAGCATTAGCTTATGCTAAACAAGCGGGGAAGAGGTGGCATTATTGGTAGAATTACAGCAGCATTCACATGTGCCCACACACACACACACAAATTGTGTGTGGTGGTTTTACTCAGGTAGGGAGCTGAGCTCCACCACAGCCACTCTCTCACTCCCCCTCCACACAGAGGAAGGGGGAGAAAATACAATGCAAGGGGCTCAAGGGTTGAGATAAGGACGGGGAGATCACTCAACAATTATCATGATGGGCAAAACAGACTCAGAGCAGGGAGATAGTAAGACTTATTGCCTATTACTAACAAGCTAGAGAGGTGAGAAATGAAGGAATGAAACCAAAAATGCCTTCCCCTCATCCACCCTCTTCCACCTCCTCCTCCCCCGCCCGCCGCGCCCCCCCGCCACAGGAGAACAGGGCAATGAGGGCTGCAGTCAGTCCCTAACGCTTCGTCTCCGCCACTCGCTCACGGTCCCTCCCTGTCCCTGCTCCACGTGGGGTCTCTCCCTCGGGATGCCGTCCTTCCCGAGCTGAGCCTGTGGGGCTGCCACAGGCAGCAGCTCTTCAGGAACTGCTCCCGCATGGCTCCATACCATGGGTCCATCCCCCAGGAGCAAACTGCTCCAGCACAGGTCCCCCACGGGCAGCAGCTCCCCCCAGACCCCTGCTCCTGCGTGGGCTCCTCTCCACGGGCTGCAGCTCTGGCCCGGGGCCTGCTCCTGCAGGGGCTCTCCATGGGCTGCAGCCTCCTCCAGGCCACATCCACCTGCTCCACCCGGGGCTCCTCCACGGCCTGCAGCGTGGAGATCTGCTCCGTGTGGGACCCATGGGCTGCAGGGGGACAGCCTGCTCCACCAGGGGTCTCTACACAGGCCAAAGGGGACCATCCGCTTCAGTTCCTGGAGCACCTCTCCCCCTCCTTCTGCACTGCCCTTGGCACCTGCAAAGCTGTTTCTCAATCCTCTCTCTATCCCAGCTGCTGTTCCACAACAGATGTTTTTTTGTTTGGTTTTGTTTTGTTTTTTCCCTTTCTTAAATATGGTCTCATAGAGGAGCCAACAACATTGCTTATTGGCTCAGCGCTGGTCAGCAGTGGCACCCTTACCTAACATGGGGCAGCTTCTGGATTCTTCTTGCAGAAGCCACCCCTGCTACCAAAACCTTGCCATGTAAACCCACTGTACTGTGGAAAGGGGCAAAAATTAAAAACAAGCCTAAAACATAATAGTAGAAGCATAGAATGGCTTGGGTTGAAAGGGATCTTGAAGATCATCCAATTGTAACTCCCTTGCCATAGGCAGGTATGCCACCCACTAGATCAGGTTACTCAGGGCCTCGTCCAACCTGGCCTTGAACATCTCCAGGGATGGGGCACCCACAACTTCTTTGGGCAACCTCGTCCAGTGCTTTACCACCTTATGAGTGAAGAATTCCTCCTAGCATCTAATCTAAATCTCCCCTCCTTTAGTTTAAAACCATTCCCCCTTGTCCTGTCATTATTTGCCTGAGCAAAAAGTTGTTCTTCGTCTTTTTTATATGCCCCCTTTAAGTATTTAAAAGATGCAATGAGATCTCACCAAAGCCTTTTCTTCTCCAGGCTGAACATCCCCAGCTCTTGCAGCCTTTCTTCATATGAGAGGTACTCCAGCCCTCTGATCAACTTCATGGCCCTCTTCTGGACCCTCTAACAGATCCACATCCTTGTTATGCTGGGGGCCCCAGACCTGGACGCTGTATTCCAAGTGAGGCCTCACAAGGGCCTCACAAGAGCAGAGGGGCACAATCACCTCCCCCTACTTGCTCACCACTCCTCTGTTGATGCAGCTCAGGATGCAGTTGGCCTTCTGGGCTTCAAGCATGCACTGCTTGCTCATGTCAATCTTTTTGTCCACCAGAACTCCCAAGTCCTTCTCTGCAGGGCTGCTCTCAATGAGTTCTCTTCCCAGTCTGTCCTTATGTCTGGGATTGTCTTGAACCAGGTGCAGCACCTTGCACTTGGACTTGTTGAACCTGATTAGGTTCACGTGGGCCCACTTATCTAGCTTGTCCAGGTCCCTTTGGATGGCATCCCTTCCTTCTGTTGTATCGACTGTACCACTTATCTTGGGGTCATCTGCAAACTTGCTGAGGGTGCGCTTGATCCCATCGTCTATGTCATTGATAAAGATGTTAAACAGTACCCATCCCAAGACAGACAGACTCCTGAGGGACACCCCTCATCACCAGCCTTAATACATATAAGTATATATTATATACTTTTAAAAGCATAATACATATACTTTTTAAAACAAATGTTTACATTTGGGTCTAGTCTCAAATTATAAGGGCCTGACTCATGATTTCTGAACCTTTAGTTCTGGCAACACAGCTCTTTTTGCTGCGATTGTAGCACTCTTAATTAGATTGGGAGATTGCTCCAAGATTCTTGAGAAACCTTTGGTAACAAATATAGACACCCTCAGGGCAGTCATATACATTTATGGAAACAGCAATTTAAATAACAGCTAGAAAGAGTTCAAGAGGGTCTGGTGACATCACTGACACACACACACACAAAAAAAACAAGAAAAAAAAAAAAAAAAAAAAGATTTTTGACAGCACCAGACAAAAGAAAACATTTTAAAATGGAGTCATCCTCTTTTTTTTTTTTAAAACTACATCTAAATACACTGATGTGATTTAAAATTGCAGTTGAGAAAAAAATAATTTTATTTCACTCATGAGTTATGGCATACTTTCTGAATAAAAGGTTATAATGAAGTTGTGTTACACTAGTAATTGTTCTGCAGACCTTTCTTGCAGCAGTAGGAAGTTTTTTTAATGCCCAATATTGCAGTTTTTCCTGCATGCATCAAGTTACCAGTTCTTATGGGGACATTTGAAGCACATTCCTGTTTGCTGTTGATGTATCCCACTTCTTTGCTAGTGTTTTCTTTGCTAGCCAAATCTGATTTGGTTTTAACTGGTATGAGACAAAGATCACCTTGCTTTGCCAAATTATCTCCTACCAAATTACAAAATTACAGAAGGCAATCCCTATTTCAGTAGACCTTGGTTGTTTTGCTTGACCTCCAGCAGGTGTCCAATTAAGTCTGAACAATTTATATGATATTCCTTTTCCATTGATAGTTCTAGAATTAAACTGATGAGATCTCTAGAGTAGGATCATCAGTGTTGCACCTTTCGTCTTTAATTACACTGGTTGAAGATGAATGAATGCACCAGGAGGATCCCAGCTGGGAAGTAGCACACTTATTAGATAGTTGATAATTTAATATACACTCTGAATTCTGATTATTTCCTTTAAACATCTGAAGAGCTTTCAACGTATCTTATGACAAAATCTTAGTAATTATTCATCTGGACATTGGCTGTATTATTTTCCTTTAAAAAAAAAAAATCTGCACAGATGTAGCCAAAGAACTGTGACAGACATTAGAGAACAAAGACTTTTCAACAATATGAGTAAAGAGGTTCTGGTTAATGCATTCAATCTGTTGTTTCTAAGAAATACACATAAATCATCTAAGAAAATATGTACAGGAGCAGAGAAGAAGACCCATAGTAGAATCCACATAATCCCACCATAGAAGACCCTTATTCCTTCTGGTCCAGCACTGTAGCTGCAGCTATTCCTCATCTATTTTACTTCTAAGAATGTTTTATTGGAAACTAAACTGTAAAGGAGTTCAAATTCAGAAAGAGTCATAGCAAAATCAAGTTGCTATGTAGAGCCTGAATTGTAGACACCTAGCATTAGGTCTCTGTAACTAGAGGTCTCCATAAGAGCTACATGAGGACTCTATGGTCAGTTGATAGAAATAGTCATGGGTGTAGCTCCTTGAATCTTCAGAATGAGGATCAAAATAGTAGATAATACTGCAAAAGAACTATCCTTGTGATTCAGCACAGATGCTGCTGCAGTATTTCTGTCTCACACACAAAATATGGAGGCCTTGCCCAAAGCTAATGGACATTACGGAACAGTACCAGATTTTCTTCAGATATCTTAATCTAGATAGGAATATGCTGACCTGTCTTATTCAAGTAAACTCACCGATATGTGAAGGTTGCCTTTTTTCAGTCTTTCAGGGCCTCCCCTAGAAGAGGTAAGCTACTTATCATAGCCTAGTGCCTGTGCTCCTTCCTTCTAGACTCCAGTGCAGACAGATTGAACTGCTGAAGGGATGCAAGCAGCTAAAACTCAACTTTTCTGTTCACACACTTATTTCATAGGTATATGCAGCTCAGAGCAGAGATCCCTTGGTACGCTTGTGAGGAGTGCTTGACTAATCCTTCAACTGGCCATATTTTTATCCTTTAATTTCATGTTCTTATTGATTTGCCATTTCTCAGTTGTCAGAAATGAGCTCAGAGACTCATACAAACAAAGACTGTTCAAAGATCACATACATTGAATTGTCATGGCAAAAGAGAAGGATTCAAAGACAGCCACTGAAAACTGAAAAGAGTGTAATGGGCAACATCACTACAGTCTCACAATTTTTTCATTGGTTGTGTAGTCCTATAAGCACCAAATCCACCCACAATATACTTTTACTTCTGATGTACAGAGATGATTGTCTTTTGTACCAAATGGGAGCATTGTCTAGTAGTAAAAAAAAAAAATGGACTGTGTTCAGAAAAGAATTCTTCTTCTTTCTGCACCTGGAAATCAGAGAGTATTACAACATTTCAGATAAGTGTTGTGATGCTCGACTCATTTAAGTTGTAAAGAACCTGTAGAGCCTCTGCTTCAAACCAGATATTGTCCATTGTCATGTCCAATGTAATCAGTGATAAAACTGATAGTTACTTTAAGAAGCATGAAATAAGACCCTGTACAGATGCACAGCAAGTCTTATAGAAGCATGCACACATAGGCACAATTGCCTTACATCCTTTTTTGATTTTTCTATACAGAAAAGAACCCATTCTGCTATTTCAGCTTCACTCTGTTATCAATTATAAATGTTTTACAGCTCAAGCACAAGATCAGTCAACCAAGGGAGTTGGTAAATATGTTATTTATACAGTTATTTGTTAAAATGAGCTTCATTGCATTACAGGATGTTAAGACAAATTGTTGTGCCCTTTAGATTCATTATAGATGACAAAATACTAAATAAATCTTAAATAGGTATTCACCTTTCATCACACAGGAACATAAATGGCTAGATCTTATCAACAGGGGATTCTTTTTAATCTTCTTCCTTTATTAACCACGGGGAAAAGAAAAAGAAAAGAAAAAAATAAAAAGAAAAAGAAGATTGGTTTTTATTTCCTGCCTTTCCCTTTAAAAAGTCTTACAATCATGGCGGGGGGGGAGGGGATTGGGGATTGGGGGGTATGTTATTGTTAAAGCAGATCTCCTTTCAAATAAGGAAGAAATCAATCTCTGGTGAAGGAAAGCCTAACTAGCTTTACTGACTCTAGCCTGCCAGGTACTATATCTTACAGTAAGACATTAGTTAAGTGTCAAAGGCAAGCCAGCTTTTTATAAGAGTACTTTATTGTACACAAGCAAGGAACACATTAGCTTATCATCTGGTATCCTAACTTCCTGTTTCACTGTGCCATTGCAGACAAAAAAAAAAATAAAATTAAATTAAAAATAAAAAGTGAGGATATAAATGTCATCTCCTGTGTCATTAACCCAAAATCTACTAGAAGTGTATTAGAAAATAATACTAAGACAGTACAGATATATTTCCTCCCTTATGCTGTGCTAAATTGCTTGTGAAAGTGATATATTATGATTCTTATACTGCAGCCGTTGCAAAATACAGAAGACAAGCCCACATACTGTGTACATTAAATGATAATGTTAAATTAGGAAAGAAGCAATGGACATCTCCCTAAATCTCCAAGCAGGTTCCTCAGATTTCCCTTTTGTAAGATACTGGTAAATAAACAGTTTCCATCGAGGACTAAACAAATAGTTCTAGTGAGCTTCCTTGTTGATATACCCAGGTCACAAGCTCTTAACCTTTCTTCTTAGACACCATTTTTTAATGAAAAATACCACCATAAAAGAAAGGGCTGTTGTATTTCTCTGCTTGAGGCAGGCAGTTCCTTCATTATTAAAAGTCAGAAAAATCTTCAGAAAGAAAATACATTCCTGAGCCAAGAATTTAGAGGCTATGAAATATTATTAAGGTTTCTGCAAAAGAGGAAAGGTCTCCATTCATTTGGGTTTTTAAAAGACTCATACTGGAAAGGAGAAGTCAGGAGGGATTCAATTTATCCCTGTGTAACTGGTCAGCAGAAGGTTAAATAAAGAGGTAAGTTAAGCATGGACTTTCAGGCTTCCTTAGGGTCAGTTTTACCCTAACTGCAACACATACAAAATCTGCAAAAGTTAGACCCAAAAAAGTTCATTGGCAAGTAGCAGGCTGAAGCTTCTCTAGGGAGTTCTTTGCTCACAGGTAAATATGGCAATGTTGAATTTTATGAATTAAAGAAGAGAACACCTTTAATTCTTGTAAAACGAAATCAAAATAAAGTCCTGCCCTTCAGGATGACTTGCACAAGCCTCAGGCTTCACTTCTGCAGATACCTTCAGTGGATGTGCAAGGGCAAGGACAGGAGCCGTTCACAGGCACAGCTAGCAGGACTCTCTCCTGTACCTTGAAATTATTCTGTCCTCCCAGCAGGACCCAGGTAGCCTCTGTAAAAACCCGCTTCTAATTCCCCTTCTCCCAAGGCTGCTGATGGTGATGATAGTCCATGAAGCTTTCAATCTGCACAAAAAAGCACCAGGAGAAATTAAAGCTCTTCAGGCTGGAACTACTGCTGCAGAATGTAATCGAACAATCCAATGCTGGCAGCTGCTTTCCAGCCTTCAGAGATTTGAGTGTGTGTAGCGGGACACAGGTTTCAGAAATGAAAATAGCCTGCGGGTGGGAGCTGATACAGCACATTTTCATTCCAGTCTTGGTTCGGTCTAAGCTGGGACTAAAGTCCTTCTAGCTTGGGTCCCAGTTCAGGCCAATGACAGATCATAATCAGGTCCAGCAATCCTGTGAAGCACTTGACACTGAAAAACAGTGCATTTAAAAATAGGAATGGGCATGTTACAAAGGCAAGATTGCAGAGTGCAGTTCAGCCGGAGGGACAGTTCTGCTCCCCCAGCAATACAGGTGTCCTTCCTACTTGCAGCACAGTACCACAAGAACAGTCCTCATATTCCTCACAACTGGGTCGAGAAGATGGGAAGAAACTGCAGTAGTGGGCAGATGTTGCTATGCTACCAAAGATGAGCAGAAAACAGAGGAGAATAAGCCTCTTACTGTTTGCTCACATCCCAGCTGCAAAGAAACTCAAACACATTTATAAAATGATGTACCTCACAGGCTGCAAGGGCCCAGGGTCAGGGAGGGTCAGAGAAGGTGTAGGGTCAGGAAAGGCTCCATGCAATGTGGCCTTGTATATATACCCTAAGAGACAGACAGTCCCCATGCTCTATAGCTCCTTAGCAGAGATGACACTTTATGGTCCACTTAGTATTCTGAAGCAGTAAATAGTTGTTGGTTCAGTCCCAAAGTGGATATACCAGTGATTTCAAAGTGATGACTTGTATCTGTTCCCATCCCAGGGAAAAAAAAAAAAAAAAAAAAAAAAAAAAAAAGGCTTTGAACTAGTTATTTGCTCTATTAGTGCCAGGTTAAGCTATCCAATTTTGAAGAAATGAGGGGATAAAATGCATGGAAAATGCTCCGTACTTATAAACCATAACTGATTTTCTTTGTCCAGAGCCAAAGAAATAATAATAACTGAACTGTAAAAGTTCTTGTGTTCCTGTCATTGTCAGAAAGGCTGTTTGTGAGCACCCTTCATCGGAGAGTAGCTCTTCAAAGGACATTTCATCTCTGCATACACACTGTTCATATTCTGCTGCCAAAGAAATGTCAGGTTGGGTCATATGCCTTCAAGGCAACTTTAACTTGGGCAGCTTTATTCAAAAGACGTTAAAAATCATTTACATTTTTCCTACCTAAATCAGCATTTTTGGTATCATTTGTGTAAGTGCCAAGTTCCCCTCATTCTTCACCTCTATCCCAGCCTGCCTTTCCCTTTCCCTGTGCACTCCTGAATATCACTTGTGTGCCAAGAAGCCTGTATTGATGAATGCAAAGTTTGTTCAGTTCAGAAGAGGAAACTATATTGTACAGCCTCCTATGTAACCTACACTAAAAATCTATCTAGCAGTAACTTAAATCTTTCATGAATAGGAGTCATTTTTCTGAATAGGGTACTTTCTTTACCAATGGCACGTACCACAAACTTGGACTTCAGCCACTTTTCTCTCATTACATTTCTTAACTCATATTGTGCAGTTCGTGCCAGGATGACACAAAATGGCACACTGTGACCTCTGCCCTGCCAAGAGACAGCTAGGACTTGCTACAGACTTTCAGTTTTCAAACAAACACTCAGGTACCGTGGTGATTATTTCACATTGATTATTTCTCTTTATTGCTGATAATATTTTCCCTTTTAAATTACGGTAAATTATTAAACAGTTCAGTTACCTTAATTAAGAACTCTTTGTTTTGTTTTGGGTTGTTTTTTTTTGTTGTTTTTTTGTTTTGTTTTGTTTTGTTTTGTTTTTTGTTTTTTTTTTTTTTTTAGAAATATATTAAATTTCCCATGCAAGAAAATGTGCAGCAGGAAAAAAAAAAAAAAAAAAAAAGTACAATTTCAGAAGAAATTATGCAGGGAACAGGCAAGAACTGCACATTATTCATATCTCACAGAATCTGATAATAAGTTATTATTCTATACTCTCAGAGGGGCCAACTGAGCCATGAGAAGTGATTGCTGAGATATTCCGATGCTTCTGCAGGCACAATGGTGCGAGTGTTTCCAGTATGGCTCAGCAAACTATCTTCACTTAATTTAATGCCAATGTCAGCACACGACATGAGCGCACTAAAGTCCTTTCAGATGTTAATGACTCACACTCTTTAAATATGTCACATGCCTGGGCAAATCCGCCTTCCCATAGAAGGCACCAAATGCTCGTAGATGAGGCAGATGTTCCTAGCCAACCTGACCATGACTGCAAAGTCACCCTCATCTATTTTGGATTTATCAAATCATCAAAGGCTCCTACTCTTGCCAATGAGACTTGGGGCAGGTGATTCAAAGAGGTCATTGCATAATGGCCAGCTGCCTGAGCCAACTGAGGAAGAAAATACTGCCTCTGGGGCAGCAGCAGGATCTGGGGTGTTCCTGAGGTAAGATGAGCTCATGGGAGCTGAGGGAACAACAGCATGGGCAGCTCCCTCTCCCAGCAGGGTACTGCCCCACCACACGAGTGGAGGGGGCCTGGTGACATCCATCAACTAGCTGCAGGCCAGCAGATAAGGCAAATGAGCCGGGCCTGGGGTCCATCCAGGAAGAACATTTAGGAGCAGTTGGAGACAGGGATCAGACTTGAGCATGGGTCTGGGGTTCCTCCAGAAAGTCACGTCAGGAAGCCAGGACAGAAAGAGACAGAGCTACCCCCAACATGTCAGAGACAGGACTGGGGTCTGTAATAGGGGTTCCTTATCCTTGGGCGGGAGGTTCATGGGTGGTAACAGCAGGAGAGGACTTTGTGTGAACTTGTGCCCTTTTCCCCTTTCAGAGGGCAGTAAATATCAAGGTTAGTCCTTCAGCTTCATGGATACTTTCTTACTGTATGTAGACCAGAACACAGGGAGTCACAAACATCTAGAATATCTTCAAGAGCTCCAAGAACAGAAAGAGATTAAAGCAAAGAATAAGTTCACTCAGTGTTTGCAATTTTGTTGCAACAAAATCCTAGAATCTCAAAGCTCAGCAGCACAGCATTTTACTAAAGACAATTCATAGCTCACTTACTGAGAAACGATGCCAGTGTCTCGATCCCCTAAGTGCTAATAATGTCAAAGTGACAATGTAGAATATAGAGGAGGTTGTACTCTCAGATGTTTACTCAGTAACATATGAGTAACTCTACATATGAATTATGTTGTGAAAAAAGATTAGTAATGAATAAAACTAGCTGATAAGAAGTATGGTGTCAGTTTATTAGAAATGTGGAGTGTGTCAAGCTCCTTACTGTAATCACGGATGAAATAACTTCTGTAGTTATGACAGCAATAGGACCAGATCACTGCACAGAGAAGACCCTCTTTATGGAATGCTGAAGCACTAAGAACCACTCAGTCAACAGCCCCCTTTCTGCTTGGGTGCCATCTCTGAGCGTTTTATATTGTCATAAAAATAAGGTGATGGTGTCTGTTCCACAGCAGGTAAGTGCCTAAATGTAGCTTTCAATCCCTAAATTTAGATACATTGTATTTCAAAATTAATTCCTCATTTAGCTTACCAAATATTCACCACAAACAGCCCTGTGTTTGTGGAGTGAAGAAAATGCTTTGAAATGTCACATTTCCGGTTGTCTTTGAAAGTTTTACAGTACCATGATGCCTCATTAATTGTGATGTAAATGGAGACAGCTTCAGCAAAATGAGCAATTGCCTTGTGCAACAGACCTCTGAAAAGTGCACATTTCTTATGAGTTCCCTGCTGCCTCTGACTACATAAGGGCTGTTGTTCTTGCCAGGATGGGGCAGCCTGGGGTAGGCAACTCCATAGAAGCAGTTGCTATCCCATCCCTGCCTCAGGTCTGCATCTCTGCCTGCTTCCTCACCCTGCTATCCCCATCCTCTCTGCAGAAGCAGCCCTTTCTCCCAGGCGGTAAAACCTGCTTTACCAACACTGCCCAGAAGACCTGAGCCGGCTCTTGGGGCAACAGGAAAGAACCACTCCACTGAACTTGGTAGAAATTTGCTGATGTGAAAGCAGTCTTCAGCAATACCATGTTGCATGTGGCTGTAACCCCAGCAATAACTGACTTAGCAAATTTCTTCTCCAGACGGTCTAGCTCAAAAATGGCAAACATACTCTCTTTCTGCATTGTTTACCTGTTAGAGAGTGGGGAATAAATGAAGCATGCACATGCATGTGCACAACTTTTGTATATTGGGAAAGTTACCTGTCCTTCACTTTCTCATTTATAAAACTCTTATTTTGACAGGTTCTTGCACACATGCTTGGACAATTTTTAGAAGTGTCATCAATCTAACTGCAGCTGAGCTGCTCTCTCACCCCCTTGTTCAGACTGTGACTGAACAGTTTCTTTTAATAAATGAGTGATATGGTTGGGTGTTATCAACCTACTGTAACATTTAATAGATATTCATATCATATATTAATCATGAGAAAGTTTACAAAGGATTCAATCCAACAAGGTGTGGAGAACACTCAGCTCTCCTTGAACTCAGTGAATAAAGAAAGTTTGAGAATTTTGTCCTCCTGGGTATTGTGTTACAAATGCCAGATCTTCCTTCTGGAGATTAAAAAATTGAGCACGATTTTCCAAAGAAATACATGTGCTCTATTGTCGGTTTGTTTTACTAGTTCCCTGTTCCTAGTGGACTGCAAGATTTACTTTAGTTTTAAAAGCTGAACTACAAAACAAAGCCTTCCATCAAATTTATCTCAGGTACCAAAATCTGCCTTTAAACAGAACTTTCTGTATTCTCTCTGGCTGCTTTGAATAAGAGAGATGCTGCTTGGCATATAAACGCCCAGATGGAAAATAAAAATGTTGGCATTCCTTTCCAGGTGCAGAGTCAGAACAACTTTGTGAGTTAAAAATTAAACAAGTTTATAAGAACAATAGAACAACTTCCTAAAATTTACTAGCCTATTAAAGTGAAATATGGAATTACAATTAAGATTAATGGGAACCAACTAGAATGAATTTCAATCAGTTTTATTTTGAAAGTATGTGGGCTCCTTTTCATCATTTGTGTGAAATAATCAAATCTAATCTCATTATTGTTGTTTCTTCCATATCACATCAAATATAAAGCACTCACAAAGAAAAGAACATTGTGTTCACAAGCACAGCACACCCTTTTTGACTTCTCACAAAAGCAAACAGTGGAGAAAATACTTCACTATGCAAATATTTAACTACAAAGTACCACAGAACATATCACATAAATTAGTCTCTATTATGTTATTAAAATTATTAGGCTACTTCTTTAACATGGGCTTTTAAGAATAATGTTCAGATTCCTAACATATAACAAAAAGGAATACAAAAAAGAATGTAAGAAAGTATTGTATTAATTTCTGTTTACACAACAGGAATGTGGCATAGCTGAAACACACATAATTATGTTCACTAAATATACTTCAATTTGCCAGGTTTGTTTATATACATAAGAACCTGGGTCAGGGCAATCCCAAACATCAATACAGGATGAATGATAGGTGCATAGAGAGCAGCCCTGCAGAGAAGGATTTAAGGGTATTGGTGGATGTAAAGCTTGACATGAGACAGTAGTGTGCACTTTGCAGCACAGGAGGCCAAACAAATCCTGGGCTGCATCAAAAGCACCATGGCCAGCAGGTCAAGGAAGGTGATTCTCCCCCTCTGTTCCGGGGGCCCCAGCACAAGAAGGACATGGACCTGTTAGAGCAGGTCCAGAGGAGGGCCACAAAGATGATCAAGGTGCTGGAGCACCTCTCCTATGAAGAAAGGCTGAGAGCTGGGGATGTTCAGCTTGGAGAGGAGAAGGCTCCCGGGAGACCTTATAGTGGCTTTCCATTAACTAAAGGGGACCTACAGAAAAGCTGGGGAGGGACTCTTTGTCAGGGATTGTAGGGATAGGACAAGGAGTAATGGCTTTAAATTAAAAGAGGGTAGATTGAGATTAGATACTTGGCAGAAAAATACTCAGAGGGTTATTGGGGACTGGACCAGGTTGCTCAGAGAAGATGTGGATGCCCCATCCCTGGAGGTGTTCAAGGCCAGGCAGGATGGGGCTTTGGGCAACCTGGTCTAGTAGGAGGTGTCCCTGCCCATGCCAGAGGACTAGATAATCTTTAAGGTCCCTTCCAACCCAAACTATTCTGTGATTATGTATTCATGCTCTGCCTGGTGTTTGGTCACCTGATATCAGGTAGTACTGTTAGATATTTCATGAAAGATTATGAAAAATACCACCTAAACTATATACATCACAAGAGTTGGTGTTCCTTTTACCCCATAAGTGTCTTGGTTCTGTAGTTCATTTCCATCTTAACAAAATGATTTTCAGTGCAACCTGGAGCCTTGCATCTTGGGTCGGGTAATCTTCAGGAAGTCACTTCTTCACTTTCAAACTAAAAGATGTTACAGGTAAGGTCTTTTCTCTATATAGATTATATTGAACAACAAGCCTTTTATTTACCTTTTTCCTGAGAGGGAAGTCTTGACGAGTGAGAAGCTTCTTCATAAATACTGCCAAAATTAATGAGGCTGAATGTCAGAAAATCTGAAAGTTTTTCCAGTCACTTCATTCACCTGAACATTTCTGCAGGAATATAAACAAAATAGAAAATACATATTTCCTCTATCATCACTAGAGTCAGGGAAAAATCTCATAAACAGTGCAATTTTTTTTTCCCCAAAAGGCAGAAAACTGAACCTGAAACTAGGTCTGGGTCTAGAAATAGGATACTGGGGTAGCTGAAGGTGGTTCACTATGGTCTCTGAGCAGTGTGAACAATAATATTTGAAACTGTCTTCTGTTTTGCTTCCTTTCATTTATACTTTGGGCTCATTTATTTGTAATGTCCTGTGTGATAATTGTTTTGCCTTTGTAGCCTGTGATGAAATGTCATATTAGATGATATTGTAAACTTAAGGAATATTTAACAGCCTGAAAAAGCTATTCTTCACGCTCTTGTGGCTTCTATGTTAATGTCTCCTTGTCTCCTTCAACATAATCTAGGTTATTTTGGGGGTTCTTTACCTCTGGACATGCTTTCAAATCTCATTATGCAAATCCAGGGTATGACACATAGGCAAAAAGAATATATTTAAGTTATTAAATGAGAAATCTGAATTCTTTTCAAAGAGTTAGATACACAGTCATAGAAATTAGAACTGTTAACTGAGAATCAATTTTCCAGCTGTCAGTTCAACAAACAATAATAAAAGTTTTTAATCAATTTAGTTGGCTGCTTGATGTTTCCTTCAACAAGAAGCATTCTGCACATGACAGGTTCTTGGGAGAAGAGATGACAAAGCCCCTGCATGGAAAGAGAATGCCCGTAATAGGAGACACTGTCCTAACAGCAGCCTTGTCCTTGACCCTGCCAGGGGGTCCAGCAGAAAATGAAAGGTATCCAGTGCTGAGTGAGAAGAGGAAATAGAGGAGATATAGCTGCAGTAAGATGGAGGAAAAAAAAAAAAAAAAAAAAAAAAAAAAAAAAACACGGAGCCAGTAGGCTGTAGGATTGTTGATTTTGGTTTGTAATTATAACTGCAATTATTTTGAACCACTGCTACTTTTTTTAATTATTCAGTTTTGATTGCAACTACAAGCCAAAATCAACAATTCTAATAAGAGAGCTCAGAGTCTTCAGATGAAACAGAAAAACTCTCAAGTGTTTGGAACCTGACCTTACAACCCTGAAATTTAACAAGAAAACTTATTAACAAGAAAACCCTTGGGATCGTAGATTGGGTGTCAATGTATTCATAGCCTACAACTGTAAGAGTAAGAAGGTGAGGACAGCTGAGGTTTTGTTTTGGGAACTGTACTACAGTGAGCAAAGCCAGCATTTCCAGAAGTTGCAACCAATTCCATTCAACATTCTGCTCTAGAGCCCAGCTTAAGACAACTGGGTGTCCTGAGATGAGACAACACCTGAGGCTTTCTAAAATGGTGAACATTTTTGAAAAATGTAAGGCTAACTTCTAACTCACTGAGAACTGTCTTACATATACAGTAATACTTGTAACACACCAGGAGTATTTTGAAATCTACCTCCTAGGTTTGTCCAGTACCACAGCTCACACAGAGTGCAAAAAGCCCATTTTAAGCTTGCAAGTGGTCACAAGCACATATATGAGCACTCAAGTGGATACCAAGTCAATTTAGCTGTTTGCTTTTTTTTTTTTTTTTTTTTTCAAGCTGAATAATGTGTTTCACTTCACAGTCACTCTTGAGGATGAACTTCATCTTGAAAAGAATATAAAAATTTACTCACCAAAAAGTATAGAAAATAGGACTGGAAGTGACATCAATATTATATCTAATCCTTCTCCCCACTGAACAGTTCCCAAGTTATGCCAGACAGAGGATTTCCTTAGGTGGAGATCCCACAACAGTTTGTGCTTTGTCTCTCACAGTTTGTGCTATGGTTTTCCTGTCTTTGCTCTCATAACATTATTCCTAATTTCCAACATGAGTCTTCTGTGTTCCAGTTAAAGCCTCTTGTCTCTTGTTCTATCAACAGAACATAAAGGGAACAGTTCCCTCCTTACTTTAAATTGTGCAAAACTTACGTTTCCCTCCAATATTCTCCTTCTTTACTTAACAGTTCTAAATTCTTAAGCCTTTCTTCCTAAATAATGTTTTCTACTGTCACAAGTTCTGTTTGCCGAAATGCCTCCAGCTGAGCCACATCTTTCTCAAGAGTAGTACACAAACCTGGACATAATTTTCCTAGTGAGACTTTAACAAAACTGAAAAGAGGGTGAAATGATTACATATACCCTACAAGTAATACACCTGTGTAACTATTCTATTAATTCACAACAAAACTGCATTTTTAATATTGTTCTCTTTGTAATTCACGGTCATCCAAAATCCAGCCTAGCATCTCACTCCCCATTCTGTGTTGATGTAATATTATTTCTGTCTGAGCCTAAGAATATCTTATTGTTGACCTACGTTGTCCTGCCTTATACTCCACCTTTAACTGTTCAAACTCCCTCTAAAATCCAATCCTGCCATTCAGTATGCTCCTTACATATTGGCATCATCCAAAAAATCATGAAAATATTGAAAAGTGTAACACCTGACAGATTGTTACTGAGGTTTTGATATCTATTTTCTAAATACATGTTTCCAAAGTTTCACTCTATTCTTATGCTAATTAAATCTATAGAGTGTTTCCTTAGCTAGATCATAAAATGCCATGAGAGATAATATCAGCTGTTGTCAGGAGAAAACAGCATGTCATTGACGGTTTCTTCCCTATCCATAAGGGCAGGTATTATTTAGTTACAGAAGGAAATTAGATGATTGACTTAATTTGTTCTTGGCAAATCTATGATGATTGCTAACTTATTACCTTCCACGTGTTTACAAATACTTTGAATATTTGTTGCAACTTTATTCCAAAAATCAAAGCTAAAAAAAAAAAAAAAAAAAAAAAAAAAAAAAAAAACTCTAGGACTTTAGTTCCTCCTGTCATCCCTTTTTCAAAAGTAGACACAGTGCTTTCTCCCTTCCAATCTTCTGGAAGCCTATCCGTGCTCCTAGAATTATCCAAGATGACCACAAATAGGTCTAAGATTACATTTTCAAGGCTTCATATTACAGTGAATTTACTGAGACATGAAACCTGTTTTCTTCCTGAAAACATCCAAGATCTAAGTACTCCCTGTTTGGCCTATCTCCTTCCTTATTACTTGCTTTTGAGATTAACTTTGTTAAATTTATGAGCACAGGTGACAATTTTAGTGAAGACTGACACACAAAAAAAAGTCACTAAACATGTCAACCTTCTCGGCCCTATTTGGTAGCTTATTTATTATTTGATTAATAGTGAATCCATTTTTCTCCTTGGTCTTTCTCTTGCTTCTAACATACTTATGGAATGTTTTCTTGCTAGCCTTTATGTCCCTTGTTACTTTAACATGGTGTTTATTGAGAATGTGATTACTAAAAACATTAGCTCTAATGGATGGTATAAAAAATACAAGGTACCTTGTGGCATCTTCAACTAAAATTCAGGTCAGCTGGAGTGATTAGATGCATGGCAGTGCCTTGCAACAACCACTGACATTTAATGGTGCGTTGTGGATGGCAGTAAGCTGGTGGCAATAAATGTTCACAAGATGAATGAGATCTGGCATCATGTCATATGCCAAGAAGAGGCATTGTCAGACAGATCAGAAGAGCAGATAACATTAACGTATGCTGCAACATTGTCTCTTATTCCTTTTGTCAGACATTCAAGAGGTCAAATGTAAAACTGAAAAGCACGATAATTATGCATTCAGTGGGCTAACTGCACCTTGTGAGATGTGCCACCCTGATGTACCTACCTACAGCTGCCCTTGCTGTGCCTGGTGCTGAATGCAGGCACTGTTAGCCTGCTTTTGCCCTAGGGCCCAGGCAGACTGAGATGGGCCAACTAGCTCCATTTCTCTCAGTTTTCTTGTCAATTCCTCTGTCTGTAAGTAATGGAAAATCTCTCTCCACCAGGCTTCCCCCTTTCTCCAAGCAATGCAATTGGAGCTGTGTCAGAGCAGCTAGCTCTTTCTTTGCTCTGATTGCATAATAATGAAAAGATGGGAAACAAAGACTAGCAACTTTTGAGATTAATCCCCCTTCTGTTCTCAGCTGTCAGACTTGCTTATTCTTTCCTTTTTTCAGCTAAATCAGGTCATTATACTACAAATCTTTACTCTGAATGAAAGATTAAACTCAGGTATTTTATTTTCATCAGGGCATAATATTCAGCACAGAATAATTGGCTATAGTTTCATGTGGATATTTGTATGGGGCCTCCTATCAAATTCCACTAAACCCTTACTGACCCCTTCCTTTTTGTTGAATTCCTTAGGATCTTACTGTAGTAGAGTCCTGGCAAACAGACTTTTGCACTCAATTATACCTATCTCCACATCTGAGATGTCATGTTTTCACGAAGCCTCTTTAAACAATCAAGAGAATTAAAAGGTCTTTAGGGCTGCTTGTAATAAAAAATAGTAATAGCAAAAAAAAAAAAAAAAAAATCCATAACCTAAGTGTCTGTCTTTGACATAGTTGGTATTTTTTCTACAATGAAAAAAGAAAAAAAAAAAAAAAAAGAAAGAAAGAAAAAAGAAACAGAAAATAAAAAAGGCTTTCAGGCTACATTTAATTACTTTAAAGCCAACAATAAAAGTAGCACAGTTAAACCAGAAGACCAAAAAGGCAAAAGGTCATCAAAACCAAGGTTCATTGAGCCAGCGTATTTGGATAAATGTCATTTCCGCTTTGTCTGTACAAAGATTACTGTATTGTATATGGGGAGTAGAGCTCACACTGCCATAAAATTAAAATAAAAAATATTCACAGTATATTGTAGTATTGTTATGAGAACCAGGCTGGTTTCTTAAACATGCAAAGGCTCTCTGGTGTTACAATTGGATCTACCCTCACATTTCTTACTTTACTAATGTAGATCACAGTTTATTTTTTCAAAAATAAAAATAAAAAGCGCAATTGCAGAGTGAACATATTTTATCAACCAAGAAAAACTAGCTTTATACCACTGTTGATCTACCAAAAATCAACCCAATGGTAGTTTGGGGATTTAATTTAAACAGAGTGAGAAATATTGTGACAAAAGCATGAGCATGTCAGCTCAACACAGGCCTTTTCCAAAGCATCCTTGTTGCTGCAACAAATCAGAATATTTCCAGCCCCAGTGTTGCTATTCTTGTTATGTTCTGTTTTCTTTTGAAAATATTATCAAGTCACATGTAAAAGCCTACTACAAAATTCTCTTTAGGAGGTAATAAAATTCAATGAGACTGGCTGATGTCAAACCACAGAAAAGTTATGCTTCCTACTAATTATTAAAAATGTTTATGAAACATCTTGGATTGTTCCTCTCACAAGTACCAGATTTTCATAACGGAAAGGTCATGGAAGGAGTTCATTACCAGGCTGTGTTCTCCGCAGGCTATTTTGCTGATTAAGCTATTTAGAGATCTCTAATAGCAGTTTACACTGCAGCCTCTCTCTCTGCTCCTTTCCAGAAAAGGCAGGAACTTGTCAAAGTACCTGGTTGCAATTCTGCTTCCTAAAGGGGATATTTACATCACCTCAGACAACCAGTTATCCATCATAATATGTCATGTGCCCTTCCATTTTCCAGGAAGAACGTTTCTAGGGAAACCTTGCAGGCAGGCCAGCAATAAGTATGAACCTAAAGAAGTAGGATTGGCTACCATTGATTTTTCTATCAGATACTGACTATCTTCACCTCCTCCCCACTATTGCTCATAAAATGACATTCCCTTCTTATGGATATTTCCCACGCAACACTTTTAAGGACTTTGTATCTTCTTCTACTGTTTAGCTTTTTCATCATCCAATTACAATTACAATATTGATAATGTCAGGTCCCAACACTGAGCTTACTTTTCACTCTCTTTTTCTCCTTAGATTAATCCTGGGAATGTTGTAAGATTAAGATCTGAGCTGAGTCTTTGCTTACCACACTGCATTTGATTCCAGCCCTCACACTCTCAAATCCCTTTTTGTCCCTGCTCTCCCTAAGGGTCTCAGAACCTTTTTCTGGTAGAGGTGACTCAGCAGCTCTGAGTTACCAACAGCTCAACCCAGTGATTATGCACTATGTCTGGATAAATGGATAGCTGACAGTTCTACTGTCACTGTAACAAGGAATGCAAAATGAATGTAAAAATGTAACTGAAAATATACACAGTTCTCAAAGTTTTTTTTCAGTAACATATTTCAACAGAAATGTAAATGAAGATAACGGTGATTTCTAGTGACAAGTCAGTCTGGTTTGAAAACTGAGATATTTTCATTATGTTATACCAAAAGGGGAAAATCAGCTCAAAAAGAAGGAAAAAAAATACAGGTTTTTTTGTTTGTTTGTTTGTTTTTGCTTATCTGCTCAGGTGAGATTTGTACAAATGCAAGCATCTGTTGTTCTGAAACCAGCATCAAACTTTCCATAGTGCATGATTTCTGATTGTGATGACCATCCCAGTACATA
Organism: Heteronetta atricapilla; assembly: GCA_011075105.1. Lineage (NCBI taxonomy): Eukaryota > Metazoa > Chordata > Aves > Anseriformes > Anatidae > Heteronetta > Heteronetta atricapilla. The sequence continues at coordinate 79,672,923 of CM021733.1, forward strand.
GTGTTTAATACTGTATAGAGAAGAAACAGTGCAAATGATAATGATAACAATAGCAACAATAGCAAGTGTATATGAGGTATAAGAGTAGCCTCTTTTCTATCAAACCCATGACCAGATAGATGTAAGGACCTGGGCAGTGTGGATTGCTACATGATATAGGCAGGTCATTGACTTTGGGCAGGGGAGCCCTAATGAGAATTGCCAGAAATACTGCTTGGATCAGCAACTGCACTAACAAGTTTGAAAGGTACAAGGCAAGGAATGTCCTCTGAAAATGGAAATCTACAGCTCTTCTCCAGGCAACTCATGTCTTCTCTGATTGATATCAGTGAGTGTTTTTTCAGTTTTCTCCGTTGGTTGGGCTTTGAGTATCACTTGCTTGTGCCACTGATGAGAAACAAAATACTCCATAACAAGGAACATAAAAAGAAAAAGGAAACAGAGCCAAGTGCTGTGCCCCAGTGACAGGAATGGCCAAGCATTGCTCAAAGCATTCTTCCGGGGCCAAGTAAGAGATCCATCCATGGCACGTCAAAGTAACTGAGCAGGTTAGGAACAAAGAATGCCTTTTATATTAACCATCAGTGGGAATGATCCTAAAAAGCCAAACTGCAATTTAAGATCAATGTAATAACTGGCTTCCTCACCAGCCACTGAGTGAGCCACAGGAATATTTATTCTTAACAACCACTACCTCAGCCACATCTGGAGCCAGGACTTAGAGAAACTTCGCAACCCATTTGCCTAGAGAAATCAGCATTTTCATTACTTTCCAAAGCTAAATTGTGTTTACTTGGAAATCTGACAGAAACAAATCCCTTGGTAAGGAAATCAGTACAGGTGAAAAATATTTGCAACTATGACTCAGAAATTACTCAATCTTCTAGAAACTTTGAATTTCAGCCCTTTGCATTTGCTCACTAAGGAGGCATAAAAGACACACTTTTTATCATCTGTAGCACCAGGGATAAGGAATACTCTCTTTTCCTGGGTGGGGAGAAAAGAAAAGGAAAAAGGGTGGAGAGCTCTCACTGACTGCATACAGCTCAGCTAGAGTGCCCAAAGCAAGTGCCTAAAACAAAAATGTACCTTTGGTCCAAATTAATCTGCTTTGGTCACATTATGTGCTGAACATAAACTGGTGATCTCAAAATGTTAGCACACCTTGTTAGCTCATGCCAAACTAATTTGATAGATTTGGTCAACTCTGACTTGACTCTTGTCCTGATATGATAGCATGAATCTGCACCATGCACCTCTTGGTGGACAGATCAAGCATTTCCTATCCTCCCTTATACTCTTAGTTGTCAAATTTTGACATTTGCAAAAATACACAAGGCTCAGGCTGAGAAGGATAGATCACCAAAGTAACTGGAAGGTGGTTTAGAGTCAGTGGTGCTATTCACAGAGGTAGCTTATAACCTTTATTGCTATAGATGCTATGTTCATTGCCAGGATTGCTGCTGAAAAGCTCCTGTGGACTGTCAAAGCAAATGATTAATTTTAGCTCATTTAGGTATATGTGTCTGGAAGCTAAGGCAGGTTTGAGTTGATTAACATGCAATTGACCTATCACTGTCACAGAAGTGGTAAACTCAAAGAGGCCTGAAACAGCAACAGGTTACCCATTGCAGTTGATATCTGTACCCCAAGTCCCATTTCCAAAGTGAATTAGGCACCTGGAAGGCCCATGTGATGTGAGTCCAGAGTTCCTGATTCATTCCTGAAAATTGCTTTCATATCCCGTATCATCACCATGCTGAAGTCCAAAGGTGTTCACAAAAGGCAATCGGTTCTCATCTCTTTCACTGGTAAGTCTGCAGATGAAAGAAAAAGGTAAGCTGAGAGGAATAGTAACAGATTTATAATTAATATTTAATTTTTTACTAAACTAGTTTCTCTCTCTTCTTTCCACTTGATTTAGTCTGAAGGCAAAAACTAATGGATAATAAATTTGATCTCAGATACTTAGTAAGAGGGATCAATCCCTGATATTGCTGAACAGGCCCTTAAAGTGAAATTAAGTACACCTTTTAGCATAAGAGTTTCATTAGTATTGAGAGACTCCCTCTTCTACGGAAATCAAAAGACTATAACAGTATCTTTAACAATCTTGCCACTGAGCCTCAGTTTCTCACCTGTAAAATTAGGATGACAGCAGTTTCTCACCTCATGGGGACCTTGCAATGAACAATAGCTTAACATTTGGAGTTGCACATATAACATTGATGAGGCTTGTGTAGTTATCTAGAGACACTGGGTGTCTAAGTAGGTGAGAGTAACCAGATGCAAATTTATGCTGCCTAATACCCTGAGCTTGGCTATAAGACATACAAGCTGCCCTGAACCTGAAGTAATAAACTTTGGTTGGAAGAAGAGCAGGTTTTCCTTTTCTCATCCTATAGGCATACCTAGGGACAGTCCTGACACAGGTTTCAACACAAGTGAAGTTTCACATGCACCCTGGTGAGCAGTGGATTGAAGTGAGATTTCCCAGCAAGATCCTGAAGTCCTTCAGGGACTTGAGGGATTTATGAACCTAACAGACTTGCTTGCCTTTGAACATTTCAAGCAGGCAAACACTAAGCTGCTATCAAAAATGCTGAATCAAATCAAAACACTATTGAAAACTTCATAAATGTCATTGGGGAAATCCTTCTTCTTGTTGTTGTTGATGGCTGCAAGATAACCTTTATTTATAGTGCCCAGGGGACTTATTCAATAGGATATAGTGACACTGATGAGGAGGATTATTTATTGTTTACACAGTTGCTTAAAGATGTAAGACACTGCATAAATACTCTGGAAAATATCATTCCATGAAAAAAGCTCTGAATTATGCATCAAAATCCTTCCTGCATCAAAGTTCTTCTGGAATTATTTTTCTTATACTATCTTTGCGATGCTCAGAATATCTGCCTGTATTCTTTATTTCAGAGTAGCTGATATGTGGTGAATGTAGGAACATTATAGTTTCTACATGGTGTTCACACAGTACCAATAACCTTCAAGGAAGTCATGGGCTTATTTAAGAGAATTTCAAACAAAAAATATGTTAGTGGGTTGTGGAACTTGAATTCAGAAGTGATAAAATGGTACGGTAAGCATTGCATGAGCAACAATATCCTGGTCATTTTGTGTCAGCGCATTAAAGCACAGCATACAATTACTAGGCTGGTTATAAACTAAGATTTTTTTTTATTAAAAGGTACAGTTGTGTCCATAATCTCAGAAACAAATGTCAAAGAAACTTTTTGTACTCTAGAGGCAGGTCAGAGAGCACAAAACTGAATGCAAAATATCTAGTTACCATCATCAATCAGCTCTTTTGCTTCACCATTATTGTCACTGGCACATCAAGTAAGCATATTGATTATGGGATAGTTTGTGCCTCTTTCTGCTCTTGGAAAGTAGCTCCTCACTCTACATTAGGATCAGAACAATATTCATTTAGTGATAAGTTAAAAATACAAATTAGTCTTATGGCCTATAACAGAACAATTCACACCAGTAACCAGAAGGACCTGCAGTCTGCCCCACTACATTGTGTTCTCTACATTATGCTTCTATGAAAACATATTTTTCCATTATTTATGTCTACTGTATGTTAATTTGTATATATTTGAAGCCTGATATATCAAATATAAATGTAATGATACTCTGTCAAGTGTAATTACCACCTACATCTTCCAGGCCCTAACTTTCCCCAAAGGAAGTGTGTAGTCTAAGCTAGACCACAATGAGTCAATAGTCTCTAATCAATAAAGGAGTAACATCTCTAGAGGCTGATTTTAAAAACCTACCACTGGGCAAAATAAGTCTTTCTTAGGTGGCATCCATTCCTCTGTGTCAACTGCAAAGCTGGCCACTCAGAACAAGCACTTCTTGCAGCTAATATTAGGAAAACCAAAGACCATGACCACTGGGCTTAAAATTAAGCTACAGCAGAGTTGTAGCTATCCTACAATCTTTTAACAGGACCTTATTTTACACATATATATATACATACACATATATATATATGCATATATATATATGTGTATGTATATATATACATATATATATATGTAGCATATATATGTATATATATATATATGTATATATATGAGGCTGAATTATGTCTTTCTGAAACCATAATCTAATTTTCTTTTTAAAATGGAGTGGGGGGGTGGGGGGGATAAGAAATAATATCTTTATCTTGTGGGACAGATGGGAGAATAAACAGAAAAAAGACCTGTTTGTTTTTTACTGCAGTTGGAGAAAACAACCCTTTGTGATTTAACTCCTCAAAAAGGTTTTCTATGTCCAAAAAGATTTTCCATTAATCTCTTCTGGGCAATTTCATCTGGGGTGTATTAAGACAAATCCAGTTATGTTGATCTATTACTTCTGTCTGAATGCTTAGTTTTCTTCAATTTAATAACAACATAAGGGAGTAGGAAAATGTCTAAGCAATGAGACATGACATACTATAGCATACTGTAGTGTTGATTAATGTGTATCCAGGGTGGATGGGGAGTAAGACAAGTGCCTACACCATATGTGGTGAGTGCATTAATCAATATTACTGTGTATTAACAGGTACAGAGAGGGTACTGAAGATCTTTTTTGAAGCCCAATCCTGCTGTGATGGCAATGGGGGACTGAATCCTGTTGACATGAGGAATCAGACTGACCTCTGAGTCTCTGAGTCTATGACCTTAGAAAAGCACACACATTTGATGAACTGCATGCTACAGGATGCTGCAGAAGCTAAAAGCTTACATGGATTCAAGGAGAGGCTGGGCAACTTCGCAGACCACAAGTATTTTCAGAGTATACATTCAAAGAAAACATTTCCAAGTCAGGAAGTCTCTTAGCTGCAAATGGTTGGAAGCAGGGAAAGCATCCAAAGAAGTATCATGTGTTATGCACCCTATTCTTGTACTCTTTCCTAGACATCTCCTTTCGACCATCATCAGTGACAGGACGAAGCGCTAGAGAGCCATGTGGTACATACTAGTCTTTTCATTGCTCTTACAGTTTTTGTTTTTATATACTAACTTTACAATGTATGACTAGTCCCCATTAAATCCAGACAAGATGTTCACCATTGATTCAACACTACATAAGTTAGCAGTCCCAATACTACAGTTAGCAGTGTCTTATAAGCGTGGAATAGCATATGCTGACACATACACACCTCCTTTGGTAAACTGAACAGTACCAAGACTTAATTTTAGGTAACTGTCCCAGTTACCTAAATACCAGCAGGCATTCATTCAGGAGGATCGTTCACTACCAACCATCTGCTCCTAGTGACGCAGCAGCTCTTGTTTCAAAGCTCTGGTGAGGCAAAGGTGGCTTGAGAGCTCCAATCTGCCTAAAGGCAAGAAGCCAGCCTAGAGAGGTAAATCAGCGCAGTGCAAGGCACTTCAGGAATTCAGGAGCACCATTGCTCCACATGCAGGAGAGGAGCAGTATCTTTCCTGGATGTGAAGCAGCAGCTGCTGCTCTGTGCTTAGTTCAGAAACACCCCTGTTTTCTACTCTGCAGGGCAGAGATCTTATAAAGAAACTGCCATGCTAAGGAAACCAGAGAAACAACAATCACACATTACCTATTGGAGCATAGTAACATGCCTCACAGCAGTCTCATTATGCCTGCTAAGCATTTACCCAAGATACAGAAATAAATGTATTTTTCATTTATGGCCTCCCCTCCAGCCTCTCTGTTACTTCCAGTCCCAGCACAGGAACCAGAGCAGTTCAATAGTCCAACATCCAAACAATACTTTCAGCTGCCTACTTTCAAATCATGTCAATCTTCCCTAGTTCTTCTAATTTAATGTATTAATACAAAAAAAAAAAAAAAAAAAAAAAAAAGGCTTTTTTTTAATTCATGTGATCCTGTACTTCAAAATATTTTTTGAGAATCTGAAGTGTCTTCTAAAATATCATTTCAACTGATAAGAAAATATACAGGTTTGAATACTGATCATTTGTCAGTATCTCTCTTTTTTTTTTTTTTTTTGCATTTAAAGAAGTGACTATTTTTTAAAGGTGACTGGCTAGAGGAGAAAGCCTGTAAAAACTGGGCATGTCAGTAAAGTATCTCAAATATATCACATCCTTTGTCTCCATTTTAGGTAACAAGTGAGCATCTATCTGCAACTTACATACTCTATTAGGACCCAGCCCTGTGCAAATCAATAAAGCCCACATGACTTTACTCCACACTCCAGTCCAAAGCCTTAACTACTCATAAGACAGCCTGTAATTTGAGCAAGGAATGAGAGCGCCTGCAGGTGTTGAATTAATGCACCATAAAAGCATAACTCTGCTGTGTTGTGATGGAGCTAAAATCAGGTTTCTCTAGTATTGTTGACAGTATTCTGCTCCTAGTGTATTTCTGACTTCGAGTACATAAGCTACCTAGTAATTTTGTCACATTTTGAAAATAGAGCAGCGGAAAAATCCATTTAGACCTTTACAGCCATAGGTCATATTTACCATTCTGTAACAGACTGTCATGTCATGAGTGGAGCCTTCTTCAGTTCCACAACACAGAAAGTTTCCTTTGCATCACTAAAACTATCAGAAAGGAACTGAAAAGCAGAATGGAGGCACCAATTTCTAAGCAAAAAATAATCTGAAGTGTGATGTTAAGCAAAAATATCAATAAAAGTCAAACTGGAAAGAAAAGCTGTATTTTGAAAGAAAAGGTAATTTTAAAATCAGAGCTGAAATGATGTACTCAGTAATTTCAATGCCACTGATCCCATTGACTTTGGATAAGAAAACTGACAGACAATGAAGAGAAGCCATCACACAGGCAGCTGCTTTTTAAGCAGACACCTGCTCAGATATGCCTCTGTGGGTAACATCCAGTTGCCGTTCCATATGTGTGACATTTCTGAGGCTGGCTTGTGGCTTTATCTCCCCCTATCTCAGTAAAGTTACGAAAATTGAGATTTTTGACTAAGGCCATGCTGACACCTGGCTCTGCTCCTAACCTGTCCCTCTGATCAACCCCATGGGGAGGAAGAGGCAAGCCTTCAGTACTGAGGTGGACATGAAGATATCTGTTCAATATTTTGAGTACAGCTGCTCTGTTCCCTGGAGCAAATTTGTAAGACCTGATCAGAGCTAAGCATCAAGGCAAGGTGATGTAGGCAGCTGCCTCAGGCAGGTTGCTGGGGTGGAAATCAGCCAATGCTCTCACTGCAGCTGGAAATGTGCAGGGGAGCTGTTACTTCTGGGTGGGAGAATGAGGGCCCTCATACAAGAAGCAGCTGCTGTTCCTCTCCCTCCCCCTCTCCGTCTGAGCAATAGTAAGTCAGGCTTTTCAGTGCTCCTCCTCTATTTTCTCTGCCTTTTTTTTTACCTCTCCTCACTTTGAAATCTTAGAAGAAAACAGACATACTCTTCCCAGGTAACCGCTAATGACTGTTGGTGTCCCAGTGAGTGGTATAGCTTAAGCTACCTGTGATCAGACCAGGTCAAGTGTTCTAGTTAACAAAACTGCTCACCTTGTTGTTCCCCTAATATTCAGTCAAATTTGATTCAGAGGCATGTACTGTCATGAGTGTTGGTTAGAAGGGACCTCTGGAGGTCACCTCGTCCAACACCCCACTTAAAACAGGTCCACCACAAGCACTAGATCAGCTATGCCCAGCCATGTCTTTAAAATATCCAACATTAGACACTAGAAATCTGTGTAACCTGCTACAGTGCTGCACTCAGAGCAAAAACATTTTCCTAATGACCAACATGAACGCAGTTTCTGATCATTGTCTCTTGTTCTATCATCTGCCACCACTGTGAAGACCCGCAGTTTTGTCATCTGTGTGACTGACCTTCAAGCTATTCTAGGTACAACTTCACCAAAACAGCCTGGGAAAGAGTAACTTCCCTCAGTCCACTGGACATGCTCTTCCTTATACACATGTACCTCACTTGCAATGAGAGTAAGTACACTGTTGGCTCGTGTTCAGTTTGACATTCACCCAGTCTTTTTTTTCAGCAGAGTTGCCTCTCAGGCCATCATTTCCCAGGATTAGTGCTATACGAGTTTATTTGAAGTACCAGACTAGAGTGAGGTGGAAAAAACAAAGCACTGTGCATCCACAGGAATTTGGAAATAACACATTCAGTTTGCATTATCCCTTTAGCTTCCCTTTCAGTCCTCACATTGCTCACACTAGGCTTTATTCCATGTTATTATTAAATTTGGCTGTTGGAATTGCCAGTAAAAGAGAATCCACAGATGCTTTTAAGAACAAGCTTAAAATTATGACTTTTCTAAATGTAATTAGGAAAATTGCTCTTGGATTGGTCAAAATTTATGCATATAGTTATAGTGTGTTTGTGTGAAAGCATATGTTTTGGGCAGGGGAAGGAGTCCCCAGTATATTTCCCTTATTATGGCCACACAAGAAAGCAGATCAGCCCAATAGAAGTGGACTTGTTGAGTGAATTAGTCAGTATGGAGGTTTTAACCTACACCTTAGATGAATTTCAGGGCATTTTATTTCTGACCAGCCCTAGTCTGTTTCTGTGGACTTGAGTGGTCCTTTGGAGACCCAGGATTTAGACTCGATGATCCTTGCAGATCGGTTCCAACTTGGATATTCTATGATTCTATGAATTAGAGCAAATTAGGTGAAAGCTCGGACCACATCTTTCAGTTTACTTTCATGCATTCCAAGACTTTAACAGTGTGAGCTGAAGTACTGTAAACTGGGAAGATTAGTGTTTGAAATAGTATTTGAAAATGCTAGTGCATAGCTTCTTCTTTGCTATTTCTTGCCTCTCCTTAACATGTAACCTGTCGTGAGACCCTGAGAACCCACTTATTCCTGTGATTACAAGTGATTTTCATGTGTTTGGTACTACTTTTCTTTATCAAATAACTTCAGTTCAAGAATCATTATAGTTTCTTTCTGTTCCTCCTTTCTCTCGTCACTTTTTGATGGCATGTACTAGTGAAAGCCTACATCCTTCCTGAACCATTTGAAGGTTGCTCAGTTTATTTACATCTAGTAGCACATTAATACTTTCCATTATGGCACATTAATACTTTCCACTATTCAAAATGAGCTCTTAGCTATTCCTTGGACATTAATTTAGTTGAATTTGATAGCCAGAACTCTATGACATTGTTAAAGTTAATGATCTGATACTTTACAAGACAAGAGACATTTCAAATCAAATTGATCGTATTAATAGTTTTATTGAGCAACATTAACAGAAGTGTGTTGTTCCACAATGTCCTCAAGCAAAGCCTTTATTAGCACATAAATGGTGACAGAATGTCCAAATCCATTCAGTGAAAGACACTTTTTATTTCTACAATTTACAATTACAGATAGCCTAAAATTCTAGATTGGAAACCGATAACCATATGGCTCTGCTTGAAAGCCCTATCTTCTGTTGAAACGAATGGATAACTGCTGCACGCAAATCACCCCACTTTATTGACAAACTCTCTGTTTCCAGCTGCCTGTGCCAGGGAAGAGGAATACCTGGTGGAAATGGGATGAATGAATTTGCTCCTGAAGTATGGAACTACCCGGGAGTTCATTTGCTGCTAGGAAGGGGGGATGGTACTCCACATCTTGAAAAATGAGACGTCTTCTAAGCAATAAGATATTACAGCACTTCAGGTCTATGTGATGAATGCTAAGGAGAACCTGGTGAAGAAGGCAAGAGCTGGGAAGAGTGAAGCAGGCTTCTCTCATATATATTATATATCAGATCATTGTTATATTTATGGTATGTAATATAATATGCATTATATATATCAAAATATTCTATACAATATTTTTGGTTTTACCAAAAAGGTCCTTATATTATGTATAATATTTTGATATAATACAAAATATATCTAAAGAGGTATATTATGCCTCAAGAGTCAAATTACACCAGATTCAGAGAGCTACTGAGAAGCCACTCACACTGTACTGACTATCCCAGTCTACATCACTTAAGGACTTATTCAAACCAAGGTTACTCTCAGACACAGGAATGCCATACTGACCCTCACACACATGCTCAAAGGAGCAGTGTCCTACACAGATCACAGACCCAATTCAACAAACCTTTTTTCAAACGATGGCCATGTCATTTAGGTCAAGCTAAATGCCAAGCATCATTAAAGTAATGTAGAAATTTCACTTTTTTACCCTTTCTCTCTCTGTCAATTTGCCAAGGGATCTTTCTAACACAGAAATACAGTTGCTCTCTCCAGGGCAGCATATCTATATGAACAAACACAGTCAATCAAATAGTGCCACATACCTTCAGGCAGTGGTGATAAGATTCTTTGACAAAGTTTAAGGTGCTATGATGAAAAGAGAGTATCTTCTAACAGATTACTTTGAGCATCCAAAGAACTGCAACCAGGAAAAAGCACAGTTCAGTAAAATCTTCCATCTCCATATTTCCTCCCCACCTGGCTAATATCTCACATTCAGAGAAGAAAGAGGTTACCCTAAATAACAGGGGCATATATGAAGTAATGTAACACTGATTTGGGCCTGCAAAGCATTGTGTTCAGGTCACCACTGAGAGGGACCTACCTTGGGTGCTCAGGCTGTTTCTCTACTGATGTCAGTAGATAGTAAGCAACCTAACTGTACATCACTCCTTCAGTGTTAGACATCGGAGCAATCACAAGGCATACATTAGGTAAATATAAGAAGTAGTCAGAGTAACATGCCAAAGGGATATTTTGGATAAGTTTTGAACCTTGTAGCAGTGGTCAAAACTGTGGCTTGCAAGAGTGTGCTGTTGGCAGGCTGCATTCTTTCACAGTGAAAAAGCTTTAAAAGCTTAAGACAGCCTGTGAGAAGTGAAGCATCACCATAATCCTTGAAGAAAAAGGCTTGGGAGCCATTGCCTAAGAAGAGTAAGATCCTATCAAATTGTCTAAGCAGTCCTTAGTCTCATGAAGTTTTGGCACCCTGCTAGATCAACAAATAGAAAAGACAATAAATAGCTAGCCCAACAAATAGGGTACAGAAGTCTATATGGTAAACTCTTCTGCCACTTGTTCTATCCTTTGCTGCCTTCTCCCCAGGTACAAATGATTTTCTCTACCTACAATTTTCAAGAGATAGCCTTTGAAACTTTATATGATGCAACAAAGTTCAACAACAATACAGCAAGGTCTGCAGCTGAAAAAGGAGGCAGTGGCAATCAGGGGAGAACTGCAGACAATTGTTCCAAAGCCTCAGTTGCTGAATTGTAAGCCTGTGCTTGTGAACTAAAAATCTATCTCAGATAATTGACATTTATTTGATTGAAACAGCAGGGTGCCCTCCATCAGAATGGGAGGAGACCATATGGAATAACAGTATGAGTGGAGATAATGTTTGTCTGCTGAGTGTGTCAATGTGTTTAGAGATTATTCATAGGGCTCTAGGGATTCCAGTATGGTAATGTTTCAGCTAAATTAGAATCAGATTAATTGCTCTAATCTAATGGAAAGACAATGTTTATCAAATTATTGCTCCTCACCACATGATATTGCAGTGTCATTACTCTCTGAGTTTAAAAAAATCAAAAGGCTCTCTTGTATCACATCTGCTCAAGAGCTCGGTAACAGTGCTGATTTCTGCACAATAGAGTTAATGCAGTTTATAATTCTATGAAGTAACTAATGAATTGGAGTGAAAGCTTTGTAGAAGATAATCCCTCCATATTGTGGGTAGGACTTAAACTATATTAATTAAAATGACTTTCCTGTAGCTTGGGTTTGTGGTTTGGTTTTGTTTTTTTGGTGGTTTTTTTTTATTATTATTTTTTATTTTGCTCGTTTTTGTGTTTGTTTTGTTTTTGGAGGGAACACTTCACTTTTGTTCACATCGTCATACTCTTTTGCTTGTTTTAGATCTTATTTCATTAGAATTAAGGTGTTTTTTTTCATAGTCACGCTAAAACTGAATAATATAGTAACTAATATTTCCCTCAATTGCTTTCATCTTATTTACTTTTCTTTCCATCTGAAAATTGCAACAAAATTACCAGAAGCTGAACACACAGAGGACAAGGACAAAAAAGAGGAGAGGAGAGGAGAGGAGAGGAGAGGAAAGGAAAGGATAGGAGAGAAGAGGGTTATAGCGTGACATAATAAGGGGCACCACGGAAAATGAGGATGGGAAGGGCTGAGGAGGAGGAGGGTAAGCGCTG